>OW386285.2:317892123-318319623 GCA_936432065.2 Rutpela maculata | reverse complement strand
GACTTTTTTTTGTTTTAATATGATAAAAATATTTTAACTTAATAAATATAATTAAGTGAGATCGTTCGTATTTTTTAGTGCTCTTTTCGGCTTCAAAGATTCACCGGGTAGGGAGGTTCCAGCCGCTTCCAGTAGCTGCTGATATTTTTGTGTTACATTTAGACTGTTTCCACAAAATCGACTCCTGCTGGCGCACCAGCACCAGCGGGCCAACGCCTGACAGGACTTTTTTGCCCCTGCCCCTGCCGTCGAATGGCCGGCAACACAAGTTTTTTAAAAATTTCAAGCAATAAACTACTCGCAAAAAAAATTTCAGCTTTAAACATTTCTGTAAATTGACTTTATTTTAATTACATATTTATGTTAATGATAGGAGCACGTTGCGCCAGTCTACAATGAAGGTGGCAGGAAATCATTTTCCATCATACTGTAATGTCGATAAAGGACACACCACTAAATTCTACGCGCTGTTTTCTGTGAGAAAGATACGGCACAAATGGAATTATAAGCGAAGAGGAAAGTCCGAATAGTGTAAACTTTTGTAGCAATATGTTATGGTCAAGTCTGTCAAACGCTTTGGAGAAGTCGGTATAAACGACATCAGTTTGAGCCTGCATGTCAATAGATTCAGCAACGAATTGCGTGCCGTGCTGGTATGGTGAGAGTCTATTGCTGACTTGATAGATATTGTTATGTAATAAAAACAAGAACTTTGCTAAAGTTGCACAGTATTGTTATTAAAACACGAAGTCTAATTCCAAAATTTAAATTTTTAAAAGCTTACCTCAACCATAATTGCTGCTCTAGTCCAGTCGCATTTAGAGCATGGGATTATTGCATGGGGAGGAATATCAGATCATCACCTAAATAACTTAAATGTCACGCAAAAGTGGATATTAAAAATAATATTTAATAAAGAATATACCTACCCCGATAATCTCTTTAAAAGCAATGAAGTTCTTGATATTCGACAATTATTTACTGTTGCAATGTTATTATTTCAGTACAAAAACAAATCTATAATGAATTATAATAACCATCAATATGATACTCGAAAAAAAAATATAAATGCTCTAAAACCTAAAGTTAATAAAAATAAGGCACAAAAATGCTATACTTACCTAACACCTTATGTATTTGACCTTGTGCCAGTAGAATTTCGAAATTTAAATAACTTTAATTTATATAAAAAGAAAATATCAAATCTTGTAATAAGTATTCCTAGAAATCATTTAAATAACATCATAAATCTAAAAACATAACTGATTCTAAAAACTGTTGTTAGTCACAACTGTCCATGTAATTAAGTTGAATAGTATAACAAATTTAATAACTACTTTAAGTCTTAACTTTATAATTTTCTGAAAGTAAAGCAATAATACATTATTGCTTTACAACCCTCACAGACAAGTATTTCTTATACTTTGTGAGTATTTTCTTATTTAGTTGTACACTATGCTATACTTGCTAACAAATACCTGTACTTAGCTAACTATGTATTTCTAAATAAATTACTATTATTATTATTATTATAGAAATTGGACGAAAGTTCGTTATATCATGTTTGTCACCTTTTTTATAAATAGGACAGACTTTGGTGTATTTTAAAATTTTAGGAAAGATACAAGTTTTCAAACACAGAGGAAACAAAATTTTTAATGGGAATGAAAGGTTCTGCTAAGGTTGTATCAGATAACTTGCCAAAAGAGTATTCAAGTGTGATAGTCGAATTTTATATGAACAATTTATAGAGTCCGTCCATACAGCGCGTGACATGTTTAAGAGGGACTGGGTTCATCAAAATATTATAAAATATAATATGGAGAGCGGGAGAAGGTCCATCTTGTACGTCTCATGACAGAAGTTGAGCGAATAACAGACATGATTTTTTGACTTACTTAAAACGATGAATAACAGAGGCACACAAAATTTTAAAAAAGTGGTCTGTTCATGGAACTCCATCGGGTGACCATGTATTTCGATGTGCTGAACACAAATCAGGTGTCCGTTTATCTTCAGCGTCCACCATTTTGTAAATCACCAAAATAACCTAAAAGAAAACTCATAATTTAGGTTATTTTCGGGATTTACTAGAAACTGGTGAGTGATGGAGCTAAACGGACACCTGATTAGTATTCAGCACGTCCAATGGATTCCAGAAACAGACCCTTTCTTTTTTTTTAGTGTGCCTGTGTAATATAGGTGTAATGTTTTGTAAACAATAAACAACGAAATAAACAAAGAAACAAGCACAGACGTTAACAACACATTTATTTTCTAATTACACCTTCTTGGTACATAAATTAAAAGTTAATGCCTTTAATCCTAGTTAGGGTTTGGGTCCCGGGACGTCTCGTGTCTCGAAGTCCCGGAACTTTTCCCAAATTTAATTGTCTCGTGTCCCGGGACTTTCGGATCGAGACTCGAGACACGCTTGTAATAATTTATTAACAAAAGATCATAATAAGCTTCATTAGTTCAGGCTTTCCGCACTCTGTCACTGAGCGCCATCTGTTAGTTTAACGAGTAATTACTTGATACTCGTACGTACGTAATCGACATCTATTGAAAACAAGAGAGTGTTCTCTTTTCGGAAACATTATTACAAAAATCAGAAACGGATTGTCGGACAAAGTTGTTAATGTTTCAGAAATTTCAAAATTCTTACTATGCCTTCGGCTTACATACTCGATTGCCTCCTGTACATTAAACGAAATTTGCACAAATTTGATAGCTAGGGTGATTTACACGAATATCCTACTCGATTCAGTAAGGACATAAAGCACAGCTTTCTTAGACTTGCAAAAACTAGAAACGGCGCAGGCTATTACTGCATAAAATTTTATAGTAAAATACCTGACAGTATCAGAAACTTAGACTTTTCCAAGTTCAAACATAAAATCAAACACTACCTTCAAAGGAAGGCCTTCTATAGTTTTGAAGGATATCTTCAGGAGCATTTCAAGAGACATTTAGTTTTAACATTACCATACAGTTTTACTGAATTTTATTTCAATTTTATTATCAATGTATTTTAACACATCTGTTTGTGTATTGTATTTTAATCTATTGTTTTATCAGATGACATTTTCCTTCTTTTTTTTAATCTATTTGTCTGTTTTTAATCTAATCTCTTGTACCAGTTGACTCGTGTAAACATTTGCTTGTGTTGCCATGAATAAATGATTATTATTATTATTATTATTATTTTTTTTTTTTTTTTTTGTTTCGGGTAGCCCGCTGCCGGACAGGACACCTCACGGTAGCCGCGCCGGCAAATTCCTTACAGCCACTCTCCACAACCTGTGGAGTAAGGGACCCCAAGATAACCGCCTTCTGCATCTGGCCTGCCAACCATTCTGCCGAATTCTGACAGGCCGGTATGATCTTTAATTCTGAGAGCAGCGAAGGCTTCATCCCTCCGAGTACGCCGATTATTAGGACGACCATCTTGACCGAGTAGTCTGGGTACAGCACTTGGAGCTCATACCGGAGATCACGATATTTGGTCCGTTTTTCCCCTTCCTTCAAAGCGATGTTTGTCTCAGCAGGTGCTGAGAATTCGATGACAAACATCACTTTGTTCTGATGGTCGAGGAGGACTATGTCAGGCTTGTTGGCTTGAATTAGCCTGACGGTCGGGAACGAGTAGTTCCAATAAATTCGGCACCTCTCGTTCTCGACAACGGACTCAATATCTCCGGGGATGTAAGGCAGCACTGGTGTTTGATCTACCCCGTACGAGTGCCTCAGATGGTAGTATAGCACTCGTAAAGCCGCGTTATGGCGGTGGATGTAGGCCGAAATCGCGTATATCGGGCATGCTGAAAGCAAATTCATCAGCGATTCCGGCGCCTGACGGCAGGTCCTGCAGTTGATATCAGGGACCTCTACACCCATTACGCGGCTTCGGTAGACCAAGGTGTTTATTACACCATCCTGACAGGCCACAATGAATCCCTCGGTCTCCGACTTAAGCCCAGCTGACCTTAAAAAGGCGAATGTCAGCCTAGTCGATAAACCCAGTGCTTCTATGTTCTTATAGTACACACCGTGCATGGGTTTATCGACATGTTGCCTGAACAGATTCCCCTGTTCGGCAGCTTTTATTTGGGAGCTCGGAGACTGACTCTGGATCAGCACCGCGCCGGCCACCTCGTCTGACGTCGAATACGAGACCAAGTTCATCTGCGGCTCTTTTTGCTGCCTTGAACAATCCTGCGCCCACCCCTGCGATTTCGTGATCTCTCACTAATAGCAGGAGCGGATCCGAGCTCCTGAGGATGTTACATGCCATACTCAGCGCTACTCTGCCATGCATACACTCCAGACTCAAGAGTCCTCGCCCCCCCCCCCCCCCCGATGACGTGGGAAGTAAACACGAGGAACGGACGATCTAGGATGAATACTCCTATGGATGTTCATCATCTTGCGGGTATCTCTGTCTAGTTGGCGCAGCTCATCTACAGTCCATTTTACTACCCCAAAGGAGTAGAGCAGAACAGGAACGGCAAGCATGTTAGTGGCAGACGCCTTATTCTTCCCCGAAAGTTCGGAGGACCAAATCTTTCGGAGTAGGCGTCTGTACTTGCCGCGGAGAGACTCCTTTATTTGTTGCACATCCTGGATGTGATGTTGTTGCACATCCAGGTATGTGTAGGTCTCCCCGGCATCCAGATGTCTCAGAATGCTTCCGTCTGCGAGCTGCGCATCTTCAGAGAATTCCCCGCATCGCCCTCTCTTCAGGTGGACGACCGCGCACTTGTCCAACCCGAACTCCATACCAATGGCCCGCGTGTACTCCTCGACCACCCTTAGAGCATTTTGAAGTTCACGCTCACCGGAGGCATACAGTTTGAGGTCATCCATATAGAACAGATGGGTGACCTTATGCCTCCGGTTGCTGGGTGGGCCACAGTGGTACCCGCGGGTTTGGCGGAGTTCAACAGATAACGGCAGCAGTGAGATGCAAAAGAGGAGGGGACTCAGAGAATCTCCCTGGAATACTCCTCTTCTGAATGCTACCTGTTCTGTCGTAACCCGCTGTGCACCTGGTGTTATGGTGAAGCGGGTCCTCCAGAGTGGCAGCAGTTGTTCTATGCATCTCACTAGTGGCTCTGCTACCGCAAGACATTTGAGCAAATGTAACAATAGTTCATGCGATGTTGTGTCAAATGCCTTACGATAGTCAATCCAGGCCATCGATAGATTCCGCTTGTATTGCACAGAATCCTGTGTAATACAGCGGTCTACCAGCAGGCTGTCTTTACAACCTGCCATGCCCTTCTTGGCGCCACGCTGCTCGTATATCTGCTGGAAGACCGGATCAACCTGCCGTAGTGTCCGAGCGTACAGGATACGTGTAAATATCTTGTAGCCGGAGTTCAGACAGGTGATTGGCCTATAATTCCTTGGGTCGGACAGATCACCCTTTTTGGGAATAAGCACGGTACGTCCCTCGACAAACCAGTCCGGGATTGGCTGCCCCTCATTCAACCACGTGTTGAAAACTCGGGCCAGACGACGGTGAGCGGAAGGAAATTTTTTCCACCACCAGTTGTTTATGCCGTCTGGACCCGGGGCAGCGAAGTTCTTGGTGCCAACAAGAGCTTGCTGGACTTCCTCCGGACTGATTGCCGCGCACACTTCTTCTGGCCCTTCAAAGGTTCTGTGGCAGAGAGCCTCGAAGTGTGCTATTGCTGGAGTGTTGCTATCGAACGGACGTGTCGTTTCGTAGATTCCTTTCCAGAAGTTTTCGACATCGGCTACAGTTGGTGGATTATCGACAACACGCTGTGGCTCTTGAAATAGGCGGGAAGGATTCGTACGGAAAAAAACATTTTGCTCCATACTTCGTACCCGCCTATTTAGCTTTTTTTTGATAGCCATAAGCGCTCGAATCCTATCTAAACAGTGCTGCTTAATAGTGAGCATCACTGTCAGATTTAGAGTGCGGTGTTGGCGTCTGAGTCCGGCTGCTGTTCGCCGGACTTTAGGCGTAAATGCCTTGCCAGTGGTTACGTATTCTACCACACTCTGGATTCGAGAAGCGTGTTGTCTGGCCAACTGCATTTTGCCTTCGATCTTTTGTACACGCCGCTTAGCCTTTTCGATACCGCTCGAGGCATTGTTTGTCCTATTATTATTATTATTATTATTATTATTTTTTTTTTTTTTTTTTTTTTTTTTTGTTAAAACCCAGTCACCCTTCTCTGTGGCTCCGACCCTCACAGAGGGGAGCTGGTAGTACCGGCAGCCACTCCCCACACCCGTGGGGTAAGTGACTACTGGGTCCGGGAATCGTGTGCCCTGAGCAGACGTAATGAACCGAGGATGACGGCCTTCTGCATTCTGCCGGCTAAGACCTCCGCCGAATTTCGGCATGCCGGTATGATCTTAAGTTCTGAAAGCAGTGTGTGTCTCGTTCCACCGAGGGCTCCTATAATCAGTACCACTATCTTAACAGTATGGTCTGGATACAGTCTGCGGAGTTCGAAGAGCAGATCTCGATATTTTGTCCGTTTTTCCTCCTCCTTCAAGACAATGTTGTTCTCCGCGGGAGCCGAGAACTCCACGACAAACATTGTCTTGAGTTGATGGTCGAGGAGTACTACGTCAGGCTTGTTGGCTTGTATTTGCCTGACGGTGGGAAAAGAGTAGTTCCAATAAATTAGACACTTCTCATTTCCCACAACGGACTCAATATCCCCCGGAGCGTAAGGCAGCACTGGTGTCTCGTCTATCCCATACGAGTGCCTTAGGTGATAATAAAGCACTCGTAATGCTCCGTCGTGCCTCTGGATATAGGCCGAGACTGCATATGTCGGACAAGCCGACAACAGGTGCATTAAAGTCTCTGGCGCCCTGCGGCAGGCCCTGCAGCTGACATCAGGGACCTCTATACCCATGACACGACTACGATAGACGAGGGTATTAAATACACCATCCTGGCAAGCCATTATGAATCCCTCGGTCTCAGACTTCAGCCCGGCTGACCTTAAGAAGGCAAAGGTCAGCCTTTCGGATAAGCCAAGGTTCTCTATATTTTTATAGAAAACTCCATGCATTGGCTTATCCGTGTGAAGCTGCAGAAAGATGTTGTGTTCTGCAGCTTTAATTTGGGCTTTTCGTCGAGCAGGTTCCAACTCGGTGACAGAGTCGGGATTTACCCGCTCGACGTCGAAGAGGAGACCAAGTTCATCGGCTGCTCTTTGTGCTGCCTTAAACAAAAAGGCTCCTATTCCTGCACTTTCATGGTCTCGGACCATGCAGAGGAGGGGATCCGAACTCCTGATGACCTTACAGGCTCCATCCAGAACCATCCTATTATGGAGACTCTCCAAACTCAAGAGTCCACGGCCTCCCCGATGTCGTGGGAGGTATAGCCGTGGAACGGACGATTTAGGATGCAAACTTCTATTGAGATGCATCTTCTTGCGGGTTCCTACGTCGAGTTGACGCAACTCCTCTCGAGTCCATTTCACTACTCCAAAGGAGTAGAGTAGGATCGGAACGGCAAGCATGTTGGTAGCAGACACCTTGTTCTTCCCCGACAGTTCTGAGGACCAGATCTGTCGGAGTCGGTGCTGATACTTGCCGCGGAGAGCGTTTTTCACTACACCCACTTCTTGGGTGGAGCGTTGCTCGACACCCAAGTAAGTGTACGACTCTCCGGCATCTAGATGATGTAAGATGCTTCCGTCAACGAGTTGCGCGTCCTCTCCGTAGTTCCCGCATCGTCCTCTCTTGAGATGGACCAGTGCACATTTGTCCAACCCGAACTCCATACCGACAGCCTGCGTGTACTCCTGTACCACCCTGAGGGACTGGTGTAGGTCCCTCTCTCCGGAGGCATAAAGTTTAAGGTCATCCATGTAAAACAGATGGGTGACCTTATGCTTATTATTATTATTATTATTATTATTATTATTATTATTATTATTATTATTAATGCACTAATTTTTTAAAAATAATATTTTATTAAATTAGGAAAAAAGACTAATTGATGGGGTTAGTGCGACGATCGCGGCGAATCGCGACCGCCTAGTAAACTCACATTGTTTTGAGCCTTTCCACTTTCGGAACTCCAAGAGATATCGTTGCCACCTTCGACTAGAAAGGATACGGTCTTAGAGGCGTTCAGGCATAATCCCACGGATCGTAGCTTCGCACCACCGTCCGCCCGCTCGAGAGAGTGCGTGAACCAAATGTCCGAACCTGCGGTTCCTCTCGTACTGAGCAAAATTACTACCGCAACGACGAGTCATCAGTAGGGTAAAACTAACCTGTCTCACGACGATGAATATTGATGATTAGTATGATTACTTTACTAAGTCTGTTTTATGTTTTATAATTATAAGATTTTATTTCCAAAAAATGAATCTGTGTATGAGAATTAAATATACGAATTGATTAGACTTTAACTAACGTTAGAAATGTTAGAATTTAATTTTATGTTCAATAAATGTTGATTTTTACTAAAATGACGATTTTATTGATACATCTCGCCAAAAATGAACTCGATTCTAATTTTATTTTGAAAAGTCTCGAAGTCCCGAGACTTTGATCTTGCGATGTCTCGCGTCCCGGGACTTTGAAAATGTCGAGACTTCCCGAACCCTAATCCTAGTTCTATAAACAATATCTGAGATGTTAGCGTTATTCAATATACTAACAGTTTATTTTAAATACGTGACATCACGGGCTTATCTCAATATTTTACATATGAATATCGCCGAATCCTTCGATATTTTCTAGAAAACCGCGTATGCAAATATATTAAAAAGACAAACAAGAAAAAACTGAAAAGTGAGCTGTTGCTGGGACTTCATTGGACAACCCCTATGTATTATGCTGAATACGAATCAGATTTCTGTTTAGCTCCACCACCCACAAATTTTTAGTAAATCGCCTAAATTATGACTTTTTTTTAGATTATTTTCGCAACACCCGATTCGTGTTCAGTACGTCGAAATACATGGGGGTCAACCAATGGAGTTTCAGGAACAAACCATTTTTTTAAATTTTGTGTGTTTCTGTAGTTATTAACAGAAAATAGAATAAACTAATATATAAGGACATATCAGGTTTGAATTAAAACAATAACTTCGTATATTCACACTATAAAAACATTATATTATAGGTAATATATTATAGATATAACCCATTGTATATTTTAGACTGTTTATTTGCATAATTTCTGGATTTAATTTATTGTATAATTCACTTCCTGTTTACTGATAGAAGTCACCATCAGTTGTAGACGTATGTAAAGTCCTAGAAATTTTATATTTTTGACTCTTGCTGTTTTTAATAATTGATTTTTCTTAGTGATGCTACGAGGTGTCTTTGTGTCTGTTTTAGATGTGTTAGAGATTGAACTCATAAATTTTAAATCAATCTTAAAATGAATCATTCTTTACAATTCAAAAGGATATCTACAGTGTTAAATTCTCACACAAGTAAGTATTAGTATTGTCATCTGCAAACATAATGAAGTAATTGATTCAGTTCATTATTTCAGAGATATCATTAAATAAATAAAAAGATAAGAGGGTCCTAAAATGGAACCCTGAGGGACACCAACAGTAACTTGCGTCTCCTAAGAATAGGTAGCATTAACATATATAATGTGATTTCTATTATGTAAGTAAGGTATCAGACAACCATTTATTTTTCTTCGAAGTCCATAAACAGTTTAAATAAATTAAAAGAAAATGGCTTAATACAGAGTGACTCTAGAATTTTTGTTGCTCTTTAGGCTTATTGAAAGACTTAGTACACTGTGGCTCTAATATTTTGGTGATATTTCTTGACTTAACGCGACTTTTATAAAACTTATCTATGTACTGTCAGATATTGGAACTAAAAGAATTCGCAGTCCACAACGCACGGCGGCAACTTTCATTTATTTCCTGACAGTCTTATTAAAAGTACTTTAAAAACATTTTAAAGTAACTACATAATAGATATATCACCTACTCTACGTAAAAATCATTAGAGTCTCAGAGAGACGCTATATATTGCAGATTCGATACCTTGTACATACATCTCTTTTGACAACAGAAGATATCGCATTTACAAGAAATGGTCTACAAGATATACATATACACAGGAAATTATTTTCTTATTTGATATTTGTGTGAAATGTGTTATAAAGTGGATTTCTGTAAAAAACATTGTTTTTTATAATGATTATAAAAATTTGCCCGGTTCTAAGTTGTTTGATCAAATCAAACAGGTAGATAAATGCGTTAAATATACCGATACTTAATTCTTTCCGTATTTGTATTCATGTTTACCAAGAATCACTTTTTAATGGAACAAATTACAAATTACATCAAATAATTACTTAAGCATTAGATAAAAAAATTCTGTATAATGCTGTGGAACTTTTAATTTCTGGGAATAAAAAATGATTCACTTTTTTATTAAATGACATTGGAAACTTTTAAATTATTCAGATGGATTCCGTGAAGTTAGTTCAATGTTTTTGTCTGCATGTGCGTATCCCAGGAGGCCAGGGTTAGATCCAACCCTCAAATTCAGCATTATATTAAATAAAAGTAATCACAACTTTCGCCCAGGTGATTTTTTACTGATATATGTTTTACAGTCCCTGATTCCATTATGATTGTTTTGCCAGTCATATCTGCTTATTTGTCTCTATGCCTGCTTATCGGTCTGAACATCTCTCTGTCGCTGTGTGGGTTGTCGGTAACTTAAAAGCCCTCAGAAGAAATTAGTCAAATGTAAAATTTCTAATAACACTGTGGGTAACACATACATTTTTTTAATGTAGCATCTCCAGCCATAATATAATTATTTTTGTAATATAGCCCAGGGCCGTGGAGAGAAAATACGGGCCCGGGGTGAAAATTTTTGAAAATTGATGAGCGAGGAGGGAGAAATCCAAAAAAAAATTTTGTGAGCGAGGGAGAAATCCGAAAAAATTTTTAATTATAATTACAAAACCGCCCCTCCCCAAACAAGCCCGGGTCTCTAAAAACGGCCCTGGGTCGGGGGGGGAGGGGGGGGGGATCACCCAACTTTGATTTTTATTAGAATTTTTCATATTTTTGTGTTATGTGCTTGCTGGTGCCAATGCCAGACTATGTATTCTAATATATTTTTATGTCTGTCTAATTATTTGTCCTACCATAACTTGAAATAGGCTCAATATATTTTAATAACATTTTGTACGCTTGTATACGATTTAGGGAGTAGGCTACATCAGTCCTGTCGAGAGGGGGGGGGGGGAATCACACCCCCCTCTCGACAGTCTGGCATTGTCACCAGCAAGCAAATAACACAAAAATATGAATAATTCTAAGAAAAATCAAAATTACAAAATTAATTGCCTTTCAGACTTATTTATATATACAGGGTGTTTCAAAGTTAAAGGCACATATGTTACTTGTGGATAGAGGGCACTTTGGCGGTTCTAAATGCATCCATTGTCCTTCCTTACTGAGATACAGGATGTTTTATTGATTTTGGCAAAATCTTTCTTTGGTCATACTTAGAATATATGTTTCACTTATTTTACTTGATAGAACTTCATAATAAACCAAAATAGAAACCCAGGTGCGGCTTAATAAAAAAGTGACAATATATTTGTATGACAAAATTTTGTAGATTTCGATATTCAAAAAGAGCGGAAAGAATGGAATAGAGTAGCTCACTTAATTTGTTTGCGTATTTCATTCATCAACCTTGATTACTTGCCGAAAATCCAATTTCATTAAAATGATCGAGAAAGTTGGAACTTGAAAATTTATTTTAGGGTTTAATTAAGACAAACTTGCAGTAATGACAATTCTTACACTTCTACATACATAGACTAGGTAGTGAGCTATTGTAAAATAATTTTAAAAACAAGGTAGTTCACCTGATAATCTATCAGGGAGGATATGTGGCTCAATCAAATGATTGCTGAAAATAGCAAATCGATGTTGGGATTTATTCTGTTTTATAGCATGTGGATTCTCTTCTGTCCAAACATGTGAATTTCTTGAATTATAAACACCATCTCTTGTAAGTTGTGCCTCATCTGTAAACAGATATCTGTTAAGAACTCTTCGATTCCGAATAATCCAGTTACTAAAATTTAACTGATGAACTGCATCCCCTTCCTCTAACCTCTGAGTCTGTTGAACATGAAATGGATAGAGATTATTTTTGTTAGTGTTCTCCAAACACTGACATGTGGAACACCTAAAGCATGACCCACTCTTCTTGTGCTAATTTTTGGATTATTTGCAACAATATTTAGTAGGAAGGAATTAATAGGGTCAAAAACAAATAGTGAGAAAAATAACGCCTTACACCCCAAAGAGGAAACACGAAGCAGCTACGGACACGTGTTTCGGAATTATTGTTCCTCATCAGCGTAGCGTAACAACAAAAAGGATCTGGAAAGGACACATAGGAACAATAATTGAAAGTTGAAAGCACATTACAGAGTACTCTTATTTGTGCATTCATATCTAGATCGGACTATTTAAGACCTTCACCGACAGTCGGCACATAGAGCCCTGTGTGGACTGCCCAATTTCAACCTGGCGAGTCAAATAAAATTGGAAGGAATTAATAGTGTCAAAAACAAATAGTGAGAAAAATAACGCCTTACACTCAAAAGAGGAAACACGAAGCAGCTACGGATACGTGTTTCGGAATAATTATCAGCGTAACGTAGCAACAAAAAGGATCTGGAAAGGACAAATAGGAACAATAATTGAAGGTTGAAAGCACAGTACACAGTACTCTTATTTGTGCATTCATATCTAGATCGGTCTATTTAAGACCTTCACCGACAGTCGGCACATAGAGCCCCATGTGGACTGCCCAATTTGCACCTCTCAAAAAAAAATAGGAAGCAGCTACGGACACGTGTTTCGGAATTATTGTTCCTCATCAGCGTAGCGTAGCAACAAAAAGGATCTGGAAAGGACAGATAGGAACAATAATTGAAGGTTGAAGGAATATTTAATATATTCTCTTCTACAGCTAAAGGTTGCCTTACTTGATGCTCATTTAAGGTGGCCGTTGGATACCGACCATGATTTTTAGAATAATTGACAACTCTAGCAGAAGTTTTATGATCAGGAATTCGGCCTCCATTAAATTTTCTTTAATATTCTCTCACAGCAGCTCGTCCATTGCCATCACAAAATCCATACACACAACATTTGAAAATTGATAAGGCATAATTATGTACTTTGTAATGTGGGTAATAATATTAATAAAAATAACAAATGTTTTAGAATAATAAAACGCAAGTATGCTGAACCAGTAAATTTGAACTGTCAAATATTAAAATTTTCAGCATTGCCTACTTGACAAAGTAGACAAAAAAGCAGCTATGTTATAAAATAAATCATCTTTTAAGTTTTAGTAAATGGATTATTCGGAATCGAAGAATTCTTAACAGATGTCTTTTTACAGGTATGGCACAATTTACAAGAGATGTTGTTTATAATTTAAGAAATTCACATGTTTGGGCAGAATAGAGTCCACATGCTATAAGACAGAATAAATCCCAACATCGATTTGCTGTTTTCAACAATCATTTGATTGGGCCACATATTTTCCCTGATAGATTATCAGGTGAACTACCTTTCAAGTTCCAACTGTCTCGATTATTTTAATGAAATTAGATTTACGGCAAGTTATCAAGATTGATGAATGAAATGCGCAAACAAATCAAGTGAGCTACTCTATTTTGACACAGTTTTTATTTAGCCGGACCTGGATTTCTATTTTGGTTTATTGTGAAGTTCTATCAAGTAAAATAAGTGAAAAATATATGCTAAGTATGAACTGATTATACATGGCGGTTCAATAGTTATGACCAAAGAAATATTTGTCCAAAATCAATAAAACGTCCTATATCTCACTAAGGAAGGACGATGGATGCATTAATGCCGGGTAATTTGGAACCGCCAAATTTTTTTATATCTTACGTGGTAATACCCAGTCTTGAAATTTGTCAATTTATTATCGTCAATTAACAAAATATTTGGAGCTTGGACCTTGGGTATGACGCTGACTCTGAAATAGTTATTAGAAACAACAAAACACTTTAACATTAGACGCGAATAATATTACCCGCACCCGTTTCGCCAATCACTTTGGCATAATATGGAGATGACTAAAGCTGGTTTTAAAGATTCAAACTAAGTTTTCATCATCTCCCGATGTGCCAATATGGTTGGCAAATACGTGTCGAGTAATAGTACATAAAACTTTATCGTTTTTTTTCTCGACAAAATTATCAAGTTTGCCGAAAAACAGATGTATTTTTTCATTATTAACAATTCTTCTCTAAGATAATAAAAACTTAAACATTTCGCACCCTCAGAGATTCAATGTGTTTTTAAATCTTCTTCGGGGCTAAAATGATAGGTATTGACGAAAAACGTTTAATTGCAAAAGCAATGGAAATGAATTTTTAAAAATATAACATTATCAAGATGCATATATAAATATATGAACATCAAAACATCAAAATAATATACTGCCGTCCTAAGCCAAAAAGACGTATCTCAAGTTTTGGCCGAAATGCATATTTTTTAGGATAGTTGGAGCTATTTTCTATATATTTCCATAGCGAAATAAATGTATTTCAATCGTTAAGAATTTTTTAAGTGCTAACAAAGTTTGACGTATCTAAAAAAATATGAAAAAACCTAAGCGATTTAGCCTATTAGACGTATCCCATTGTAAAAAAAAACTAGTAACCTAATTAATATAAATTCATAACTACACCACTATTAACCTCTACATTAGTACAACTACAAAAAAAAAATATTAGTAAATATTTGAAAATATTGACGCGATTTTGAAGATTCATAACATGCCTTATATCTCAAAACAGTGAAACCTTAAGATACGTCTTTTTGGCTTAGGAGGGCAGTATAGCTTATATGCAGAAAGGTAAACAATAAATGAGCATCGTTACCCAGCGTAAAATATTTTTAGTTAAGAACATAGTCTTTGTTAGATAAAACTTAAACACGATGATAATGTCAGGAAAATTAATTAAACAAAATTACTATACATGAGGCATAAAATCTTTACAGTAGATCCATTGGTATGTAAATTTACGGGCTTCGTAAATTCCATAATTAAAAAAAAATCTTGTTTCTGCTTACATTATTTTAAAAAAATATTACTTTGGGTATTCAGCAGACAACTTTCCAAGAAACCACACACTAAACAAAATTTGTTTAGAGCAAACAAAAATTTTGTTGCGTATATACAAAGCAATTTCTTGGTTGATGTTAATAAATTTTTATTGCTCCAAACAAAATTGTTTGAGGCAACAAAAATTTATTAACATCAACCAAAAAATTGCTTTGTATATACGCAACAAAATTTTTGTTTGCTCTAAACAAATTTTTTTTAGCGTGCATTAGTTCCATTCATATACCATTGATCTAAATCTGACCATGATAACATATCAATAAGAAGTTCCCCTTACGAAGCGACTTGTTAACTTCTTTCATATAGTTACTGTATCTAACATTCAATGTGAAAACAACAAAATAACCATTCTTTCTATATACTGATGATCATGCTAATGTATTATAAGAAGCCTCCATTACGAGGCATTCTTTCTAGTAGCTAGGCTTACCTAGAGGATACTCCATTATAATCAAACATTTGTTATATTTCAAAGCCAAGAACTACTAAAAAGCACAGAGAAAATAGGTATAAAATTTCACTCACTGCATGCATGTCTTAATAAATAAACTATTTCTTTCTACTTTCGACTGATTGAATCCCTCTAAAAATTGTTCAAATTTTTATTCTCTTTAGAACTTATCAGAAGAGATATATATTCAAATCGAAACAAAATTACTATTAAAAAATAATAAGAAAATATTTTCATGTAAAAAACTGACACAGACAGAGAGAGAGAGAGAGAGCGAGAGAGAGAGAGAGAGAGAGAGAGAGAGAGAGAGAGAGAGAGAGAGAGCGAGAGAGACAGACAGACAGACAGACAAACAGACAGACAGACAGACAGACAGACAGACAGACAGACAGACAGAGAGAGAGAGAGACAGACAGACAGACAGACAGATAGACAGAATCAACGACACAAATCCTCTTGCTGGTGAGATCAGTCTAGGAACGTAGGTCTATGGTATCGAGCGTATCTCTTCTTTAATCATTGCATCATGCCTTTTAATTTCTTTTAAAACTGCTTAACAAATGTTTGTCGAATTATCAATCTGAGTACTACTAGCCTATCCTAAACCTATTTCATAAAGTAATTTTCTTATTTATGACAATCCAATGACGCTGGAATAGAACGGTGGGCCCCTTTTTCAACAATATTTTACACGCCCCTGACATGACTTTTTCAAATTTTTGTCTTGGTGCTTTTAAAAAAATAACAGGCAATAAAAGGTTTGTCGTATATTTAAACTGCAAAGCTCTGATGCTTCGAATCTTCCTTCCGACACTTCCTTTTTTCAACCACTACAAAATGCCAGTCTGAATTTTGTTTGACAATTTTTCAATTACCACAGCAACCACACGGTACACAACACAGCACTGAGAAAACTAACTAACTTAATTGCTTTAATTTGCCGTACATCCTTTGCATTGCTTTTGTGATTAAGCATCACATTTTGTCAAATAGCACCTAATCGGTAGAAATTCTTGAGCTTAATAATCGAGTTTTCTTGCAATTACCTATCTATTTATCTATTTATTAAAGTACAACTACACAAACAGATAAGAAATTCAACTAGAGAGTAGGAAAGAACAAACGTTATTACGGAATATTATATAATCGATACATATTGAAAAGTAAAGTAACAGTTATATGAGATATACACAAAAATCAATAACAGTTTTTAGTCTAGGAAATAGCGTGCAAATTCGACGACGAGTGGCTACCGTCTGCCAGTCGGTAATCGAAGAGACCATATAAATACAAAATTTTTTCTCTCTGCAACTTATTTTTAAATCGAATGATTATCGATATCTGACCGCATAGGTAGTTAGTATAAGTACTTCGCATACCCCAATTACGCTGGCAGACGAAACTTCCGAACGGCGCGCGCGCTAATCGGAAAAAGAAACTATTTTTTTTTCTTTTTCCGGTTAGCGCGCGCGCCATTCGGAAGTTTCGTCTACCAGCGTAATTGAGGTATGTGAAGTACATATACTAACTACCTATGCGGTCAGATATCGATAATCATTCGATTTAAAAATAAATGCCCCCCCCCCTCCCTATCCCCCACCATACCAAAAAGTTGCAGAGAGAAAAAATGTTTGTATTTATATGGTCTCTTCGATTACCGACTGGCAGACGGTAACCACTCGTCGTCGAATTTGCACGCTATTTCCTATACTATTTAGTTTAAATGGAATATCGACTGACTTTATTAATACTGGTACAAAATATATAAACGTCATCTGTAAAAATAAATGTTTGCAAACGAACATTGGGGGTTTCACAAATGTTACAAACTATTATAAAAAGGGAAAGTTAGAAATAGCCCATTTTTGTGAATGCATTTTTTCATGGCCACTTTTAACTAGGTTCATCTTTATGTCAAATAATTAAGGATTTTATTCAGGTGTAATGTATGTAGTTTTACATCTTTTCACAATATTATGTAGTAGGTCGAAATCTTTAAATATTTTGTGAAAATTCGCATCTGTAACAAAATTTAGAGATGTATTTTCATATCTTTATTTTTGACATTAACTACACGAGTCATAGAGTTCAATTTTTTAGAGCTTCCTCTGCAGCGTGTATTTTTGATTCGATGGTGATTGCATACATTCGGACGCTCTGGACTAGTTTTGACATAATCATTAAAATGATCTAATGCAAGAGATTGCTGATATGATTCTATTAAATGACAGTTTTGACACTGATATTGTAGAAAGCGATGACGATACTGACTCAGGGTGCCATTTGCAAATACATTTCAAAATTAATTAAGAAAAAATCTTCTGTAGTTTTGCAAGACATTATACTTGCTCTAGGTATTTCTAGTGAGCCACATAATGTTTCTGCTTTAACATTAAGCCTATGTTACTTGTTCACAAAGTAATTACGTGAGTGCCTCATATAACAACAAAATATCTGATTCTGTGAAAAGTATTAACATTATCGTTTTAGCTGTAGAGAAGTAATTGAAACTAAATTTTGAAATTACTGAATTTACCAAAAAGATGACTGTGAGACTGTGGGACACCAACAAGTGTATTTATAAAAGTCATAATTCTCAAAGTAATATAAGTGCCATTCGAAGATTTTAGGTATGTTAGGAAATATTTGTTTATTTTTATCAGGATAAATATTTTCACAGATTATTTACCTACTGCCTAATAGGAAACATTACTGGAAGGAAATTCCCAGTCTAGATATGCTTCTGGTAACTTTAAAATTTCAAAGAACACTGGCGATAAGTTGTAGACTCAGTTTTAATGAAACTCAATGAAAATTGTCAAATGTACAAAACAACACGGAAAGTTAGCACAGATGAGAGTAAGAAGATACTCTTAAAGAGACGCAGAAATGTATCATGAGAGGCTTATAAAACTTAGCTTAGCTGACTAGAATGGGTATGATACAAATTGAGGGGAAAAGGAAAAATAGAAAAATGAGTTTGGCATGTGTTGGAGAAATATATCGTCATTAAGTCATATTGTGAAAGAAATAATATTTTATATTGTAAAACTTTTTCTGCTTTAACTCCACTCCTAGGAAGACTGCGTTGAAATATATTGGCTTGAGGGACGATTCGCTCTTATAGAAAAGATTTAAGAAAAATCTTTGGAAATAAAACCATATTGGTATTGGTACTGAGAAATGTTTAATCAAAAGAACGCAAAAAGATGCAATCAGTGCTTATTGATGATCATAATCTACACATAAGCAGTGTTGATCATGCTGATCAGTTAAGAGATATTTATGGTGAGAATTACCAGACTAAGAAATGATGATATTGCCTTATGTCTTTTCTATTTTTTTTAGAAAAAAACAGTTGTTAATTCCTATATAATAGTATTACATCATAACTTGAGAGAAAAAGTCAACACTTTAGGATGCAAATGATCAATTTGTCAAGAATTGATTCACGTAAATAAAGGTGATAATAAGAAAAAAAAGTTGAGAGGTCTCATCTAGTGCAGTTCAAACAAGAGGAAGAAATTCCTAAACTGTAATTAATGATGTACTTCTAGGCAATCGACGGTACCTTTGAGTGAACTATTAAGTTAACAGGAATTTGCGGTGCTCAAGTGTAAAGTGGGGCAAGCGTAGAGGCATCTTGAATGTATCATAACTTGTCTTCAGGTCTACTAAGCACTCAAAAAATATCGGCGGCTTTGACCATCAAACATGCCGCATCACACCGCCAAAGACGCCGACATTTTTTACACGCTTAACAAGTGTGTGGTCAACTATACTACTATCCTAAACTTTAAATTTCCTCAGTTTTACATCTTTAATCCTTTCTATTCTTTCTCTTTTGTTCAATTTGTTCTTGTCTATCCTTTTTGTTCTTTTGTCCTTTATGTCTATAAATTCCCTCGAGATCAAAAATTGAAACATTTTAAATTTTGATTTTTCTTTCCGACCACACTATCCTGGAGGCAGGGAGACCGCCAGGGGGGGGGGACAGTTTTCGGCAATTTATAGTGTAACATTTAATTAGTTTTAAGTATTTTTGTATATTATTCCCAAACCAAATTGTTAATTTTAAGTGTTTTACTTTAGACAGGAGTTTTAACTTTTTTCCTCAATTGTTGGTTTAGTCGAACCGAACCTGCCTCGCCCAACCTTACATTCACCACGGCGCTACGCGCCGTGGTTGTTTAGTTGGCTCCGGGCCGGGTTCCGGAAAGACGCATGTAACTATTAATTAAAAATAGAATTCTTCTTTTTCTACACGTATTTCGATACTTAAATTGAAGCAACGTCCATTGCGGTTAGTACTTGAATGGGTGACCCATCTGCAGAAACACGTCGATTTGGTCTCACCTTCTAGTGGTGAGACCAGATCGCCGTGTTTCTACAGATGGGTCACCCATTGTATTATCAGTGACTTGTATTATCAGTGTATACCTGTGTGTATACATATAATTAGCAGCTATGTAATTTGCGGAGAGGATTACGTAGTGGATATACCATCCTTCGGAGGCCATGTAAAACAGTCGGTCCCTTGTCTATTAAATGTTAAACAAGTAAAAGATCCCTACTCTTCAACGGAGAAGAGGTTCGGCAAAATTTTCAGGTTGGGGGTAGTTCGTCTCCTAGCGTTCGTGACAGGCCTTGGTAGCGGAAATAAGCCGACCCTAACAAATAGATAATAAAACCACAGCTTTTGGTAAGTCTAATACAGAATTCAACAACTGGGATGACACATTTACAAATGGTAGCCATGAAAAAACTACTAATCTGAAGTTTTCCAGTCTACCATTAAACTTTATGTTGATGCATGCAGTTTTGATTATATTGAACATACTTTCAGTTAATCAACGTACTTATACAGTAAAAGATTTCATTAAAAATGGGCCAATCGTCCAGACGCAACGAAATTTCCGAGAAATCTGATGTGGTGCGTAAAAAAGACGCTCCGGAGCCGGGGCCTTGCAAATGTCTGAAAGGAGCTTCTTAAGAATTCTTAAAAACGATTTGCATTTCCATCCCCTAAAAATTCAAATCATGCAATGGTGATAGTGATAAACCGGTTCGTATGACATTCTGCAGAGAATTCTTGTATAATCTGGACGAGGATGAAATTGTACTAAATTTCTGATCAATGTCTGATAAAGCTCACTTTCATTTAAGAGATTACATCAACGAATTTTCGATTTGGTCGTCAAGAAATCCTCAGCAACTACATTGGCAGCCACTGCATGGTTTAAAAGTGACTGGATGGTGTGGATAAAATATGTTTTAAGAAAATGATTGCTCTGTCACTATTAACTCAAATCATGTGAATATTTTTAAATTATTTTTAAGGAAGGTATTGCAAAACCTGAGATAGTTTGATTTTAGCAGGAAGATGCGATGGTCCATACAGCAAGGTCTAGCCGTACTGCTCTAAGGCGAATGTTTTCTACCAAATTTATTTCAAAATATGAGGACAATAGATTGACCGCCAAGATCTCCTGACTTCAGCCGGTCTCAGATTCAAGAATGAAAAGATAACATTTCTCGAGAATTGTATTTCCTTCTTTATTAATCTTTTTATAGCCCTATGAAAATGTGTACCACCTGTTGAACCCAGTACTTGTTGATTACTCCAATGTTGCAATGAAAAGAAAGCTAGTGGTAGCTAAAAGTTCAAAATTGTGGTAATTCTATAAGAAGTGAAACATTTGAAAAACAAATTTAAATATGTATTTATGTACCAAAAATATCAAGGAGGTACAGTTTTAATTATCTTAATTATTTGACCGGTAAAATGTTAAAGGTGAAATTAAACCTAGTTCCTCTGTTAATTAAAAATTTAAAAAATGAGCACATTGTTAAGTAGTTGTCGGTTATTTTCTTAAAATTATTTGTTGTTCAGAAATGCTTGTTAAGGGCTGTAATGTCAGTTGTCAGTATAAAGTTCAGAAAGAGTATTGTATTTTTCTTTAACGTTTCTTAACTAAAGTATTTTAGCTGTTTGTTTAAAAAACCCGCTGTGTGTGTGTAGTAACTTGAATAGAGTTCTTTTTGTCAAATTTCTTATACAAATTCAAACGATAATTCTTTTGGAACGGTTTTAATAAATATTTAAAAAAATACTACTAAAATTATTTTAGTGTTATCATACACTTATCTACATTTAAATGGTGATTGGAATCAACATTCGGTGCTTATTCATGTCTATTTTTCGATATATATTAGTTTCCAATATATCTTTATTTTTAATTAATACAGCCAGGAAAGTAAATTCATTACAGATAAACAGGCACTGAAAATACCCAGGAACAGAACATTTCTAATATATTAATAATAAATTTAAAGGTTTCAAGGATTACGTTTCCTTATTACGAACGCTCCCTTTATACTAAAATAATCTAACGGAATGAATAGGGGTACTCCGTGAAGATATTAAATTTTCATATCTAATAATGTTCCACATTTTTCCACGATATTACACAATTTTTGAAAGGAATAACATATAGTAAGCCATTTATCATTATAGTGCCTTGTTTACAAAGTTGCACCGAGTTCATTTAACTTGATAAAACCAATAGGTAGGGTAAAACTGAAATTTGAGATAAGTGAGTAACTAAGAATAGCCCGGTAACATTAGGATTTTTCTTCGGAAAAATTCACATGAATCTAGATTTTGCACACACCTTTATTTAGGCGTTATAAGTAACGTGTAAAAAGTTCCCATTGATATCGCTTCGAGAGTGATTCAAGGTCAAATATCACGGAATGCAGAAATCTCAATTCCTATTGGTGGTAGTTGAAAATTGTGGTCTGAACAATTATCTACAAAAAAGGTTATCTACATTTTTCACGCATGTGCAACCATACTCACGTTATGTAGCTCACAAGACATCAACTACATAGAATAGAATAATAACAGCATTGCATTCGTTTCCACACCATATTCAAGGAAGCCATACAAAATTGTGCATTTTTTACATAGCTTCCGTTCCAGGTCTAATCCATGTTTTATGAAAAATATATTTATAAAACAATTGTAACTCTTTCTCGTAATTTTCTTCAACCTCAGGCATTTCTTCGTCTTCGGCCTTGTCTCCGTCTTCGTCTTCTTCACCATTACCTACTTCTAGTATATTGGATGTCAGTAATCGATGGGGTTCATTTAATTCTGTTATGTTTCTTATAGGTTAATATCAAGAGAAATGTCAGCAGAATCAGAATCAGAAGTGACACTGAGACAAGTTAATCACTACATTGACCACAAACTACGAAGCATGACAATCCGACTTTTCTACAGTCCCAGTAAGATCCACAACCTTTCGGACAGTTACAAAAAAATCGTGTGCAGATGGTAATAAAGTCATTATAGGTTCAAAAAAATCTTTATTAATTACCAGGTCACACTGTTAAGGATTTAACACATTGCCAATCCAAGTTTGTATCCGGTAGTAGACACTAGATGCTCTTGAGCGACTCCAGCTGTTGATGCAAGTAGTGTTAATTTTCATAGATTCACAGGTGCAGACACGCAGCCAGGAGGGGGCCATGCCCTCCCCCCCAAGCCGTCTTCCATGAACCAAAAAATAAAGACGCATAATCACTATTAGTACAAAGCAGTATCCAAATCATCTCTTGAAATAAATATTTTGTAATTAATGCCAATATTATCTAGTAGAGGAATCTATACACATCAGTTTTCAATCACAGGTGTATTGAATTTTGTTGATTTAACCCTTTCAAGCATGGTGGTACACCGTTTGAACCATGCAAACTGACTCGTTCAATGCATGGTGGTACAAATAACGTACCACATATTGTATATGCATAGTGGACTGTATACACTGTATCAACTGTGTACACTGTGTATACTATTTATATGGGTAGCACGCCAAAGTATATACTTAAAACAAAATATAAATCTCCACAAATGTAACTAAAGTATATTCTATTGCTTAGCAATCTCCAATAACCAAAAAGCAGATGAATTAGAACAAAATATCCCTTGCAGCAACGGGGCTTCTTGTGCATGACTTTCCGTGCCTGAAAGGATTAATGAAGTTCTAGTATGGATAGTTCATCAATAGAAACTTCTCAGGTTGGAGATCCATATATCGCCAAAAGAAAACGTAGTTCATTATCTACAATTACATTTGGTGGGCACTTTTCCTGTAGTTTTTTCTATACGCTGTATGTGTAAATGTCAAGAGAGCTTTCTTAAAGAGCTTAAAGAAATACGTAAGAAAAGTAGCCATCTAAAGACCTACCTTAAATGTTAGTGAAGTTATCGAAATTTAATTGAAGATGAAATGATAAAAATGGAAGGTGACTTAAATTATAAAAAATAACATGTATTGTTTTATTATAAGTCATTGTTACAAAGATAAATGACTATCAGTAAAGTAATAAATCAAACTTGATCATAGAATT
The DNA here is from genome assembly GCA_936432065.2 of Rutpela maculata. NCBI lineage: Eukaryota > Metazoa > Arthropoda > Insecta > Coleoptera > Cerambycidae > Rutpela > Rutpela maculata. The sequence continues at coordinate 318,295,547 of OW386285.2, read as the reverse complement.
ATTACTTCATTTAGTCAAATATGAAGTCTTTTTCTTCGTCATCTTCAGTTACAATAAGTGGGGTGCCGCAAGTTATAACAAAACATTGCCCTCCTTGCAATTATAAGAAATCATTATCAAAATATCAGCGGGAGCTATTGTTTTGTAGATGTTTTTGGAATAAGTTTTCCATAATTTTCTTTCTCCCACCCATGCTCCAGTGGATCTACCTTTTCTCCAATCTATTCCTGTACCTAAAAAGCATAAACTGCGTAGGTAATTATAATAAATGATAACTTTATAGTAAATGCTGTGCAGCAGGGCCCTTTGTTGGTAATAAAATTCGACAAGTTAAATGCGCAAGATAATCCTTACCGTAAAGTTAACCTGTTGTACGAAGTATACTTCAAATCGTCTATACCTTATGTATTTCTTCTAGGATGATGTAGTTTCGTAATGAACTTCGACCCTATTTCGGTAGAATTTTTATAGCTGATTTTTCTTTAAAAATATTTAAGACTATTGTATAGATTCAATAATTAGAGATAATACTTCTTACTTTTCTTGAAAATAAAATAAGTCGTATCCCAACCCTCTTACTTTTCTGGAAAATAAAAGAAGTCGTATCCCAACCACGACCACGACATGACATGCAGAAATAAAATGCAGTGGCTTAAGTGGCCTAATATTTGTCTGTCTTTGCTTTTCGTGGACGAGGCAACAACATCTTGTCATACTAAAAGTGATGTATCAGTGTCCTCAGATAGTACTCTAACTGTCTTTTCATCGTTTGAGAATTCTACTGCAGTTTTAACAATTAAATAATCTACATGTCTTTCAGCTTGTGTAACTTTAACGCCTACTTTTTCGAGCAATGATTTCAAAAGATCTAAGAGTTTTTGTTTGTTATTGCTGAAAAAAACTATCTTGTGATATTGTAACTGTGTTTACTAGTTTAATTGAGATCTTCACGGAGTTTCTGTACATTCTATAAGATTTCTTTATTTGACAAACATTTTGAATCGCATTCCTCGAAAATAATTACCCAATTTTTTTATTTTTTACACCGACACATTTTGCATAATTTATGTATTGATTACAAATCTATTGAAAAGTAGCAGACTTTTGCTAAACCAGTTTGTGCAAGAAAAAACCACCATCAACATTTGTTGATTTTTGCTCAGGCAGTGAACTAGGTGGTTGGATAGTATCATACTCTCTAAATAAAAGGTTTTGTCTCTGATTCACAAAGTATCATGTTTAAAAATGGACATGGGATATGGGAATAACTCAAATCTAAAACAGTCCCTTATCTCTTCTGGAGTTTTACTGGAGGAGATAATTCTATTAAATAACTGCTTGGAGCTCAAGACTGAAATTATTTTATTGTATATAACATTCTGATGCCATTCCCACGAAATCTATTTGGTTGAAATAACAAAGGCAAATAGAAAATGTTGTGTAACTTGGTGAGTTTTTGACACAAAAAATTATATATGACACAGAATGTGTGAGAAAATGAGAAAAATGACTACCATTTTTCTCACATTTACTATGAGGGGATTTCTTGGGACTTTTAGTATGTTATTAAAAATATATTGTAGTTCACGTTTCAGCGAAAATCAGATTGTAGGAATTTTTGACAAATCAGCTAATTTAATTACTCTACGAGTATAATTACCGAATATAGCAGAAGAGTATATCTTCGTCTCAATTTTTTCTTTTCCTAATTTAAGAATGAAAATTTGCAAAGGAGTACATGCCGTAAGAAGAACTAAAAGACCTTCATCTTCAACAACAGCTGCAGTATTTGTACCTGATTTTTCGAGTGCTGTTTCTCTTATTGAAACATCAGCATCATCCCTAGCTTGTTTCTCAACGAAGCAACTTTGTAATATTCTTTATACTTAGTAGACTGTATGTTGTGAAGTATGTGCCTTGCTTCGAAGTTTAGCAGTAGGTTATTTACAAAACGGTTACTGGTGTGTGGTAAATGTATATGAGAATTATTCAATCTATAATTAGCCATATTAGCCATCATTATCGTCCGATCGTGGCCTTTGACCTTTCGAAACGAACATGATATCAATTGCAAATTACTTATAACACCTAAATAAAAGTGTCTCTGAAAATCCAGCTTAGTAGGAATTTTTCCGTATTTTTCCTCTGTTCGTCCAATGTTACTGGGCTATGAAGGCCGGGAACCTCAGAGCTCTTTATAATCCACACGTACTTTAATAATACATAGTCGTTTGGCGTATTGAAGAGGAAGGGAAAAGCAGTAGCAAATGTATTTATCCAGTGGTCCCAAGCGATCAATGAACACCTTGGCATTTATAATCAGTCGTACGGTGGGAAGTAACAGGGTGATCGACTGTAACCTCGAGGGGTGACTAAAGAATAGACAAGTATCTATTTTAGTACTTCATGAATCGGCCACCCCACGTGACTGCTTTATATTATGTCAATTGGCTGTCACAAATACGTTCTGTGTCATGCAAATTTTCTTTCAACGAGTTCCAAATAATGTGTAGTTTTACGTGGTACAGTTCGACTACCTAAGGTTGCAGAAACTGTTTCTATTATTGAAATGTTAATAGTGCAGAACATAAAGTAAAAAATGTGTTGCAATAACATATTATACAATACTTTCCGGAAAAACAAAAATTTTTCAGTGTATGGCCTACCTGCGGAACGGGACGACGTAGGGGGTGGATAAAATAGTGGTGGCGGTGCGTGCTTTTTAGTAATTATCTCGTTAGACATAAATTTTTGCAAAAATTTTAAAGCATATTTTTTGTAGTTAATAAAAATATCATTAATTTGTTTTCCTTTAAGAAGTATACTTCTAATTAAGTATCTTCAAAGGTATTGATTATTTTAAAAATATTGCTTACCGTTTTTTAAAGATTTTGAAATAACCTTTAATTCTTTTTTATAAATGGAGCATGTTATAACTAATAAATGATGCTTAACTAATACATAGCAAACAAGAAGATCTACATTTTTATAATTTTAAACAAAATATTTCATATATTACTTAAATGTTTTACTTGTAATGTAAAATTGACAGCTGATAGCAGTCAAATCTGTTAAGATAAACATGAAACCGGTTAAAAATCATGAGTATGTATAATGTTTTACCTGAAAATAACATATACTGTGTCCAAATGAATTGACAGTTTCACCATCGATAGCTCTCATTAACGATAGAAATTGATTTGTTTTTATAACACAGGACCACACACACATACACACAAATTCGTGAGCGAGAATTAAGACCCACTTTCTTTATGTTTTTCGGGGAGCTGAATATGAATCTGAATTCGGAATATCATGTTTGTGAACGAATTTTCGAGCTAGAGGTCAAAATTGGACGAAAATCATGAAAAATCTTGATTTGTGATACTTCCAGGTTCAAAATGAATAGAAAAAATTTGAGAGATATGGAAATATCATTTTTGGGGGAAAATAGCGTATTTTCCAATGTATTGCATTACTTGATAGAGCCTCATGAGTTCACTATTATACAAAATTTCCAATAATATTGCTCCCAATAGTGGTTTATAAACATATTTATGTAGATTGATTCGGGATTGTACTTGTGTTCGCAGTGCTCAGCAGAACTGTACACGCGGAAAGAACAATGAGAAGAGGCGGGAATTATATTTCGGGATTGTATGGAACACTCAGTCTGTGAAATTGGACCCTCGCCGGCATCGACTTGTGATGAAACCTTTTGACGCTTACCTTCGGACGACCTTACACCCCAGTTAGAATCACCTTTCTATTTGATCCTTTCAACAGTTATCGGTCTGAATTTATCTCTCTATTTTCAGTGTAGTAACTTAACTCGTTTATCAAAACGCATTCCTCTAAATTTGGAGATCAGTTATTTTTTGCTCGTTCCCTGACTCTTTTATCATCAAATAATCTATGCAATAGGATTTCTCTTTCGCTCATGTGCCTCTTGAACTATTTCTCTCTTTAATGATCAACAAAAGTCTGCCATCATATTGATATCCCATCTTCCTTGATACCGTTTCTCCATTTCCTTGATATCTTGATGGAATCGCTCGCCTTGCTCTTCACTGAAGTCACCTAGATTATCAGGGAAATAACTTAGATGCGAGTCAAGGAAATGTAATTTTAAATTCATTGAACAACGTAATTTTTGGTAATTCTTAATCATGTCAGCTACAATGCTTTCGCCGCCATCACTTCTATGATTTCCTAGGAACTGATGGGCTACTGCCATAAAGCATTCCCATGCGGATTTCTCTTTTGCAGTCATCGTTGTAATGAACATATCATCATCCTTCATATCATCCTTCAAAATCTTTCGAATTCGAAAAATTCCTTCCTTAAGTTTAGCCTCCGACAACTGACTGAATGTTCGACTCAAATATTCAAGCACTTTTACAAACTGCTTAATCAAGACTAATTTTATATTCAGAGGTGGAATGAGGATTTTCAACGGTTCAACCAGTGGTTGCTCTATTATATCCTTATCACCAGGTAAGAGGCACAATCGGGGAGCCAGATTTTTTTTTTTGTAGTTATTGTTTCGATCTCTACTATCCCATTCACAAAGGAAGCAAGGATATTTCGTAAATCCTGACTATTGATCTAAAATCATGGAAGTAACTTTAAGATCACCATAAATTTGCCACTTATGTTTTTCATATTTTATCTTTTTTTAATATCATCTCTAGATTGGTGTATTTTTAATTTTCAATTTTTTTTTGTCGTTACTATACTTTCACTAGATGTGGAAGTAAAAGATGATTGTAACAGATGCCAGGTGTCCGAAGGTAAACGTCAAAAGGTTTCATCACATCGATTCTGGCAAAGGTCCAATCTCACAGGCTGAGTGTTCCATACAAGATATAATTCCTGCCTCTTCTCATTGTTCTTCCCGCGTGTGCAGTTCGGCTCAGTATCGCGAACACAAGTACAATCCCAAATCAATTTACATGAATATGTTATAAATCACCGTTGGGAGCAATATCCTTGTATAATAGTGCGGTCCAAAGTGAACCCACCACCGTACCTGAGGTTTTATCAACTAATGGGATACATTGAAAAATACTATTTTCTCCCAAAAATTATATTTCCATGTCTCACAATTTTTTTCTATTCATTTCGAACCTAGAAATATCACAATCTCGAGTTTTCACGATTTTTGTCCAATTTTTAGTTCTAGCTCGAAAATTCGTCCACAAACATGGTATTCTGACTTCAAGTTCATGTTCAGCGTCCCAAAAAACATAAGGAAAAGTGGGTCTTAATTCTCGCCCACGATTTTTTTTTGAGGGCCTGTGTAATTAACAAAAATTCTTGAGTGTTAATTTGGCTACATTGGGAAAACGAATAAACATATCACATCAGAAGATGATTAGAACTCATATCTAGATAATGTCAGCATGATTGACGAAACATGCATGTGGTAATAGTATTCGTGTATTGTTCAGATCTTTTGATGTTTGTGAAGACTACTTCAGAGGCAACATATACTGCGGCAGAAATATCACGAGACAAGGAGAAATTCATATCCATATTCCTTTATGACTTTAAGACACAGACCGTTAGGGAGACAAACAGGCGGTTTATTCATGGTTTCGAGATCTGGATCTGCAAGAAATACTAATAGTATAAAATAACAATATAAATACCAAATCCTAACAGGAAGAAAGTAGTAGTTGATGAATTGTCTTCGGAACCAGACTATGGAACTTCAGGCATACCATAAGGATCAATATTAGGGCAATTATTATTTCTTAAATATACGTTCGTCCTTATTGAAGTAGTAGAACACTCAACTATTCAAGATTTTACAGATGACACCATGTATTTTTCATTTGATATAAATAAAGTTAGTTCAACCTGCAAGTGTTTAAAAAGGATCTAAACTCAATTCAGTATTTTATATAACTCAAAACCTACTGCTATCAAATATAGACTTTGAAGGTAGCGTAAAGCTTAAAAAAACCTTGTGATAATCTTTTATTGTAAATTAAAATCTAAAGAATGTATCTCCCCTCTGATAAAAGAATCATATATTGCTCTGAAACTGCTCCATTGTAACGGTAAGATTTTAAATTAAATTGCGCAAGAAATTACCCAGAGAGACAGATTTTGTTAAATCTGAATCATGACATTACTTTATGCTTGCCCTGTTTAGAAAAAAATGTACATATAAACTTCAAAAGATATAAAATTGTTGTTTTATTTTTCCACTTAAAAAAATTTGATAGAGCGACATGAAGCAACTAGGTCAGCTAAAAATAGAAAACTTATAACACACGATAATGGCTATCTTTCTGTTTAGTGTCATTTCTACTACTTTACCCCCATGCTTACAGTTGATTTTTAGAAGTGGTATTCAATATACGTATTAGTATTATAAATTTTAATCGTTTCTGTAATTTCAAATGTAATGTATACAATAACATTGATGAAGGAAGGTCTGAAAATATTTTCGTGTCAAAATAAAAAAAATCTTTCCCAGGAGGAATTAAATAATATTTCCTTAATAGTTGATCAATTATTCAATTTTAGATATTACCAAATTATCCAGATATTTATAATTGTTACTTTTTTATGTTTTGATTTGTGTAATTGATCATATAGTCACGGATCTGTTCTTCATAAAATTAGTTATATGTACCACAAAATTTTCGTTATATTATACTTCAATATATTATAACCATTGTGCCTGGAGTAGTAAAGTAAGTATGTAAATTTACTCACTTTTGAGATTGCAAATACCACATACATTGCCGATCTGTCTGTGGTCTTTGCCATCTCAAAAGTGAGTAAATTTACATACTTACATACCGATGGTTAAATGATTAGGGCATATATTAAATAAATTATTGAGCCGGACAAACAGTAGAACCTACTGCAAGAAGAAGAGAAAAATTCAAAAAGTGGGTTCAAAAGTTCTGTAAGTAAAGGCGCTGAAATAGTTCATGATAGCTAAGGGGTGAATAATTCTAATATTGACTTTATATCGGCTGCAAATAAAAATCTACTGCAGAATTATAATTTTTGTGTTTGTTAAGTTTAAAGGCAAGCCCATCTAGAAATAACAGAGACAATCGGGGTCACATGAAGAGCTACAAAGGCGGACTTGGTAAAGCTTTTACCCCAAAAGTTCTGCGACTTGACCGCAAAACATGTATTCCCCCGTTTTCGAGGGCGAGAAACACGATGGTGACAATATTTTTCGACCTACCCTCCAACCACTACCGAAAAAACCACATGTTTCTTCGATTTTCCGGTGCTAGGCATTTTTTTATCGGAAAATTTTATTAAAGAAATTGTCCAAAAACCCAATATCCAATATTTCACCAAAATCAAAAAATATAAAAAAGACTATTAATTACTTGACAATTATCTGACAGCTTGTGTTTAATTTCAAACCAAATTGACATGAATTCTTTAAACAAAAAAACCCATTTATTAAATGATATTTTCGGACTTGGACAATATTTTAAACAAAATTTCAGTATTTTTTAATTTTGATCAAATTTTGGATTTAGGGTTTTTGACCAATTTTGAACAACTTTCGTTAATAAAATTTTCATCGGAAGAGGGGTGGTTTCTCCGGTTTAGGTGGTTGATAGTGGTTGGAGGGTAGGTCGGAAAATATTGTCCTCAAAAACGGGGGCGAAGATGCCTTGCTTTTTGCCTTTTTCTGGGTTACCTCAAGGGACTAAATGGAGTGTGGAATACGACGGGGCAAGGGTACACTAAGTCTCTAGCTCTACTCATAAGGGACCAAATGATTATTCAGTCAGGAGTTGACCGGAGGTGTTTCACCGTTTATAAGTTTAATATTCCTTATGCAGTCAGTTTCCTAGTCGAGATGACTGTGAATGTGACAGAAGACATCTTCTGAGTGTCGGAGGTCTGGAATGGTATACCTAGAGATGGATCGAAGACTCAGCAGGGAACTGGTTCTGATGTATACGGCTGCACACCAAGAGCTCGTATATCGGTATCAACTGGCAAGTACCCTAGCAGAGGTACATGCCATCTTATCAATCGCAAACGAAAACCTCAGAAGAGGTTTTCTTAATAAGCATATTTTTACATGCAAATTCTAATGTTCGTCCATACAGGGTGTAATTAGTTTCGTGTCATTAAAAAAACTTCTGGTAGGGAATGACTAGACAAACAAAGAACTTTATATAACATGTGGTCTAAAGCCCATAGTTTTGGAGAAAAAAATTTACAAATATTTCGAAAATTTAAAAAAATATTGTTTGAGAACTGCTGTACATACACACGACCTACCAGTTCGTTGCGTTATATGTTGCTTTTGTTATTTTTGAATTTTGGGCCACTTTGGTTAAGATTTATTTTATTGACTTACCGTTCAAGTCGTTAAGTACTTGGCTATGTACAAACACAACTTAATTTTTCATTCTCTTTGTGTTGTTTTTTGGATTTTGGACCAAGTTTTTCTCTTTTACTTCCACATCCAGTGGAAGTATAGTAACGACAAAAAAATTTTTAAAAATTTTTATTGATCAAATAGGCTTAAAATGTCATGAAACGCGGAGATTTTAAGTTTGAGCGAAAAAAAAATTTCTGTCTGTCTGTCGTCTGTCTGTCTGTCGGTCTGTCTGTCTGTCTGTCTGTAACTTTTTTTTTGTGCGCACGTTTACTCTGGAACCGTTTGAGATATTGACTTGAAATTTGGTACACATATGTACTTTAACGAGATCTAGAACTAGATTATATTTTCATCTTGTTCCGTCGAAGGGTTGGGGGGTAAATTGGGGTAAATTTGGGGTAAATGGGTAAATCAAGCAGGTAAGAGTCCATAAAATTGGTATTTAGTATATACAAGAAAAGCTGGTCTCAAAAAAAATTTTGGCATTAGCCACCCCCCATTACCAACCCCCACCACCTTATTAAAGGGGATGAAAAAAATTATGATTTAGTGTATGTACAAGAACCAGAAAGCTCAAAACATTTTTTTACTTCATCCACCCCCACTACCACCCCCCTATCTCAACCCCCACCCCACTACCGATGTGGGGTATCGTTTTATGGGTTTTTGGGGTAGAGGATTTCAAATATTATATTATTAAAGTTCCATAAACAATTATTTCCACATACAAAGTTTTTTCGTTGTGAGTGACTTGGATAGAGAATTGGATGTGGAAGTAGTGATTCCTTGGGCAGCGGTTTTTTTGTTTATTGACAACATTAGTTCATAGTTTAGTGTGTTTGGTGTTGAACGTATGTTCTTACTTCGACGTCTCGAAATGTGTATTAATGCAGATGGAGGTCATTTCGAACAATTTATGTAAATCAACATTAACTTATTGGTAAGTTCTAGATTTCTCGAATAGACCTGTTCAGCGCACTGTCACATTGCTGTTTCTTTAAAATCAAAGTCGCTGCTGGGTTAGGTATTTCAACTGTATTATTATGAGCAACTTTTGTGGTTTTGTAACAAATTCAAAAGAACTGTTCTGTTATTGAGTGTTACCGGTTGGGCAATAAGGGCATTATTATTATTATTATTATTCTTATTCAATGTTTTCCTCTGATTTGTTTATTATTGTTTACATTGACTTCCATAGAGACTAAAGATTCGATTTTTACCTTTCGATACCTGATTGGAAAAAAATATGTGCACAATTCATTAAAAAAATCAGATTTCTTCTAACTTAAAATACACATATCTATTTTCTGTCATCATATCTCGGACGACTATCTGTTCGTTTTCCAATTTCATGAAATAATTACTCATTTTTTAAGTTTTTAACACATAACGATTGTTTGTTACAAATGTTAATAAACCACATTTAAATTTTATAAATTATTAAACAACAATAAAAGCTCCAATAGCATAAGTCCACAAAAAAAAATCGCCTCCAAGGACTACAACTAAAAAGATATGCTCACTCACTCATTCTGTTCTGCGTATGACGTCATCCTGAGACAAAATTGACCAGATACGTGCTACATACAACCAAAAAACGTTGGGGAAATTTAACGATACGATAATTTGGTATTTTATAATGACCTGTTTGGACCTACCGAACCAGTGTTATACTCTTGGCAAATACGAAAACGAAGAGTTTATTGCATTTAATCAACGATGGTTTTGATTTGATTGGCGCGTTTCTAAAACAGTAAGCACGATAACTCAAAAACAGAAAGTACGATCGTATTGAAATTTGCACATTAAGCTAGGGCTAGCTGAAGGAAGAACCTAATTTTTCTAACAAAATCGATGAGTAAATAAAAGAGTTATTAATTATTTAAATTTAAAAAAAAATGTATTATTCCCACATCCATGTAGTGGAGTATGATCGTTAAAAATGTTGAAAACTTTTTTCTTAAAGGTATTTAAGAAAAAAAAATCAACATTTCAACATTTCAGTAGGTTTAGAATTTCATAAAACGTCGAGATTTTAAGTTTGAGCAAAAAAATTCTGTCTGTCAGTCGGTCTGCCTGCAACTTTCTTTTGTTTGCTCGATTACTTGGAAACGGTTTGAGATAGTGACTTGACATTTGGTACACGTATGTATTGGGTTAGGCAACTCATAATAAAGATTTATTAGACTTGAGCTTTAACTCGGTTATGGGTTTACAAGTCGGGTAGAGGTACTTTTTTTATTTATGTTTGTTTACTTTATTTTATGCTGACAAGTGTTTCACCCTAGGTTAATACCATAAAATTAAAAATGTGTTAAACTAACATTATTTTAAAAAAAATTGCGAAGAGTATCCTATATAGTATACAACAATTATATAAAAAGTCCACTAAACCGGCAAGGAGTATAATGTTTACCCTAGTAGATAGTCATTTTCGTTAAAATGCATGGAACAAATTCTTGCGTTTGCAGTATTAAATCTGTGCTATTTGGTACCCATAGGTCACTTATATAGTTTTGTTTTTTGGAAATGTAACGTATGTAAAATAACGCACCTTATTTTTAGATATTTTGGCTATTTTGTTGTTGTTGTTGTTATTAAAATTTACCACCGCACACATAACTATATTTTCAGTTGGAAAAATAGCTAATGCACTAAAAACAGCAAAAATACATATATCACTGAGAGGCAATATACGGAATTTGTCTCGGAACTGCGAAAGAAGAAGGATGGAGCGATATATGCGCGTGAGCATATCTTTAGTTCATAGTATCATGGACTAAACCTATCATGCCTTAAGTATTTTTATGTGCTGAAACCGAATTTTAAATTTAAAAAACTTTCTACGTCGTAGATTTCGAGTAAATGTTAAAAATTTTCAAAAAACTGTATTTTGACAATAAAAAAACGGGATTTACTCGAAATCTATGGTAGACTATTTTTTAAATTGAAAATTCCGTTTCAGCAAACAAAAATACTTAAAGCAAGATAGGTTCAGTCCTTGGAGCAGAATTTTTTTTTTGCCCACCTGTGTAGTTTTGTTCCAAATTAAAAAACACACATAATATGTAAACAAATCCTCTCTTTAAACCCTGCAGTCTGTGCTTGTTGTTGTGTAGACAGAGATAACGAAGACACAAGTCGGTAATCTTTACACTTCTTTTATGACATTTTAAAATAAGTAAGAAACTCTTGATTCGGAACTATACGTCAACTGACCCAGAAAAGCAGTGGTTCTCAAATGTATTTTACCTTAACATTCAAACTTTTGACCTAGGTCAGTTTTTTTCAAAGTTCCCCACATGAAATAGTCATATAGGTTTTTTGTTTGTCTAGTCAGTCGCCATTGCCAATTTTTTTTAATGATATGGAACTAATTACACCCTGTATAATAAATGTCCATTCTTAGTTTTTATTTTGGAACATTATAGATAGATGCCATCATAAATTGATAAATTAAAACCATTCAGTTCTTATGAATAATTACCAGATACCTCTAGTGAGCCCTCTGGGCCGCTCAGGTAGGATTTTAATTTTAATATCATAATGCTGAAGAAACTTTGTAGTTTAAAAAAAAATAGTAACTAGGTCACTCAAATTTGGATGTATTATTAAAATATTGGGATTAAAGAAAGACACTGTATTGCTCTGTACTGAAATCCATTGCTTTCGAGTAATATACACTTCATGCTCATGCAGCTTATACTTCAACGGTGAATTTAACGCTTGTTTTTTTCTGATCGTATACAGTTAGTAACTGACTTTGCCGCTTCTTTGAGACGAGATAAAGACTTGAATGAAAAAAACCTGTCGGGACGTCTAGACTCGTCTCTACTCCAGATTAAAATGTATGAAAACAAATTATGTCAGATAAAAATAACCGAGTTATTACCCTTCGAGTCGTGACATTAAGATTTGCATTAGTAGCAATCTATTCTAATAACATAACTTACGGTAGTCGGACAAAGATTTGCACTCGTACAAACTCAAACAAATCTTCTTAATGCCAGATATTTTTACTATTTGTGCTTAGTTTTATAAAATACCATTTGCCATTTATAACTAAGGTAATTTGCAAGAATTAAATTCTTGTGAAACATGAACAATTGCACCATCGTTTGCTGAGCGAAAAACTTTAATATGTTAACAGGTTCGTGACTGACATAACGTATATTTCTAAGGTAATGCGACCGAGAAAAGCCTTTGAAAAGGGATAAATACTGTAACAACAAAAATTGTGTATCATAGTTTTCAAAATATCTTGACTCTCTTATTCACATTCAAAATTTAAAATTGAATTAATTAATTGAAATGAGTAGTATCATTGGTCAGTAGCCAAATTAGATTAAAAAAGAGAAGCCAGTTCTGGTATTATTTACTTATCGAGATTTTTTATAACTACTCATATATTCATTTTTGGTCGATTTGTTGGCAGTTCCTGGCCAGCAAGCAGTATCAAGGAATGATGATATTACGATACCATTATACGATACGACTCGTTACAAAATAGGACTGAGCAATCATGGGAAGAATTCAAAGAAAAGCGCAATTAAGTCAACAGACGCGTAAAAGCAGAAAACAAACTTAGAAACATGAGTTCAAAACTGATCCGAAAAGTTTTTGGGTCACGCTTGAACATTTAAACCCTTAAATTGCAGACTTTAATTTATTTAATTTATATGGAGAAGTAGGCTATGCCAAATATCAAACCCAAATTTAATGTGTAACAAATAGTAATTAAAGTTGTATTCGCTAGCTGTTCATTTCAAACGGGGCAATAGGCTCGAGAATGGCTATGACGTCATACTGTGTAACGAACTACAGCCAGTGCATTTGCATTGACATCGAGAATTTTTTTTCTGTTTATTTTTTTACATTGCAAAAAGCCCGAACATTGGAAAAAAAACCGCTGCCCAAGGAATCATTACTTCCACATCCAGATTTTCTATCCAAGTCACTCACAGCGAAAAAATTTTATATGTGGAAATAATTGTAATGAATAATATAATATTTGAAATCCTCTCCAGAAACCCATAAAACGATACCACACATCGGTGGTAGGGTGGGGGTGGTAATAGGAAATGGTAGTGGGGTGGATGAAGTAAAAAAATATTTTGAGGTTTCTGGTTCTTGTACACACACTAAATCACAATTTTTTTCATCCCCTTTAATAATAGGGGTGGTAATGGGGGTGACTAATGCCAAAATTTTTTTTGAGACCTTAGCTTCTCTTGTATATACTAAATACCAATTTTATGGACTCTTACCTGCTTGATTTACCTATTTATCCCAAATTTACCCCAATTTACCCCCCAACCCTTCGACGGAACAAGATGAAAACGCAATCTAGTTCTAAATCTCGTTAAAGTACATATGTGTACCAAACAAGTCAATATCTGAAACGGTTCCAGAGTGAACGTGCGCACAAAAAAAAGTTAAGACACACCGACAGATCTCTCTTCTTAAAAAACTTAAAAATTTTTAAAAATGTTTTTGTCGTTACTATACTTCCACTGGATGTGGAAGTAATTATATATTAAAAATACTGTGTAGTGCCAACGTGTCCCAATAGGTCTTTTATAACATCAAATAAAATATTTATTCGTATTGTGGAAGATAAAAAACGTCTGATAAAATGATTAAAAGCATCCAGAAGAAATGTAAGAGACACTTCTAAAGAAAAATACTGCCCTTCGCGTACGTGAAGATCATTTTAATATGAAGGGCCATGTGCGCATGGACGTTTTTACGATCGACCGATTCATCAATCGTGTAGTTAGAACTGTACTTTCATATTAGAAAGTGCACATGAACAATCGCAAAATCGTCCGTTTTGAAAATCTGTGTCTGAACCCAGATTTTTTATCTGATCGCGATCACTCAATTTCATTTTAATCTGCGCCAGCGTACACATCTGTACTCAGAAGACTGATTTACGATTTACTAAAAGCATTTCTTCACTTGGAATACATTTATGAACGACGCGACGTCTTGATAATTATGTTATGAAAGGAAAGACAATTGTAAGCAGTTTATCAAGACTATCTTTGCTCATTCGCGTCTAATTAAAAAAATTTCCTGATACGAGCTCAAATTTTCATATATTTTATAAAACTGTCCTTTCTCTAAATGAGCACTTATGAGAGAATGTACCCAATATCGCTTCTTTTGGTGAAATCTAATAAAATGGGCAGAAATACACGCAATCTTTATCAACCTCATTTTACTACTGACAAGAAAACACGAAATCCAGTCTGCAAAATCGTCTATGCGCGCTTAAACCTGTGATCGGGCGATTGTGATCGCTCGACTCCACAATCGTCCATGCGCACCTGGCCTAAGTATTGAAATATCACAAATTATTTTTTCTTATATGAAATGGGACCCTAGATAATTTTTATTTTTGATCATAATAAATAGGAATATGTATACTACTACCACAGTAAAGGTGAAACGTCAGTTGTGTACTTACCTATATTATCTTGTATTTTGTTTCTTTTATTTTTAGCATAAAGTTTGGTATACAAAACTTTATTTTTTTATATATATTGGTTTTGTTTAATAGAATCTTATACCTATTTTATTCTGAATAACAAAAAACAAGTTTTGCAATCCGTTTTGGTTTGTCCAAGGCATTTTATAAGTCTTACTTGAGTAAAACTCAAACAATTTTGTAGGCGTTTACTACTATACCAGTAGGTTTAATAGTGTATTAGTAGGTATGCTTTTAGAGAGCAGAATATTTACTGGTGAAATATTTTTCGAACTCCTCTATATGTTTCCTTAAATATATAAGGAATAAAAAAACAGACTGAAACCAACAGTTATTCTTCGGACTAATGCCCCGCCGAGCGCTGAATTACGATATAAGCTTGGCCGCGTAAAGTGCAGTAACTGTGTATTGCCACAAAACGCTAAAGTTTCAATTGCAGCAGACACCAGCCTAAGGACTTATTCCTAATCAAAGGACCTCACGTACCAGCCATTCCACACCATTTGCAGACTGCAGTTTCGAGCTATTGGCTCTCGTCAGTGCAAGGTAGGTCTGAGATGTCTGGAACGAGGCACTTATTCACTTTTGGTACATGACGAGATTTATAAAAGCACGACATGCAACAAAAATGGCAGACTCCATCTAGCGGCTGATGTCCATTTTTGTTGCATGGCGTGGTTTTATAAATCTTGTCATGTACCAAGAGTGAACAAGTGTGTCGTTCCAGTCATCTCGGACCTACCTTGCACTGACGAGAGCCTATAGCTCGAAACTGGAGTCTGCAAGTGGTGTGGAGTGGCTGGCACGAGAGCTCCTTTGATTAGGAATAAGTCTTTCGGCTGGTGTCTGATGCAATCGAACGCACGAAATTTTAAAATGCTTTAAAAATTGATTTGCTTTTAATTTCCATTACGCAGAGAACGATTATAATAAAAAAAATTCAAAATGACATTTATTTTCCGTAAAATAAATATTTAGATTATGCCGTACTTGGTAACCACAACCACGTGACTGCAAACGGTTTCTTGGCGTCAATGGCGTCAGCCATTAGAGCCGGATTTGTGATCGCGTGAGAGAATATTATTTATTAATCGAACAAGTACGCGCACTCTCTGGGTCATAACTTTGTTATTTTTTATGTTAGAGAAAAAATATAAAACGCTTCGGAGTGCTGAATCGATTCTCTTTAATATTGGTAGTTAAAAATGTTTCGAAAAACTGATAATTATGGATATATTCGAGAAAATTGAAGAAATTTCACGTTTTCCTAGAAAATGCATGTAAATCTTAAAAAAATGTCTTTTCCAAAAACGTCCGTTTCAAAGGGCCGGGATTAATTGAGCGTTTAGGCAATACATGATATTAAGTAGATATCGTATTTGAGATCGATTTCAGTTAACTACCGATTAATTACGGTGACAAAATGGCGAAATTTTACCGAAAATAAATCCCCAATTCCGCCACTTCTACTTCCCTCATTTTTGGTGTAGGACAAAACATAAAAAAAGAGTTTTAGCAAAGGGTCCGATAACCATATTAATAGCTAAGCCAGACAATTGAAAACGTATATTTAATTTTCTTTATAATACTCCCCACAATAACGTTTTTGGTGCATCACTCTATCTTTATTAGATTCAGAAAAAAAAATAGTTTAAGGTTGGCGGTGCTGTGAACGTAATTCGACAATTTCTCCTACATCCCTGAACCGATTCAAAAAATTTTTTGATAATCTTTTAGAGACAACTTTATAGAATGGTCATGTACCAGGCCATTGAAAATTAAAGAAGGAAAAAAAAATTTCTTCTGCGAAAGTCAAAAAAAAATTTTTTTGTTCACTTCAGTATTCTACCAAGTTTTCTCTAAAAGCTTATCAAAATGTTTTTTCAATCGGTTAAGGGATGTAGGAGAAATTGTTGAATTACGAAATAACTTTTTTAAGCACGGCACCGGCACCCTTACATACCGTATACATACTTTTAAATGTTAATCCGATTTTACTCACCTATCAGATGAGATAGGTGAGTAAAAATTATATAAATAATAGTATGAATGGATAACCTATTAAATAAAATAGTAATTGTCATATTCGGTTCTGGGGTCACATTTCATATGATTGTCATGCTCGACCTTTTAATTCTATGTAAATTCGTTAGAGTAGTTTCTTAGCCTATTAGTCAAGATTAAGGGGTTACCTAGATTACCGAGAAACCAAAAAATGTCCAATTTTTTGCGATACATCACGCATCAGCGACTTTTCCTAAATGAGTATCTCCGAAACCAAGGGAGGATTTGGACCTTCAGCTTGGTTTTTCCTCGAAAATTAAAATTGATGAGCGGGGGGAGAAAATTACAAAAAAAAATTATAAACACAACTAAATAGAATATATATTAAAAAATATAAAATAAATAATAAAAATTGTGAAATTTGAAAACAAAAGTTGATGGTTTACAGAATCCCCCCCATAAATCCGCATTTGTCCAAAACAAAACAAAAATATCAAAATTCTGATGCAACAAAAAGATTCATAATACGAGCTATCCCTTACCGTTTTGGATGTATCAGCGAAAAATAGTAAAAAAAGGAGCATGCATTTCGGAGTCGAAAATCGCGCAAAAACATGCAATCTTAAAAACGTTCACTTGTACACGTTGTACTTACTCCGCGTCGTCAATTGCATGGCGAAATTCAAAAATTCGGCCCGGCAGAAACGAACCAAAAATTACGTTTTTTGATGTTTACTGATTGTTGACGGCAATCGCGGCGACGTTTTTGGGGAATCATATCGGAAAACGTAACAGTTATTGCGCGAAATAGCTGCCATTTTGAAATATCCAAATTATTTACCGAAAAAAATTTTTTTTCTCGCCTTAAATTTTACATTTTTATAATTTTTTTTGATGCTATATCGATTTTCATTATAAGAAAAATAATGCAACTTCCCCCCATTTGGATGAACTTGAAATTTGATAAAGATATTTAGAATCCACGTTGTTTTAGCTATTGTTAATATGTTTTAAATATACTTATGTATTGTACCATTCTGTAATACTATTTTTTCTGTTGAGTGTGTTATCAAATAAATAAATAAATAATATACTGACGAGCATTTTGTCAATCGTATCAAACTTATTTAAAAAAAAAAACTGCGCGAGTAGTATCCCATAGAGTATTCAACAATTATTAACTTCAGTAAACTAGCGAAAAGTGTAATGTCTTGAACTAGCTTGTTATTTTATTTATTATTCAAATATTTCATTAAAACGAATACATGGTATTCAGTTTCAAGAAGTAAGAGTAAAGGCAAAAATAGGAACGTTATTTTTTGTGTTGATTAATCAACTTACGGTAGTATTGCTTCAACAGCCCAATACAATTTAAAATTTCTGAAGAGGTTATTTTGTGTTCTTTAACCCGCTTTAACAATAAGGTAACTTCAACTTCTGGGGTTGATTCTTCACACTTTTTAAAACGTTTCCAGTTCCCAGAGTACATGTGTAAATGATGTGTAAATAGCTGCCATGATTTGTTGCCTAACATTTATCAGCCCTTTGTGTCCATGAAAATATTGAATGTTATTTATTTTTGAACTATCCAAGCCATCGATACTTTGTGGTAGATAAATTGTTACTATTGTCCTCTGTATTGACATTTTTTTATATTTGATATTAATGATTCTATTTTGAATTTATTTTACCCCCAGTATCTGATTTATGGATTAAATTCACGGTTTATTTACTGCAAAGTAAACGTATTTAACTTTCAACAGAATTTCATTGTGTTTATAAGTTTATTTAATTAAATAGGAATATTATGACCGTACAAACATATTTAATGCCTGCAGTACACTCTCGCCGAGACCGCTCGGCGAATGTCTCGGCGAGACATTTACCAAGGGACCAGGAAGCACGAGAGCGATGTGTACACTCTCGCCGAGACCGCTCGGCGAATGTCTCTGTTTTTAGTAATGTGAATGAAAGTCATGGATATTTTTACAATTAATTAATTTTATTTATTTGCTTTTATCATGATTGGAAAATATTATTTAGGTATTAAGCAAATCACAACTTACACATTTTTTTTTATTTATTACGAAATTACCTACTGTCTGTATATTGTTGCCCTAATCTGGGCACGCTAATATACTAATTAGGTAAACATTTAAAAACATTCATTATTGGAGAATCAATCAAAACAACTACTCTTCTAGCTAATACTGACGAAGTATTGAATTACATGACATGATTCCTAGCATTTTAAAGAAAAAAATTATGTTGAAAATAATATTTTCTAATAACGACATGGACGTTGCTGAAATTGCCGCTGCTGCAGCTTATTGTGCGTTTGCATATTTTAATTATGTGCATATATACAAAAAATATAAAATTGAAAATCCTTGGAAACCAAGAAGATGGTGGATGAAAACAATTCATCGAAATAGTGAGTGTTGAAAATTTAAATGTGATTTTAATTATTATTATTTACCTCACTGTATAACAATGAAACATGCCTGAATTAATAAAGGGTGTAGCCGGTTAAGCATATGAAAAATGCCCATAAAGGAAATTACATGAAATGGACATCAAAATATTCTCTTGACTATAAAAAAATATTTGTTACAATATTATTCCAGAAATCCAAATTGATAAAATTCTCAGAATATGTTAGTTATGAGGTAATCTTTGCAGAACGGCAATCAACCCCCTCATCTGTAGCCTAATAAACCAGCCAGACCATATTTTTAAATAAAATTAATAAATTAATAAGCAAATTAGCCTTATAAATGCTTCTAAACTATGTATGATGTTTTAGGGCACCAAATTTTAGGTTTCTCAGGTTAAGTTTACTTAATTTTTCTCCAAGAAGTATGGTTTCCAAACGTTTTTTTGTGTAATGTAGTAAAAGAATTATGTTAACAATGCATCATCGGAATGACACAGAACGACTCTCGTCATCAGTATGACCTAATTACTAACAGTATAATAAACTTTCGAATTGATATGAAAATAAACAAATGAAAACAAAATAGAACAAAATTGTAATGTTTAATACCTATTTAAAAAAATGAAATAAAACAAGAAGTTACAAAATGTACTACGTACTACTTATTAAATATTTGGTTAAAAAGTGTGTCAATTTCATCGTTATTTAAAACTTTAAAATATTTTGATGAAATTGGAACCGGTGCATCTTTTAATTCGCTCAAAATTCCAGTGCACTCCAGCTCCTGCCTATCTTCCTTATTGGGCCAAAAGAAAGTTTTATTGTTTCGGGCCATGAACGAAACAAGAATCTTGGTACCAATTTCTGTCTGTCTGTAATTAATTCGTGCACAGAAGACATTGCACTATCACCCACTTTTTGTTCCGTGAATTTTCAACACCCCGTATATGAGTTAAGTTTGAAATAAAAGTCACTTTTCACGGGAGAAAATAAAATAAGTTTTTATTTTTGTTCACGTTCTCACAATACTTGATTTTTGTTGAATAGAACTTAATTAGAGCGATTAGTTAATTAGTACGATTAATTAGAACGACTGGATAAGCACTAGAGTAAAAATTTGCCTTTGGGTTTTGTCGCGTTTCGACGTAATATATTTTTTTAATTCATCTGGAAGATCTTTATGGTCGATCATTTTCAAATTTTTTCGTCAATTAGGTAAGTTGCAACAAATTTTTAATTAACAATTGCCCTTTTTGCAAAAATTCAGCTCCCCCAGACAAGAGCAAGTGAGAATATACTAGGTGCCCTCGGCCTCGCGGCTTGTGTTCCCTTTGACTCGTAGGCCAAAAAACCGACACAAATCGGAGCGTTAACGAGGCGAGGCGAGCCGAAGCGAGGGCGCTCTGGGCGATGCGAGCGTAGCAAGTACACTCTCGCCGAGGCGTTGCGAGGCGTTGCGAGGGCAGGCGAGTGCATTAACGAGACAAGGCGAGGGCACAGGGGGCGATGCGGGAGCAGCAAGTACACTCTCGCGCTCGCCTGCCCTCGCAACGCCTCGGCGAGAGTGTACTGCAGGCATAATAATCATCGCAGAAAAAAAGATGTACACAAATTCATTTCATAATACGGTGAACTGAAATATCGAATTAAAAAAATTCTCTGTGTATGTATATTTCCAGGTAATTTCTTGTAGACACGATAATTTCTTCCATCATAAGGTATTATAATAACCTACAACGATCGGTTCCTACAAAACCCAATAAGGACGGCAAAAAAAATCAGTATCTTATAAAATAAAATAAATATACAAAATTTGATAAATTGGTTTTTTCTTCATAAGCCAGTGACTAAAAATATGTGCATCAAAAAAATATAAAATAATTATTGTGGAATTTCGGTAGTTATAAAGTTTGGATAAAAGAACGCGATTTTCTTTTACACCCTGCAGATAGTAACGTGCTTCAAAATAAAGGGAATGGGCAAAACTCTTTGTTTCACAAATAAATTATCTCTTAAATCTTCAAAACCGCATATCGATATATATTCTCTTTTTCAAAAAATGTAGAATTAAATCCAGCCTAAAAATTCGGTTGTTCCGTTTCAATTGGCCAGCAGTTTAGTTTAGAACAAAACAAAGGTAGTGCTGCAAACAAAAGCAGAAATTACTAAAAAAAAAACAAAAATTAAAAGCTTTATTTGGCTCTTCTGAACAATTTATATAATACGATTTAATGCAGTCTGGATTTTGGGTACAAGATTGGATAGTTCATTTATTTCTAATTCATGTGTTTTATTGAAAACTCACCAACCTATGCGTTTTTTGGTAAGATATTTTAATCGAAGTATTAAAATAATGATCGCCTTTTTACAAACAGGATAAATGGCTTAACCTTCAACATAATTAGTCGTCCATCTATTATGTAGAGTGCATGTTGTTGTCGAAAGACAAACTTCGATATTTATTTACAAAATTGATTATATTTTAAAGTCCCTGCACGACATCGACTAGCGTTTTGTGAACATTATAGCTACGTGGTTTTCCCAGTAATAAAACTACACAACACAAATGATCATTTCTGTACTCGTGAAATTATTAACAAGATATAGACCTGCAGAACAGTTGAATGATTTGAAAAATGAAGTTTCCTTATACCTCTTTCATAATATTGTCAGCTTATTCAAATGTAATCATACCATGACTCGTGCAGTGTTCTCCTAGTACAGTTCTCATCGATGACGTCAGTCACTGGACATAAACAACACGTGCTAGTTCGCAAGTAAATGAGCGCATTAAGAAACGCCAGATTTTTCAATTGTCATGAGAAATATTTCAATGATATGATATTTGCAAATTATCTTTTTTTTTCTTTTTATCTATTTATTTAACGTTGGCCTATTTCCGCAACCAGGGCCTATCACCGACGCCAAAAGACGAGCTACCCACAACCTGGAAATTTTGCCGAACCTCTTCTCGTAAGAAGAGGTTCACTTGCCTAACATTTAATAGACAAGGGACCGCCTGCTTTACATCCCCTCCGAAGGATGGTTTATCCACTACGCAATCCTCGTCTTGAAATTACATAGCTTCCGCGTATACACTGATATACAAGCCGCTAGAAGGTGGGACGAGATCGCTGTGTTTTCCAAGATGAATTTCACCCATACAAGTACTAACCACGCTGCACGTTGCATCACTGGAGTATAGGGATATACAACGTGATCTACCAGGACATGCGGAAAATTTAACAGTAGATTGTCCCCACCGAAAGGAGTAAAAAAATGAAAAATTTTTTAAAAAATGACCAAAAAAATTACCTTATTTTTTTGTAGGAATGCGCCGCCAATGACTTCAACTAATCTAACGTAATGCGGTACAACCATATCACTTTATCAGACTTGGGATTGACACTACTGACAGCAAAGCTCGATAATAAGATAGAAGTGACTTTTGGTTTTAATCAAATCACACTACAAAAATACCGAAATAAATCGAAATAAATCGAAGACGTTGATCTTATGCTGAAATGAAAAGCAGATATACGAGATATTTAGTTAAACCGGTCAATGACACGACCGGAAGCAAAAAACGCGGCTGTCTAGGGGTCTACACACGATCCAGTGGCACGGAGCCAGCCTTGTCGGCATGCTTTGAACTCATTCGTAAAAGTGAATTGGTCCGCTGGAATTCCAATTATCTTCAAAGCGTACCAACAATGTTGACTACCTGCCGCTCGATCGTGTGTAGACCTCTTTTTTTGATCTCGCCGGCCGGCTCACTTTTTATGCCAATTAAGGAAATGTAAATAACTCGAATACGTTATTTCGCCAGTAAGTTCGTCGACCTCTTCAGAATTAGGTCAGGACTAGAGATGGGCAAGTGACGTGAATTTCACCGTGTCACGCCGTGTCACGGCGTGAGCGTGTACATTTAAGGTACCAAATCACGGAAGATTTCGTAAGTGTGCGTGAGTCAAAAGGTCCCGTGCGTGAGCGTGCGTGAGATAATATTCACGTCGTGACACGACGCCCCATCTCTGCTTTAAAACTTCAACCTGTCCTGTCGTGACAAGAATAAGAAGCGAAGCGATAGACGGAAGACGGAACACGAGCGCGAGAAGGGAGGGAAAAGGACAGGAGACAGGATGAATGACGCAACATTCAAATCAAACTGCGTAATTGCAATCTCTCTCTACTGCATTCGCCAGTCGCCTAGCCCTCCTGGCCTAGTCTGGTCACTCTGGTCCAGAGATGGGCACGTGACGTGAATTTCACCGTGTCACGGCGTGAGCGTGTACATTTAAGGTATCCCGTGCGTGAGTTTGCCTTAACATATATCAGGCGTGCGTGAGTGTGCGTGAGTGTGCGTGAGTTAAAGGTTTAAAGTCGTGAGCGAGGACTTACTCAACATCAGTAGTGTACCTTCGCAAATTGACTAATAATTTAATATACTAAATTACTTCAGAATCCTCTAAAATTTTGCAGGGGCTTTCCCACATTGAAGACTAGCACACCATTTTATTTTCCGCATTTCTTGGTAGATCACGTTGTATACACAGTGAAGACGCATCTACGCTCGCCCCTATAACGCTACAAATAACTGTAAACCCTCAGAGAGGACAGGTGACGCAACGGTTCTCAGGTAACACAATGCCGTCGTGTCTTGTCGTCTTGTTTAGATGGTTATTGGTCGGCGACGTTGTAAGAAGAATAAGTAATATAACGTTATCTTTTTGACTTCAGTTTGACGTATTCAAAACGTAATTTTTGTCATGTTGGACGATTGTATGCAATACCACGTAATTTATTTAGGAATTATTTCCAGATAACACAAAATATATATAGCAAACAACCTCCAAATCCAAAGCCAAGGCTGTCCGGAAGGGGACGGCGACACATTTAGAAACGCAGATATATTTCCATATCCACCGGGGCTGGGGCTTGAACCCAGTACACGATAAACAGTCTGACTAGCATATTCACCACACAACACGCTTTAGCCGACTGAGCCACCACCACCACCACATATAAACCAAGTAAGTAGTCACCGTTTATCTTATTTTATCAAATGAAATCAAAATTTATTGACCATGTTTACACTGTTCCATAATTTATAAAACATGTCTAATACTACTTACTAATACAGCTAGATATGTGTATATCAAAAATTCAGTTAATATGTCTGTTCATTTAGGTTACTGATTAAGGTCTCATGACGATAACTGAATAGTTCTGTGTAAATTTTGCCCGGAAAAACAAATAATCTGCTTAGTCTCGATGATTTATCTACTGTATAATTTTGGCAGCGATTTTTGAATCACCATTTATATGAAATTAATTAGTTAATTTATTTAGTTATATTTTTTATTCGTGTTTGTATGAATTGGTATCTTTGCACCTACTGTACAATGTACATGTTATATTATCATTCATTTTTTATGACGATCGATAAAAGGAAAGTTCAATTATTTAGATACAATATTATAGATGGTATTATAAGTTCATACAACTTTTATTGATTATCAAGTTCACGATAATGTCGTCAGTGGCAATTTATTTATCTAATAATAGCAAAGGTAAAATGACAAACTTAACTTGTTCATCAAAATGTGAAAAGTAGGGAAAACTTCGAAAAATTGTCAAATAGGATACAAAAAACAATTCTACGATGGTGAAAATAATTTTAAAAAATGTGCAAAAGCATTTACACAAAACTTTCCTCTTTTATTTATTAATTATTTTTTATGTTGGATGTTATTATTTTTACCCAAAAATTATAACAGATTTTTTTTTCTAGCAAGAGTGTCTGCTACATTCCAAATATTATTTTTTTTCGTCGTTGTTAATTATTTTTTTTATGTTTACCACAATATATATTTTTCTAAAAGTATTGCAGCTTTAATCATCGGCAATATTGCCAACAACGTTCTAAATATTAGGTATTTTCCACAATATTTCCTTAGATATTTTTGAACGTGGCCAGCCTGTATATTTCTCACTAAAAGTAAGTGTAACAGGTTCCTTCATCGGCAATGGTGTCATTTATATTACAAATATTACTTTCCTCCATCATTGCTAATTGTTTTTTTGAGATAACCATCCCGTATTTCTCACTGAAAGTGAGTTCTACCTCGGCTGAATTTCGGATATCACTTTCCACGATATTTTCTTAAATGTTTTTCAGGATGTTCACCTTATATATTTTTACTAAAATTAGATTGTCTCATCGGAAATAGTCATTTACATTCCAAGTATTACTTCCCACTATTGTCCATTATTTCATTATTTTTGTATGTTGACCACCCTGTATATCTTTCACAAATAGTATAGCAGGTCCTTGATAATTGTATTAATGACATACATGCATATATTATTGTCCTTTCATTTTTTTATTTTTTAGGTTGTCTACCAGTATATATTTTACTAAAACTATATACCATTTTTTTCGTTGGTAATTACCTACTTATGAAATATTTTACTTCTCCGATAAGTAGTTTTGGAATTTCTGAAAACATAGCGCCTACAGACTGACACGAAACGGACAGACAGACAAACAGGCATGTAATTAACACAATTGTCAAGGAAAGAACGCATACTTTACGAAAAATATATGACACCCATAAAAATAATTAATTAAGAAGTAAAGTTAGAAAATAATATTTGGAATGTATGTAGTTAATACTATTACCATGGAGGAAACCTGATATACTTTTAGTTAAAAAATATACAAAGTTGTCATGTTACAAAAAATTAATAAAAGGTGTCAAATAGAGAGTGACGTTTTGTGCATATATCCTTACAGATTTTTTTAATTTGTTTTTTAGTCGAGAATCTAAAGGTCCGAATTCGATCATGGGGTATGAACTCGCAGGTATAAAATTAGAAAAATATAGATATTATCCAGAATTTTATGCCGAATTCGATTCCAGAGGGCGCGATGTCGGCCAAGATTGCGAAATTGCAAAAAAAGTAATAATTTCGAAAAAAAATTTGAACTTAAATATTGCATTATCTTTCGTTTACATTGCATTTGCGATGTTATTTATAAAGATTTTTTAATAATTCTTATATCAATCGAAAGCTTAATGTTTGTAGTTTCAGACAAGTGTAATAGAGAGACAATATTTTCATTATAAACAACACTATTAATTGTTTAAACAATATGTGCTCGGAAAGTGTAGTATAATTTTCGGCATCGAGGTACTTTTGTTATTATTGCAGATAGATGTGTAGTTATTTGAGACGAAATACGTAGAATAGACCAAGGAACATTTTTTATTAAAACAATTTTTTAATTCTCTGAATAATTTAGGAGAAATGATTTTTTAAATGTAAGGCGCGAGGCCGTAGTCATAATTCATCATAATAATAAATATAAGCCTGGCCTCGGGTAGGTACGCGATTTGCCAGTGTGCATTTGCCGTTCCTATTGTTTATTAGTTCTAGTCTGACAGGCGAAGAATATGCATGATAGCTACTGATACAGACATTTTTGTGATGGCACTATACTATGCTACTAGAATAAACATAAATGAGTTGTGGATACATAGATTCGATGTGTATATACTGCATATTCACTGCATAATACAAAAACTGTCCACTACGTATATCAGAAATTTATTTGGGCAACTTTTTTCTATGTACCTACGCCTTAAGTGGTTGCGATACGGTCAGTTTTCCTTTCAGAAAAGAAGAAACTTACGTATTCAAAACATGCCTCAAATATGCCAATGATTCTGAGTTACAGTCAATATTGAATTTCCCACTCGACAATTCATTTGATACTGCCGAATTTGAAAACTCTGCACTATATTTCTTTAAAGTCTTATATGGTAGACCGTTTTTCATTGGTAATTTGGATAATTTGCGAGCCCATTTATTTCACACTTGTAAATCGGATATTCGAAATTTGGCACCAACTGAAGACTCATTTCGCCAGCACATTCTTGAGGGGTCTACACACGATCCAGCGGCATGGACCCAGCCATGTCGGCATGCTTTGAACTCATTCGTAAAAGTGAACTGGTCCGCTGGAATTCCAATTATCTTTAAAGTGTACCGTCAATGTCGGGTCCCTGCCGCTAGATCGTGTGTAGACCCCTTTAGAGCTGCCTACCAAATAATTATTTGGAAGATAGCAAGTTGCGTCAATCCAGTGTTTCCCAACCCTAAAGATTTTGGTTGGGTTTCGAAGGACAATATGTTAGTACCAAGACTTATGACAAAAAGTGTCCGTCCAAATGTAACGCCTGGAAACATATTTTGTAAATGTAAACAATTCCAAAATTGCATTGGAAACTGCAGTTGTGCTAAGACCGATTTGGCGTGCATTGTGAAGGCCGATGTCAAAGGTGTTAGTTTAACCTTAACTTATACTATAATATTATCACATCAATACATTTAATTATAACATTTTAACATCAAATCATATGTATAACGACTTACCTATAATACTCCAATTTTAGTTATATCATATGTATTACGTACACAGAATTTACAATACATACAACCATTATTTTGTCAAGACGAAAAATATTTTAATTTCATTGTACTTGTTCTTAAATTAAATACAGATAATTTGTTCTGTTTGTAAGCATTATTTATGATCTGTACGAAAGACGTTACAAAAATGTTGCTTATACCTTACAAAAAAATTAATAAAATAATGTACAGTGCCCGTCACAATAATCTTGCCAACCTACATTTTTCGAAATTCTTTACATTTCGTTTTCTTGGTGTATATTGTTATTAGATTTTTTTGTTTAAATTGTTAATTGTCCTCTGCTGTATAAGAATAAAATGTCAATTGTGTTGTGGTAAAGGATGGCGGATTTATATAACTGATAAATCAAATAAAACTTGCCATAGGTGGCAAAATTATTGTAACGAGCACTGTACATAATAATAAATACTCTTATTATAACAGCAGTGCCTCGAAATCATATTGTGTAAATAGCCTACAGAGACAAGACCGCGCGCGCGGTAGGCCAAAACAATGCGCTTCATTTTAAAAAAAAATTATATCTCCTAAATTATTCAGCGAATTAAAAAATTGTTTTAATAAAATATGTTCGTTGGTCTATTCTACGTATTTCGTCTCGAATAACTACACATCTATCTGCAATAATAACAAAAGTACCTCGATGCCGAAAATTACACTACACTTTCCGAGCACATATTGTTTAAACAATTTATAGTGTTGTTTATAATGAAAATAATGTCTCTCTATTACACTTGTATGAAACTACAAACATTAAGCTTTCGATTGATATAAGAATTATTAAAAAATCTTTATAAATAAGCTCGTAAATGCAATGTAAAAGAAAGATGATGCAATATTTAAGTTCCAAATTTTTTTCGAAATTATTACTTTTTTTGCAATTTCGCAATCTTGACCGACATCGCGCCCTCTGGAATCGAATTCGGCATAAAATTCTGGATAATAACCACATTTTTTAAATTTTATACCAGCGAGTTCAGGGTTCGGCATTTTAGACGCGTCTTTTTGGATGCTAGATTCCTTACGTATAACTACTTCCACCTGAAGAACATTATTTTTGTCTTTACTTTCTTCGCTTACCGAAGGGAAATATTGTAACCGTGAAAAAGTCTGTCCGTCCGTTTGAAGAAAAATATACATGTGGTCCCATAAAAAAAATGATGAAAAAATGTGATGAAGGGCAATAATATTTCAAATGTAGTCAACACAACTGTCAAAGAAGAAAAATATAAAAAATATATACAGTGGTCATTCTAAAAATTAATTAATTATGAAATAACTATGGTTTAAATAATATTTTTATTGTAGTTAACACATGTATCGAGGAGGAAACCTGACATACTTTTAGTGAAAAAAAACAGGGTGGTCATTTTAAAAAATAATTCAACAATAAAGAGGGAGGGATGTTTTATGTAAATATCTTTACAGATTCTTTCAAATATTCTATGAATTCCCTGGAGAAACCAAGAAATACGTCCCCCAAAACGACTCTTCAGATCATTTTCTCCTGAATCCTCCCATATTTTGGCTATAGGGGAGGGCGTCATTCAAGACGTTGATATGATGCCACCAATGAAGCTGATGCGAAAGAGCTTTGGTGAGAGTGTTCGGCTAACAAGTTGCTGCGATATGGCATGATGCTGTTAGGCGCACTGTACCACAAAGGGAGGTCAATTATAATAATGCAGGGGTAACAAAACATCTGCCAGCACGTTGTGAAAAAGAAGACCCAAGCTGCACCTTAAATCAGAGTTACATAATGTAGACCTCGTTTTGGTCTAGTTTTACCGTTTAATCTAGCCTGATTGACTTCAAATTTACGTAAAATATAAGTAAATGGGGAATGAAACGACTTCGGTAATACGTCTTAAATAAAGCCGCTCAGTTATAGTGACCTATTAGTTATAGAACATATTTCCCTGAGCAGGTAATTTAAACGTAAACAGTGTGTTTAATTGTGGTCGTTAATACGTAATATCCTCTTTCATCTGCAGTCTTTCTTTTTCAGAAATAACTAGAGGTTTTATCGACAGCAATGATGATTTACTTATGTCATAAGGCATACGCAGCAAAGACTTAACTAGACACCAGACATCTCTATTATACCGTGCGTGTAATTTCCCACTAGGCATGTACATTCACGTAGCGCGAGAGATCTGACAACACCGGCAGCCGTAAATTCGTCCGTCGATGGAGCATCCCAGCTCGGTTATTTCATTTCAGCCAGCTGGCACACGCGATGTTGTAATTCTACTCCCCATGCCTAGCCCGCGACTACACACACGGTATAATGTCATGCATAGTTGTGAAATAATGTGTCCACTCTTCTCCTTTGTGTGCTTTCTTACTATCAATCAGTTTTCATTGTAAATATATCCATTTCACCTTGGAATATTAAAAGCGCGTCAGGTATTTTACGTTATTAAAGAAATTTTTTTCTGCAGGACTTTCTTGAAGCATAAAATATGATAATATTGTACTTGATATCTATTAAATATTAATATATTAATGATTTTTTTCAATTAATCACTTATCAAAATTTCATTGTAAAATGCTTGAAAAATATGGCGAACATAGTACCACACGACTTCAAAGTATTCTTTCACAATATTTAAACCACGTTAACGTTTTTCCTTCAGTCAAAGCTGTTAAAACTTATATTATTGACTTTAAAGTTAAATGGGACCAACATAGGTTAAAATAATTTGGTAGGTAGTCTTCAAAATTGTAAAGTAAAGTTCATTTATAACTAAATTGCTCATATTTCCCGCTCCGAGTTTGACATCAAGAATAGAACAATAATAAATCATCTGATTAGGAGAAATGAAATAGCCGACTAACTGTTTCTTTTTATTTGTATCTGCACTCAGTAACAGCTGTTATTAAAGTTTCTACATTGACATGATCAAATCTTTCCGTTGACTCGATCAATAATACATTAATTTACACTTGAATATCATGTTTATACTTCTGTGATGATTTTTCTTTTTCATGTATCGAACTCATCGAAGTTAAAACCAAATTTCGAGGATGAAGTTGCACTAAAGTAAGTGTGACTTTATCAGGCATTTCTTACGAAAATATTACCTAAATATTACTTAATTACTATTAAGTCCATAAGCCTTCAGAGTTGAAAGTAATGGTTACAATTACGTTATATCAACTATCTTAGGTTACTGTGGCTTTAAACCGGTAAAAAACCGCTGCCCAAGGAATCACTACTTCCACATCCGGATTTTCTATCCAAGTCACTCACAACGAAAAAATTTTGTATGTGGAAATAATTGTTTATGGAACTTGAATAACATAATATTTGAAACCCATAAAACGATATCCCACATCGGTAGTGGGGTGGGTGTGGTGATACTGGTGATAGGGGGTGGTAGTGGGGGTAGATGAAGTAAAAAAATATTTTGAGGTTTCTGATTCTTGTACGCACACTAAATCACATTTCTTTCATCCCCTTTAATAATGGGGTGGGGGTGGTAATGAGGATGGCTAATGCCAAAAATTTTTTTGAGACCTTAGCTTTTCTTGTATATACTAAATACCAATTTTATGGACTCTTACCTGCTTGATTTACCTATTTTCCCCAAATTTACCCCAAATTACCCCCCAACCCTTCAACGGAACGAGATGAAAATATAATCTAGTTCCAGATCTCATTAAAGTACATATGTGTACCAAATTTCAAGTCAATATCTTAAATGGTTCTAGAGTAAACGTGCGCACAAAAAAAGTTACAGACAGACAGAAATTTTTTTCGCTCAAACTTAAAATCTCGACGTTTCATGACATTCTAAGCCCATTTGAACAATAAAAATTAAAAAAAAAATGTTTGTAGTTACTATAGTTCCACTGAATGTGGATGTAATAAACTAATTGTCTTGCTTGGGGAAGGAAAAGACTATTATCATTTACTATTCATTTTACTGTCACTTCATTATTAAATCGATTAGTTAATAAAATTACATTATCAGTTTACCATCACCAGAATTAAAGAAAACATCTGCTTATTTTGTCGAACACACCAGCCGCGTGTCGATTTTAGACAGAATTAGGTTAGGGCCAAATTAAAAATATATATATTTAATCGACTACCGTCCTTAACAGTTGGAAAATATTAAATTAGTATTTCAGTTGATGTGAGTGTTTATCTTTGGCAAATTTTGCCGGCGAAATGAAGTGCCGTAACGCGCCCTTCAGACTGGAACTAAATTTCCGTTCTCACGTGAATATTTACAATTTATTAAAGTAAAAAACGGATGTATTCGTAGGGGGAGTTAAGTACCGTATTTGAGGAATATTGTATATGATTGCATACCTATACTGTGCAATATATACTTAATAGTTGCATTTGCATTAACTGATGTTTCGTAATTAACGTGCATCCTCTCCATTTATGTTAAAACTTATTCTATCATATCATAGCATTACGTATGGATTTTTATTTTGTTTGAGTATATTATTAATTAAGTACATTGTTGTAGGATAATAATTATGGGAATTGATTAAATTCAATATTTGACTTAATCCTTAAATATCCTAAATAATATTTTTTAAATAATATTAAATAAAATACTAAATAGCCCTTGAAAATCTGGCTGAAATACTTAAAAAAAAAAATAACATAATTCAGTTAGTAAATTAAATTTAAATATAGGTACAAATATTTTGCAGAGTGAATGTTGGCATAAAAGAAGTAAAAAATCCTTATACATTTTTTTTCTAACTCAAACATATTTTTATGGTTAAAATAAATTAGAAATAGTCAGTGCTTTCAGTTTTCAGTTTAGACAGTACAATTAAACAGAAGAAGACGGAAGAGACAAAGAGAGACAAAGATATCGTATCATTGACATGGGTTTTGCAGTGTTGCAACACTGTCATCTAAAAATAAAAAAATAGTTTTACTTTTACGTTGTGTAATCCGTTTTGAAATGAAAACACTGTCTTTTAATATTAATCTATTCATTGCCGTTTTAGTAATTTTTCACAAATCACAATTATTTCATAGGTTTTATTAGAAAAACTAAGATGGCCAGGTCGGCTTTTTGAAGCTCCTTGCGTCTTTATTGAAAAAGTGTCACTGATCTTAGTAATTTACTGTACAAAAAAATTTATTTTAACAATGAGAATAAAAATTAGCATTTTCTACTGACCTACACAATATTTTAGGTTACTACCTGGCCTGAAAATATTGTATTTTTAGAAAATAATTAATTTAAACACACCGTTGGAGTACTGCAAAAATTTTATAAAACTTTTTTGCTTCTTTTTGGATCAATATATTATCATGCAAAATATTTGTACTTATACAATAGACATCCTGTATGCATAGACATAATCAAGTAAGAAAAATAATCCAATTGACCTAAAATCATCAACTGACAAACACTCGCCTAATGCACTCTGCTAACAACAAACACCTTCTGTTTTGGAACTTTTTTACAGATAGATCCATCTCAGCAAAAAGACCAGGCATCATTTTAACTGACAAATTGAATAAATGCACTTATGATTATAGTAATGATGATTGATGGTAATATCAAACACTCACAGGCCACAGCAAAGGCATACGAAGAAACTCAATAAATGCTAAATCCCCTATCGTTCCTGGTATTATTCCGACAACCTTGAAGAAGAGGCCGGCCCCACTCAGCATTAGCCAACACATTATTGATCTGATACAGAAAGCTATAATACTCACCAAGTGTAATACAGGAAAGTTTTTAAATCTACCAATTACATAAATACGTAACAGAAGTTTATTATCTTTCCCTAAGAGCAGATGAGAAGCCGCAGACAATTTTATTGATAAGTCAATCACCTGCTTGTCTTCGGTTTACAAACTTCTTACATCATTAATGCACAATCTGTGAACACTGAGATAAATAATATTATTGGTCTAGAACATAAAGAGATAGCTGGGATGTAAGGAGTAATTATTTATAGATGCAGTATCCGTAAAACAAGCCGAAGTAATACTTCGAAACACTATTATGACCCATATAGACCAGAAAGAAAATCGGAGGAAATAATATTACAGACATCAAAACTAGAAGGGAAATATATCAAGGGGATTCGCTGAGTCCACTGTGGTTCTGCTTTGCACTGAACCAACTTTCAGCAATGCAGAACAACACCACTTATGGATTTCCACTAGACCCGCAAGAAAGCAAACTCAAAACTTAAGCCATTTGCTATTTATGGATGACATCAAGCTCTACGATGAAAATCGAAGACAACTCAAGCTACTCATAGCCAAGTCGAAACTTACAGCGTTGATATCCAAATAGAATTTGATCTTGAGAAATGTGCTGATGTATTATAAGTCGCAAATGAAAAATCAGTACAGCAATAGAAAAACACACTTAATGTTAAGCAATTCTTCCCATGAAGAAACCCACAAGTACCTCAGAATTCTGAAAAAAGAAGCATCGATGACACCCAGCTAATAAAGGATTTCAGACCAAAATGCAAATGTTTAAACAAGCTTCTCAATACAAAACTCAACACTAGAAACGATTTATTATGTTCCCTAACATGTTTCCTCATTTGAAACACAAAAGTATTCAGGTACAGACCTATAAGAGCTAGATTGTAGATTGTTTAAGGGGTCGCTTGGCCCTGGGTTGGCCTTTCTTCACCTCGACCTAAAAGGTCTTTTGTGAATTACCCTGCATCTAGTTGTTACCCAGG
Source organism: Rutpela maculata (assembly GCA_936432065.2). NCBI lineage: Eukaryota > Metazoa > Arthropoda > Insecta > Coleoptera > Cerambycidae > Rutpela > Rutpela maculata. The sequence goes on along the minus strand of OW386285.2, from coordinate 318,261,028 downwards.
ATTCCAAGAGTTTTTGCAAAGCTTGCGATTTTCCTGGGGGCTAATTTCCCTATGTCTTCAGGCGTTAATTCCGCCTGTTCTAGGTACTTTAGCCTAATACGGATTAACACCTTGCATTCACAAAGTATATGTTCCGCAGTTTCGGTTGCAGCTTTACAGTATCTGCATTTGTCATCTTCTGCCATGCCCATGTTCTTGAGATGGTATCTCAAGGGGCAATGGCCAGTTAGAAGGCCTGTGATCAGCCTTAAATCGGACTTTTCCAGTTCGAGAAGCCTTGTGGCATTCTTTGTAGAATAGGTTATAAACCTTTTTGCTTGTCTTTGTCCTGGAGTGTTCCTCCAGTAGGACTCTTTTTGTTCCTTTTCCCATTTTAGGGCCTCCTCCGTTATGTGTCCCCTGGATAGGCCACAGAGCTAGGATAAAACGACGTGAACTACGTTTACAAAGCTTAGGCGCACGTTTAAGAAACCACTGCATTTGAAAGGCTATACATGTCACAAGTGCAAGGCATAGTTCAGGAAATTTACAGAAATCAAGAGAAGAAAATGCGATCCTCTGCAGTTCTGACAAACTCATCAGAAAAATAGTGGAATACGACATCTCTAAATCTCAACGATCATCGGCACACTATGAACTACCAAATATCATAGCAAAACTGCCAATTCTAAAAAAAAATTCCAAATAAAAAAATTGCCTCCATTCTTTATTTTCATTTCTTCTCAATATACTTAATATCTATTTCGAAGATGTAAAAGTTTTCCGCTTGCCCCTGCCCCCCAAATGCAAACGCAAATTCTCATATGGCTATTCATATTTTCAGTTATTAAAATTTGATTCCATATTAATATTAACACATTTTGTTAACAAATATGTAGTGATAACACTATTTGATACCAATTCATTGTACCGTTTTTGAGTTCAGAGCGAGATTAACGAAAATATAATTGGCTTGTTCTATTTTTAAATCATTTCTCCAATAGTCTGGAAACTCGTGAGGGTGCTAAATAATTATTTATAACAATTAAACCACTCCAATCATTAATAAATTCTATAGGACTCTTAGTTTTACTCCACTATAGTACGCCCATGATCAGATTAAAATTACATATTCCAAGAGCAAAATAATGCAAGACATTTAAATTCCCAATTAATAACCTAACAATATTAGTTATCAGCACTATACAAAAATTGTTCAATCCCCATTTTAATGTTCTATCGGATTCAACCTTTCGTTTAAAATGTAGCGTCTCAAGCATGACTTCCCCAATATGTTTCCGGGGCATAATTTGATCCGAACATCCTGAGATACTTTCCACTGGGTGACCTCTTTCTTATTCAAAAATTACTGGAATACCTTCTTGGTAATTGGATACATTTCATTGGTTCCCATGAGTCTGCCAATTTGGGAAACGTAATAATATATAAATTTACGAGCTAAGGGAACTGACACATTAGCAATTAGTTATTCCGAGCGAGGAAATAAAAGAATGAAAAGAACGAAACTGTACATAAAAAGTAAGGCTTTTATATTTAAATTGGTTCCTCCTAAACAATCGTATCGATTGTAAAATGCAACGCCTGTTAACTAATTAGTGATAATAGTGAATTGAAGTTAGATTTTTATTTATAAAAAAGCCTCAGTTGGTGAAATTTTGAAGAAAGTATTTAGAAAAAAAATACCAAATAATCTTTTTCAAAACTTATAGAACTTGTTTCTATACGATGATAGATTATTTTCAAATAATAGCGTTGACGCACATTTTTGCATTTTGCTCATACTTAAAAATTGGGTCATATAATGTCGAAAGCTTAATCAAATATCTTTCATTTGTTTTTTCATCATATACGATGAAAATTGATCTACTTGTGACTGGCCTTGTACATGTTAAAAATAACTTAAATAATTACATAACATGTGAAAGTATACATACGTACTCAACTTGTAATGGGGGTAATATATATTTGGATTTTTTCCGACTTTCAAAAACCAGAAATGGCACATGTTATTATGCAGTAAAATTTTTCAACGTGTTACCGATTGCTGTACAAACTCTTGAATGTACTCGCTTTAAATATGTAATTAAACGATTCCTCCTTGAAAATGCATTCTATGATTTTGACGAATTCTTGTCAACTGATTTTTCTCGTTTAATATTATAAACTTACTCTATGTGTGATAATGATTATTTGTTCGTTATTCTATGTGCTTTATTGTAATTTACTCTACTTTGTTATTTATTTGTTTTACTTATTTTGTATTTTTTTTTTCTTATTTAAGACAACCACTTTTTTGTTGATTTTTTTGCTATATTCTTTGACGTGTCAAAACATAATTTATGTATATATGACCAATAAATCTATCTATCTATCTAAAAATGCTCAAAATATTCAGGCTCATAAAATAATATAATAAATGTCAAAAAAATTATAAGCATTTCAAAATGTATGTTAACTACGATGTACATGCATGTAATGTTGGCCGCAGATTTAACAGGCACTCAAAAACTATCGGCGCCTTTGATCCATCGAACACGCCACATCGCAAAGCCAAAAATGCCGGCATTTTTTGAGTGCCTGTTAAATCTGTGGTTTACTATAACCCCTAATAGCACAAGATCGTCCCAAAAACGTCCCAAGAACGCACCAATAGGACATGGAAACGTACCGAGAACGTACTTTTTCGACCTAAAACGTACGGAGGACGTTTGAGGGACGTTCCGTGTCAGCAAAACGGGGATCCCGAGGACGTCCAACCCAGGTCTTATATAGGATGAATACAGGTCTAGAAAGGACGTCCTAAAGATGTTGTTAGGACATACTATTGAAAACATATAGATTGCTTTTTAATACCTACTTGGTATTTTTTTTTATCAACAGCAAATGACAAATTTATGCGAAAATTTTATTTCTATTGTGCTATTGAAAAATAAGTTATGGCATTTGCACTTTTTATTATAAATTAACTTATTACTATACAAATTTAAGTGTCAAATGTCAAAAATAAAATTCTTATGGGATTTAAAAGTTATATATTATAATACCATAATAAGTTGTACAGTGTATAATATAATTCTATACATTATAAGTTACATTGGACATTATATCATAAAAGGCGAAGTGTGCAATAAAACGTAAGACAAATATAAAGTATATCTTACCTTCTTCCACGCATATGCAGTGAAAGAAAATTTGGTAATTTTTAAGAACACCAACTTCTGGAATTTCTCCAATTTTGTTGCATAGACACGTCTATGCAAAAGAATTGGAGAAATCCCAGAAGTAGGTGTTCTTAACAATTACCGAAAATTTACTTAGGCCCCCCTTTAAAACCACTGGAGTGCACTACATCTTACATCTTTTTAAATTTACATTAATCAGACAAAGAAAGTAAATATTGAGTGGGTCGATAGCAATACTATTCTCGGGATTGCAGCACAGCAACAGATTAAAAAACCGCTGCCCAAGGAATCACTACTTCCACATCCAGATTCTCTATCCAAGTCACTCACAACGAAAAAACTTTGTATATGAAAATAATTGTTTATGGAACTTTAATAATATAATATTTGAAATCCTCTACCCCAAAAACCCATAAAATGATACCCCACATCGGTAGTGGGGGTGGTGATAGGGGGGTGGTAGAGGGGGTGGATGAAGTAAAAAAATATTTTGAGGTTTCTGGTTCCTGTACATAGGTACACTAAATCACATTTTTTTTTCATCCCCTTTAATAAGGGGGTGGGGGTGGTAATGGGGGTGGCTAATGCCAAATTTTTTTTTGAGACCTTAGCTTCTCTTGTCTATACTAAATATCAATTTTATGAACTCTTACCTGCTTGATTTACCTATTTACTCAAAATTTACCCCAATTTACCCCCATCCCTTCGATGGAACAAGATGAAAATATAATCTAGTTCTAGATCTCGTTAAAGTACATATGTGTACCAAATTTCAAGTCAATATCTCAAACAGTTCCAGAGTAAGCGTGCGCACAAAAAAAGTTACAGACCGACAGACAGACCGACAGACAGAAATTTTTTTTGCTCAAACTTGAAATCTCGACGTTTCATGACATTCTAAGCTTATTTGAACAATAAATATTTTTAAAAATTTTTTTGTCGTTACTATACTTCCACTGGATGTGGAAGTAATTAGTGAAATTTTCGCAAACCTTAAGTCACAGAGAATAGTAAAGAACCTGCGACTTTATGATTTACTTGCCTGTCAGAAATTATCCTTGCGTATACTATTTACGGGGTGTATAAAGTTTTCGTTTGATTGTATATGCATGGAAGAAGGTAACGTTTTATTGCACACTTCGCCTTTTTATAATCCTAGTTTATATTATTCTCTAATATTCTCTCGAAATTATTTGACATCCTCTCTCTTCCTTCTTTTGCCCTCCAATAATTTTCTTTTAAGTGAATAAGTTCGCTCCATGATAAACAACTAAAAACTACATATACCCAGGTTCACAGATGATCTCGCATAAGATTTTAAGAGCCAAATAAGGTGGGTGGTAGTATATTTATTATAGGCTATACCTACAAGGCAGCAGTCGCACCAAAATCATCTAGAAAAAAATACCGATCTAAATACTAATTAATAAATTAATTAAATAGACTTACTTTTGATAACAACGCTATCGAACATACAGCATGCATCAGCGTGTAAAAAAAATAAAAATGACGCAATAACCAGGGCTGCCAAATTAAATTCCCCATAGTTTGACAGCAAATACTCGAAATTCCCCCACCTCAGAAAAAACACGACGTTTGGCGGAAATTTAAAAAAGTACAAATGTGGCTTCGCAAGATGAAAAAAATAGTTGAAACGAATAAGATTTATGAAATTAGACCATTTCATTACATATCTTATATTTTATCATGAAGTAGTTAGGTACATTGACAAAATTTAAAAGGACCATAAAAGTTGAAAATATATTGTTATTTTTTTTTATTTCAAAAGTTAAGTTTGTCAGTAAAACTTTTTAAGAATTTTAATTTAATTTTTACAGTTTTTAATTTCCTTTTTCTAATATGTTCTCATCTGCTGAAAAAAAATACATACACTAGAGAGCTGGTTTCACATATTTTTGTTTAAATTTGTCTGGACTAGACTCTAGCAGGATGTCCTTAAAACGTTTAAGCAGAACGTTTTGGGGACAATAGCAAACGGACGTCTTCGGGACGTACCATATAAACCCGGGACGTTCAGACCTAACGAGGACCTAAGTGTACGTCCTGGGGACATTTGTTGTTATCAGGGACAGTGATGAAGAATCAAGAATACTAAAATAAATCAGTTATAGGCCCTTACTTCCATATCCGCTTAGTGGAGTGGAAGCTTGGTAACGGTGAAAAATAAACAACTTCGCACATTTCTTATGTAAAAGTGATTTAGGTCAAATTAGCTGAATTTTTAATATGTTGTAGATTTCGACTTTCTGATCAAAATCTCTCATGGGCCCAACTGGCTATGTCGAGTTTCCGAGATAAAACTATAAATTTTCTTGTAAAATTCTGTATCTTCTCGAACTTTTAATTTATTATTTTTTGGTCAGGAAGACACATACTTTATGTAAAAAATGTTTTAGTGAATTTGAACGAATTTTTTCACTTATCCTTTTATATAGATTTCCCGGCGCTTTCATGAAAGATGAGATCAGCAGAAAAAACACTCTGAAGAACAACTTTTGATCTATATTTCGCTTGAATCTCAAATTTTCACCACTCTTAACCTTCAACTCCTATTTTAACAGCTTAAAATGATTGCGGTTCATACGTTAAAAACGATTCAAACTTGTGATCCTATAAAAATGAATTTGGTGGCTAATCTACATGAACACTACTTCGTTTGTTTGTGACTCTCGACCAAAGAGCTAAACGTGGAATAAAGAGAAATATCTGCGATTTTTAGGTTAGATTAACCCAAAGCCACTTTGTCGCAGCATTACTTTGTCTTGAGGATATTTTCCATTTCTTTTATTTAAATTGAATGGTAGATCTACTCTCGGCAGATTTTTGTCCAAAAAAGAGCACATCTTTCCCACTGTGTGATGATGCATAGACAGGCGAGAGATATTGGTAATTTTAAAAATGCGTCTCCCAAATCTAACACTTCTTAAGCTGCAATATAACGTTTACAATTATTATCATAATTTACTACAACTGTATAAAACTAACTGGGTTCTTGTAAAAATTAATTTTCATTTGAGATTGACTTTATAATTATCGTAGTATTTTAAAATGCAGTCAGTATTTCTGTGGCAACAAATATTCAACGATTTCCACACTATATACTTTTTTGTTTTCCAGCGTTATTGATTTTGAGTTAAAAATTGTAATCCTCTTCGATCCTACTAATTCGAGCAAGTTAAGTCAAATCCGGAATATACATTTCAGTCATATATAATTAAATTATACATCTAATAGTAAACAAGAAGAGGTTTCACTAAAATAGGGTTTGAATAAAATTGCGTGTTTGCGTTATCTATACTTAAATAAGTCGGTAAAGTTGGCGTGTCTGTACATTGAAAATATTTGCAAAAAACTGATTTGGGGTGATGTAAGATGGGTAATAGAATACATTAAGATAGTTTTTGGAATTTTTGTCTGTTTGAACGGGTATCACACAAAAACTACTGTATCAATTTGAAAAGAGTTTTCACAGGTAAATTTATCTTGTAATAATATGATTGACACAATCTAAGCTTTCTCAATATATTTTATTTTGCTGTTACATGCCGGTGATTACAATTGGAATCCTCTATCAATACTTACTGTTACATGTGTCTACTCTACCCCTACCCTACCACTACCTATCTGTTAACAAGCGCTTAGTCTCCTACTAGACCCGGAGCCGGTGACACTGAAAGCCCCCTCATAGCGGAATCGAAAAATTTTTTTGTGAATTGATAGTTAAAAATTATACGAACAAAATAAGCTTGGTATGCGTAGATTTAAAAAGCCGAAAAAATGTTAAAAAAAAATTAATTATTATAAAAATGCAATAATGTTTTACCGTCATCGCGGATATTGATTATTTGTAGTGTCTTCGATAGAAAATGTCGTACTCTTTCAGAAAAAAATTACGCAAACCACTTTATTTGGCCGGACGGGTGTGGCATACCTATTTGAAGTGTGTGAAGGGGGATGAAATTTCCCCCTTATAACTTTTTTTTTAAGTTCGTTTCGATGTGATCTTTAAAAATATCTTGGTATGCGGGCCCAAAAACTGCCGGAAGTATCCGGCATACCAACTTTATTGCATGATCTCGATTCACATCTATTACAAAAAGTAGTACGTTAAACAAATTTGTTTTGCAGTAAAATTTTTTATAGAATAAAATGTCTTATTCCTTTCTTAGATTTATAATTATACGAGGATAAATATGATGAAAGGAATTATAGGAAAATTTTTTCTTTAGATGATTCAAACAATAAAATAAAGTTGATATAATTAACAAGAGTTTATGCCCAAGCATAGTATATTTATTAATAAATAATAATAATAAACGTGATTTATTGATTAACAAAAGGCCATTGACCGCAGTCCTTCAGCCCTATATTTATTAATAATCATCAGAGTCAATATCATCAATATTATAAAGTCTTTCATCCTCCGATTCTTCACTTTCTTCTTCATTTTCTTGGACACTAAGAATTTCTTCAGCTTTTGAAGGTGCTGCTGGGCCTTTATACCACAATGGTTCAAGTCTATTGTTTTCATTTAATTGCCATCCACATTCGGTTGGTTCATATAAAATACAAGTCGGTTCGGTAGCATTTTGCCACATTGTATTTATAAATATGGTGCGCAAAATTTTTTGCGATAAGGTTTTCCAGCATGGAGGAATATTACTGGAATTGAAATTTTTTTTCATAAACTTTTCATATAAATTGTGTTATTTTTGAATTATGCAAACAATTCAAAATAATATTACATTAGAATTATAAAGAACATTTAATAAAACATATTAAAGTGCATGAAAAATTCAAAAATTTGCAACGAACGTAAATTCGCAAATCAGGGTTTAAAAACAAGGGAAATGTTGTTTTTTTGATGATCTGAATCTATGTGCAGAATTTGGTAGATATCAGAATTCCGCTTAAGTATTAAAAGTATATTAATTTTCCAAAACCGCAATTATAAAATAATTCGTTATTTAAAATAATTTTTGTCGGACTAGCGATACATACCAATTTTTTTGTAGGACATTATTTTATTTGGGCAGAGACTACACTGAGCTATCATGTATTATCTTTATCCTATCATGTATTATCTCAGTAATGACAAAAGTGTTATCATGGAACTGACAGTTTCCGAGCGTAGGACTGAAAAAATATACAATTTATTAAGCAATAGTAAAAAAATCAGCTGGTTAGCAATAATTTTTTGTGACCTCGTTATTTAGACATGTTGGGTGTGGGGACGCTTCGGTCAAACCATCGATTTTGTATCTGAAGATTTAACTAAAAAGCTGTTAGTAATAAAATTTGGACAATCACCCAATCGCAGTTTATTAGCTACCACTACCGAGAATTGTCGCAAAGAGAAAAGTTGAGCGTCTCGTCAAAACAAAGTTACTCACGAAAATTCAGCCTGTTAGTAATCATAAAAAAAAGACTTCAAAAAATTTAAAAAAGGAGGAGGTTCTTAGTTCGACCAGTATGTATATTTTTTAGACATATCTTCAATTATTAAGCTTTTCGTCAGTTTTGAAAAAACTGTCAAATAAAATTTTCCAAAAAAAAATTAAAAAGATTACTTTGCTTAGGGTCGATTTCATATTCCTTAGTTTTTAGAACACCATGTATAGTTTATGATAGCTTTGACAATTTCTTATGACTTCCCAAGATAAGCAAACTTTTTCCGAGCACACGCTGTATATCGAATTAATTTCATCAAATTTCATCAAATCATTTTCGATTGCTAATCTATATATTCCAAGTTAATCTTTCTGAATCTTTTATTGAGAGAGAAAAATATCTGTCAAAAATTAAATGTATTTCTGACGCGGTGGTGTTGCATATTTTTTTTAGAATAAATTCTGCGATCTTGTCAAATGCTTGGGGCACAGATGGTCCTAAATTGTGTAATAAATTGAATTTTACAAAGACCTGATAAATTTCAATTCCAGTAATATTCCTCCATACTGGAAAACCTTATCGCAAAAAATTTTGCGCACCATATTTATAAATACAATGTGGCAAAATGCTACCGAACCGACTTGTATTTTATATGAACCAACCGAATGTGGATGGCAATTAAATGAAAACAATAGACTTGAACCATTGTGGTATAAAGGCCCAGTAGAACCTTCAAAAGCTGAAGAAATTCTTAGTGTCCAAGAAAATGAAGAATTGGAAGATGAAAGACTTTATAATATTGATGATATTGACTCTGATGATTATTAATAAATATACTATGCTTGGGCATAAACTCTTGTTAATTATATCAACTTTATTTTATTGTTTGAATCATCTAAAGAAAAAATTTTCCTATAATTCCTTTCATCATATTTATCCTCGTATAATTATAAATCTAAGAAAGGAACAAGACATTTTATTCTATAAAAAATTTTACTCCAAAACAAATTTGTTTAACGTACTACTTTTTGTAATAGATGTGAATCGAGATCATGCAATAAAGTTGGTATGCCGGATACTTCCGGCAGTTTTTGGGCCCGTATACCAAGATATTTTTAAAGATCACATCGAAACGAACTTAAAAAAAAAACTTTGCACGTTATAAGGGGGAAATTTCATCCCCCTTCACACACTTTAAATAGGTATGCCACACCCGTCCGGCCAAATAAAGTGGTTTGCGTAATTTTTTTCTGAAAGAGTACGACATTTTCTATCGAAGACACTACAAATAATCAATATCCGCGATGACGGTAAAACATTATTGCATTTTTATAATAATTAATTTTGTTTAACATTTTTTCGGCTTTTTAAATCTACGCATATCAAGCTTATTTTGTTCGTATAATTTTTAACTATCAATTCACATAAAAAATTTTCGATTCCGCTATGAGGGGGCTTTCAGTGTCACCAGCTCCGGGTCTATACTACATCTCCCTTGAAAACTGAAAAGGATTTACTTTTATGAAATGTAAATTCTTTTTAATTTTCTTTACATTATGATAAATTTAATATACTACTCTATTCTACTACTACATCTGTTTTAAGAAAAATATGGTTTAGTCCTATTTTTATGCACAACTTCCCATTTTTAGTTATTCTAACATTTGGGCTTATATCCTCTATAATTACATGGGCTCAATTCTACAAATGAATATAACTTATTACCTATTTCACTTTTAACTAAAATTAAACCGTCTTTTTTATACTTTATTGGGTTAGTATATTTACCATAGATATTTTTTCTCTTTAACTTACTAGAGATTAAATTATTACGAGCCTCTTGGTGTGCTTTTTGCAATCTAAATTTTAATTCTAACGGGTAGCTATGGAAATTGTATAGTAGTTCAACTCCATTTTCTAAATTACTTGGAATATTACATCGTTACAATTAATTATTTTTTATTTAGGTATATTAAGCAAATTACAACTTACACACTTCAATATTTATTATGAAATTACCTACTTTCTCTATGTTATTTCCCTAATCTGGGCACGCTAATATACTAGTTAGGTAAATACAAAACACTCATTATTGGAGAACCAATCAAAACAACTACTCTTCTAGTTAATACTGACGAAGTATTGAATAACATGATAGGATTCCTAGCATTTTAAAGCAAAAAAAATATTTATACTTTTTTTATTTAGTATGAAATTATCTACTTTTTGTAAATTGGTACGTTACTCGGATCACGATTATATACTACTTAGGAAAACACTTTAAAATACTCATCATTGGATAACCAATCAGAACAACTACTTTTATTTCGTTGAGATCGACCTACTCTAAGCCAATTTTATGAAAATCGGTTCAGTAGAACCGGAAATATAGCTTGATCTCTACAATAAGAATATTTGCACGGCATAAACTTTCATGATTAAACTTCTGTAATATTCCAGAAAATTCGAGAGTACTCTGGAACATTCGAGCTGCGCGTTGCGGGTATGAACCTTAGTGTCAGTTGCTTTTCCCTCGGTCAGATCTAACGTGGCTGTCTCTCAATTTATTTTTACATGTCCCTGGTGATTCTACCTTAAACTTCATTTACAAAGAAGCTTCTTAATTAATTTCAAAATTCCACGGTAACGTAGTCGCACAGCTAGTATTGAATAAAGCAACTTTGAGTAGGGGGGTTTGCACTTTTGATTTTGTCAACGACTGTTATATTACTTCCACGTCCAGTGGAAGTATAGTAACGACAAAAAAATTTTAAAAAATTTTTATTGTCCAAATAGGCTTAAAATGCCATGAAACGTCGAGATTTTAAGTTTGAGCGAAAAAAAAATTTCTGTCTGTCTGTAACTTTTTTTTGTGCGCACGTTTACTTTGGAACCGTTTAAGATATTGACTTGAAATTTGGTACACATATGTATTTTAACGAGATCTAGAACTAGATTATATTTTCATCTTGTTCCGTCGAAGGGTTGGGGGTAAATTGGGGTAAATTTGGGGTAAATAGGTCAATCAAGCATGTAAGAGTCCATAAAATTGGTATTTAGTATATACAAGAGAAACTGAGGTCTCAAAAAAACGAGCAAAAAAATTTTTGGCATTAGCCACCCCCATTACCACCCTCACCCCCTTATTAAAGGGGATGAAAGAAAATTGTGATTTAGTGTATGTACAGGAACCAGAAACCTCAAAATATTTTTTTACTTCATCCACCCCCCACTATCACCCCCCTATCACCCCCCTATGACCACCCCCCACCCCACTACCGATGTGGGGTATCGTTTTATGGGTTTTTGGGGTAGCGGACTTCAAAAATTATATTATTAAAGTTCCATAAACAATTATTTTCACATACAAAGTTTTTTCGTTGTGAGTGACTTGGATAGAGAATCTGGATGTGGAAGTAGTGATTCCTTGGGCAGTGGTTTTTTTATTACACATAAAGTTTCATTGATCCCCTCAGCGGCGGCTGGTGAAATTTCAATATTTTTTTTCTCGTCTGTGGCGCATGGGACCCATACGAAATTTGGGAAATAACATCTAGAGAAGCACTTCTCTAATGACCCCTAAAAAATTTTGAAAAAGCAGTTTGCGAAAAAATTTTTGAAAATTTGCTAGCCTCCCCTGGGTCTAGGGACCCCTGTTTACTTTTATTTTTTTTTGTCATATGCATTTGACTTTTCATAAAAATGCATCGACAGATTTTAGAGTTTGTGAAAATATTTTCATTACTAACTGAAATACAATGAACTGAAATTTTGTAATTTACAATTTAACAAATTACAATATTTCAATTCGTTGTATCTCAGTTAGTAATGAAAATATTTTCACAAACTCCAAAATCTGTCGATGCATTTTTATGAAAAGTCAAATGCATATGACAAAAAAAAATAAAAGTAAAGAGGGGTCCCTAGACCCAGGGGAGGCTAGCGAATTTTCAAAAATTTTTTCGCAAACTGCTATTTCAAAATTTTTTAGGGGTCATTAGAGAAGTGCTTCTCTAGATGTTATTTCCCAAGTTTCGTATGGGTCCCATGCGCCACAGACGAGAAAAAAAATATTGAAATTTCACCAGCCGCCACTGGATCCCCTAATTGTTTGCTTTATGTTTCCTATTTTTATAAACTCCAATTGAAATCACTATTCTTATCTTTCTACATTCTAAGTTGCACAAAACACAAACTCAAAGGCGGTATTTAAAAACGAAGTTAAATATTTCAAGTCTTATTGTGTTAAGTGTAATTCTTCCTTGTCTAAAAATAATTGGACTGAAAATAAGAAGTAGGTATACGCTGTAATTATGCCTTGGCTTATGTAAGACATCTCTAGATAAAAAATAGTGACCCATTTAAATATAAAAAGGTAACACATTACATCCGGTAAAATAATTAACTGACCTGAAAGGTGTACCATTTGCTGTATTGTTCGCTAATGAAATGTAATGGCTAAATTAGCAACTATACAAACACAACACTTGGTTTATCACCGCGATCTTCATATGAATACTTTTTATTAGCTTTTCATTACAATGAAGCCGTGAAGTGAATTAAATTAATATAACGGTGAAAATTCAATCACATCATTGCAATTGGGTTATCGCCATTTTATATTTAATTAAATAATAAACCTATAGGCGCAAACTTCGCTAGTTATTTCATTTGAAAGAGAAGCTCTTAGCACAATAAAAAATAGGACAGTAACTATGGTAATACAATACAATCTACAATAGTAAGTATTGCAATATCGGTTAACCAGTTAACCAGTTATCAGGACAAAAACACATGACGATAATTACCGGTTATTTTAATTTTTATTTATGTCAGTGACTAGTATTCACTAAATACAGAGTGACTGTCCATGCGCGGATTTATGGGGGGAGGGGGTAGCGGGGTAATTATCCCCCCAAGATTCTGTAAATCATCAATTTTTGTTTTAAAATGGTATGATTTTTGTCAATTTTGGGAAGAAAAAAAATTTTAATAGGGTAATTACCCCCCCAAGAAATTTTCATTTTAAATTTTTTGGGATAAAAAATTTTTTTTTTGGATTTGTTCCCCTCCGCTCTCCAAAAAAATTGTGGGATGAAAAATTTTTTTTTCGGATTTCTCCCCCACGCTCTTCAAAAAAATTTTAGAGCGAAAAATTTTTTTTTGGATCCCCCCCCCCCCTCATCAAAAAATTAGTGTTACTCCCCCCCCAAGCTCAAGGTCCAGATCCGCCCTTGTGACTGTCCCAACACTGAGCACTTTTAACAATAAATAAATAATATTATAAAAAGTAAAATCCAAACACCTAAGAAATACAAGAGAGACATTGACAATATCTTGCGACACGAAAATGAATATTTCACTGCCGCAAATATCCGTGGAATACATTTAGAAGTATGCTATTACCAATTCTTATTAACTTCAACCCACCAATATCGATTGAGGAAGGTGCATTGAATACCATCAGTTGAAGATGCCTTCAGCTGGTGGTATTCTATGCACAAATATCAGACGACTAACAGATATAGCTTTGAAAAACTAACCCTTTTAAGGGGCTATTTTTAAAAAATATTGTATTTTTAGATTAGGTATTCAGTAAATGCCCTATTTGAGTTTATGTTTATAATTTTTGTTATTTAAGTTGATATTTTTGTTATTTACAGAATAATTATTTATTTAAATTAATTTCATTTATATTTTTTCCTTTTGATAAAAAACCTTTTGTTTGTTCATTATATTATACAAATGTTTTTTGTTAAATTTAGATAATTTTGTACACGGAAAAAGACAATTGCCATTTTCGCCACCCTAATCATTCATTCTAAAAATTACCGGTACATACCGGTTAACCGGTTATTTACATTTTTATTTACCGATTTACCGATTATTAAAACTTCCAGCAAATTGCAATCCCTAAACTATGGTAAACATTACATATATTCTTCGCAGATTTATTGAACGTTTTGTACAACTGTTGCACATTCTATAGGATACTCATAGCAGTTTTTTGTAAATAATGTTGGTTTTAGACATTTTTAATATTACACCGGCACGGTAGATCAGTTGGTTAAGGCATACTGAGTGGCGAATATGGAATCAGTATCCGCTTCTGGCCAGGAGTAGCGGACTAAACAGGACCAATAAAAAAAACCGCTGGCCAAGGAATCACTACTTCCACATCCAGATTTTCTATCCAAGTCACTCACAACGAAAAAATTTTGTATGTGGAAATATTAGTTTATGGAATTTTAATAATATAATATTTGAAATCCTCTACCGCAAAAAATGATACCCCACATCGGTAGTGGGGTGGGGGTGGTGATAGGGGGGTGGTAGTGGGGGTGGATAAGGTAACAAAATATTTTGAGATTTCTGATTCTTGTACACACACTAAATCACAATTTTTTTTTCATCTCCTTTAATAACAGGGTGGGGGTGGTAATGGGGGTGGCTAATGCCAAAAATTCTTTTGAGACCTTAGCTTCTCTTGTATATATTAAATACCAATTTTATGGACGCTTACCTGCTTGATTTACCTATTTACCCCAATTTACCCCCCAACCCTTCAACGGAACAAGATGAAAATATAACCCAGTTCCAGATCTCGTTAAACTACATACATGTACCAATTTTCAAGTCAATATCTTAAACGGTTCCAGAGTATACGTGCGCACAAAAAAGTTACAGACAGACCGACAGACAGAATTTTTTTTCGCTTAAACTTAATAAAATCTCGACGTTTCATGACATTCTAAGCCTATTTGAGCAATAATTTTTTTTTGTCGTTACTATACTTCCACTGGATGTGGAAGTAATTATTATACACGATGGTGAACAGGCCGGTCATCACATACTCGGCGCCGGTGCGTGTGGTGCAGCATCCCGGCCACGACAATGAAAAAAACTCCGTATTTTAGAACACGAATTTATGCACCTCATTTCTGATTCGGGCAGATACACCTCACTCAGAGCCCGCTGTAACGACATAACCCCACTAGCGGAGTAAGTCCAAGAGATTTCGCAAAAATTCTACGAATAGTACGAATTCAAACTAGGCGATAGTCCGCTAACCCGCAACATAACACACATCAGACAGCATAATGCAATCCTATTTAATTTGAAACACCCATCACCACAACAGGCGTTGCCTATTTTCAGGCAACTTTCCCTTTAGCCTAACTTCTCTACAATTACAACTTACCTTTACTCTATCCCTTATCTATCAACTTTGTAACCTCAACATCTCTCTATCCGTTTTCTGTAGGTTCATTGTTTTATCCTTTTCGTTTTTTTTGGTCCCAAATTCTCCTCTCGGCCAATAACTTCTTTGAAAATTCCAACATTTAAAATACCACAACTTCTTTATACTCTACTTTCCTGGCGGTGGCAAGAAGACCACCAGGGAGGGCGGTAATTACCTCGAACGGTTTTTTTGCTGAGCTTTTTCCCATGTCAGCAATAAAAATTTTTTCTCAGTGCCTTATGCACGTAATAACGATAATTTACAGATTTAGTTCTTAGTTAGTTTTAGGCGCGCATTCTTTAACTTTAAATAATTTTTTATTGATTGGCGAATATACTGAATCGCTTGAATATGTCTATTGTGTTTTGGGTTCGAGCCCCAGCCCCGGTACTGACAATACCGGTGGGTATGGATGTATGTCTGCGTTTTTCCAAATATGTAACCCCCTTCTGGCTACCATGTACGTATTTACTTATCTGAAGTGTGGAAAATCACAGTGGTATTACTATCAAAATGCCTGTGTCCCACAGTGGGTTTGTTAAGGTAACTGAAAATAATGAATAATACATCATTTCAATTTTTGTTAAACCCAAACCAAACTATTCAAATAATAACCATCTCTATATTATCCAAGTTTCGGCAGAAGTTGACTCAACTTTAGACCGCCATATTGAGTTTCCCAATTTTATTTTGCACATTCTATAAAAGATTAATATATGCTCACAGACTTTTTTGTAGAGAATTTAATTTTCTACAACTCTTTTCTCTACAATTTTTTTTTATATATCTTTTGGCAATTTGGCAGCGGTTCCATTTTAATGTGAGTACTGCCTTCCATATAATATATAGATTGGCAGCTGTATATCAACCACCATTCGGTGTTTTACAAATTTTCTGGAGGTTTGAAAGATAGTCTCTCCAGTTTAGTCTATTGGCTATTAAAAAATAAATATTTCAGATTTTCATATTTGGCAACTTTACTCATAGTGGGTCGGCAACTATGATTAATATAGTGCAAGTTTGTCGTTGTGTTGTTAAAAAAAAATATTTTTCTTGTGTGCAAATACATAAATTATCAATTTCCAAAAAAATAATTATTTTAATCATTTTACTCCACTGTGTCGATATCTGCGAGAAAAATCATATAATAAAATAATAACAAGGTTGTGAGAATTACTAATTATTTCACCATCTGGTAATATCAGATTTCTAATTGCTTAAAAAAAAACCACATGTTAGCAGCGTAGGGAAATTTTAATGAAAACCAACTTCATAACTATTAGATCTACTGCAATAAACTAAATTCTCGTAATACAATCCACAAATATTTACAATGATAAACCCAGAGTAGCATGTATGCAGTCAGAGATAACAAAGAAATGTAATTAATTTAAAATCTCGAAATAGATCAAAGCTGAGACTGTATTTTTAAGCTAATTAATGAACGCGCGGTGGCCAATGGGTAGAAAAACACGGCTTTGTATAAATGATCGCGGTATGGTGGTATTATAGGGAGATGATAGCATAATATATAGATAAATTACTTCGTTTTACTTAAACCACGTTATAAAAGAATGGAAAACAAGTTTTTTGTAAACACAGATCATCTAACATATTAATAATCCGTAAAACAAATATACTTGTACAGTGTCCTCCAAAACATATTTACATAATCTATAAGTTTCACCTAATACATGTATGAAAATTGTAATAAAAGGCATAAGTCTATTTACCCGTGCTCTAAGCAGGATTTTTAAAAACAGTTGTTTTTTATTCGTGAGGAACTTAATGGCAACCTAAAGAGTGAAACGGAATCAAATAAAATGGTTTTGGTCAAACAAAATGCCCAATTATATCATGCTTCAAAAGATATATCTCAAAAGTGGAAAATCTGAAAAAAACACGAATTTTGATTTTTTTGAAGGCTATGCCTTTTCTTTTTGGAGTAAATGGCGACGATTCAGTTTAATTAATTATATATTTTCTATTGGCGTAACTGAAAGTTGCACTATTTGTTGTGCTTTCTACGTGTGACTATGAGATTATTATTTCATGTTTGAACACTTAATAATTACCCATATTGGTTCAATAATTAAGGTCAGTATTTCAGACACGGGAGCTTTTGAAATATGGTAGTAATACTTTAAAATTAGTTTATCTCTTTATCACTTAACGAGCACGCTTAATGCACTAAATCAAGGAAAAGTGGCAGTAAATATAATGGACTTTTTAAAAAATAATTACATATCATATGATAATACATGCCACTATAAAGTGTCACATAATTGCGTTTAATTACCAGCGGCCCCACATAAAGGGATAAAACCCAAAAGATAACAATGTATGTTATGTATCTACAACACGTAAAAAAGTATGTGAAAACAGATAATACTCTTGATATTTGTAAATAACTTTCAGCTAATTATATATATTAAAGCTCATTAAAACATTTTAAACTGAAAAAGAATTATTTGGAAATATGATAAATGTTGCAGCTATTGCTGCATATGAGACAGGTATTCGTCTTCTGCCTGTGGCATGTTCATTGCCACGATTTGTTTCGGACGACAAATAGTGGAGTTGCTTAATTCGAATTTTCTTAAGAATCATTCAGATTGTGATACTAACCTGAAATTGGGTGAGCATAGACAGTTTTTTGAGACTAACCGAAAAAAATTGGTTCGGTCTCAAAATCGTCAGAAAAATGAGTACTTCGACATTATCTCGAAAACGGAGAATTGTATCAATATTTTTGTAATAGGGTTTTCCCACTAATTTTATTTTAACATTTTATGTTGTGAAAATGATATAGTAAAACATTTTATTAATTTACAGCAATTTACTTTTCTAATAAGAATTACTTCTAAGAAAATATCGTTAAAACAACTTGCTGATAATTTCAGGGCTTTTTAAAACGGGCATTTTTACGCGCCAGAATTACGTATTTACGCGGAAAACCAATGAGATTATGGATATAACTTTGTGTTAAAGGAAGCTTTCCTCTAAAATTCTCAGAATTTCCTCTTTGATTGCTTGTACTGTGATTGGTCTAAAGCAGTGGACTTATAAATATTGGCCAATCAGAATCCAGATAAAAAATGCCACACAAATTATTCGTAAAAACGTCGGACGTTGATATTTTGTAGTTTGGAATTAACCTTCACTCGCTTCTGCACTGACGGTACACAAAAGATGACAGATGACTAACCTAAAACTTTATTTATATTTTGATGAAAACCACTGTTTTCGTCTTTCAATATTAAGCGGTACTGTCAAAAATAATATTGAGGGAGCATTTTCACTAGTTTTATTACACAAAGGTACGAAACAAACTTTTTTAGGCATTTTGATGATCCATTACAACTCATAAGAATTAAAAAGTGCTGTCAATAAATAGAGGTTATGTTTTATATTTTTCACGGCTATCTTATACAACAATGTAACCGACTTTTTATTGAATTTCAGGGCATTGGCGTCACAACGCGCTAATTTATGGCTGTTTAAAATGAACTCAATATTTTTTCAAACTTTAAGTTTGTTTTTTGTCACTATATTAGTAAAATTAAAAAGATATTAAATATGCCATAAATCATTTTTTACGTGAATTAAGTACTTCGGCAATAATTTTTTTTTCTGAGAAAGCCGAGGGAGCAACCGCTGAGGGGAAATAGTGTACAAATCGGAGGAATTAGGAAGGAATTGAAGGTATTTCGGAAGGAATTATTAGGTATTAAGGGAATTACAGGGGAATTTGGAGGAAATGAATATTATTACAAGGTATTGGAAGGGAATTAAGAGGAAATAAAAGGTATTAGGAGGGAATTAGAGCGTAAAAATATTGAAATGGAATGTTTATCTTGAAGAATTACATACCAATTCTTGTATAAAGGACGTCAGTGTTGTAAAAACATTAGCGCTGAGGTTAGCACTAAAAATATCTAGCAACGAAAAAATATTTAATTTAATTAAACTACCGATGATACTATGGACTTCTAGTTCAGTAATATAACGATTTATATCGGACAAAATTCATAAAATTTTGAAAATTGGTAGAAATGTTAAGGATAGCATAAGAATTACTAACCGAAAAATTCCCACCCCTAAATAGTGTGCTTCATCCCCTAGGACGCCGTTTCCACTCCCCCCATTTTGAGGTTTTCTAGATTATCTCGGGAACGGATCACTTTTTGATCATTTATTCCTTATAAAATTCTCTATAAAAAACGTCTCCACACTTTTTTTCCTAAAATTAATAGTACCGTGGGAAATAAGGCGCACACATAAGGGTTGGTTCCGGTCAACACAATAAATTGTAATCTTTACTATAATCTACTTTAAAGTTCAATGCTTAACGCTAAAGCAGTAGCTACTAAACTCCACTTAAAATTATAATAAATGTACCACTTCCACCCTCTCACCTCTATAAAATAACGCGATTTTTAAACAAGCGAGAATATTGTATAGTGTACTTGTTTCCACGCCACCCTAGAGGTAAAGTACTTGGCGTGTGGTGTCCTCTGTAGGCCGAATCCACTAATTATCAACAGGTTACCTACGTTAATTAATCTTCATCGCCTTCCGTAGACTCGACATTCATGCATGCTTGTCCGTGGTAATGGTAACACATTGTGGAGCAACGTAAGCCTCCTCTTCTGCAACTGCACTTGTTTTCGCACCTTAATTTGCATGAACAAGAAATTAGTGTTATAACAGATTCGGGAACCGGTTATTTTGTTGTCATAGTTCGGGTTAATATTCCGCCAACTTTTTTCCATCCCCAATCGGTAGCTTCTAGTGCAACGTTTTTCCATGTTTGAATTTGGTAAAAAACGCGATATGAGTGTTGCCGAGCAGCAGCAGAAGTTGTTGGTAGTTTTGATAATATTACAGTATTGTTCGCTTTACCAATAAGTTTGTTAGAAGTCATGAATCTGTATACATCTAGACTTTTTTCTGCTGAGGTAAAGTTGTATAAAGCTAGAACAAATCGCTCTCCTACGTCTACAATTTCTCCATGACTAGCTTTTTTATTATTAAAACTTTGCACGATGTCTTGTAATACTTCAGTAATATAACAGTTAAAATTGTAATATATTGGACAAAATTCATAAAGTTTCAAAAATTGCGTGCTTCATACCCTAGAGGACGTCGTTTCCACCCCCCATTTTGAGGTTTTCTAGATTATTTCTGGAACGGTGCATTTTTTCCACAAAAAACCTATATACAGAATTATTCCTTATAAAATTCTCTATAAAAAACTTCTCTAAACTTTTTTCCTAAAATTAATAGTACTTTGGTAAATGAGACGCAAATGTAATCAGCGCAGGTCATATAATTCGCTGAATATCCGTATGGCTATTTCCAAAGCTGTCTTTACGCGAAAAAAGTATAAATGTCTGTACACCACCACAATGTAAAAAATTTCAATTTCTCTCATTACATCTCAGACGACCCAAGGTAACTGCATTATTATACTCTTCGCAAATACGAAAACGAAGAGTATATTGCACTTGATCGGCACATTTCTAAAACCGTAAATTCGCTCGCAGGCAAAAAATGTTCATATCATTGTGTTAGTGAACGAGTTCTGAACAACTTTCAAAATGTCCGTCTGTCCGCCTGTCCGTCCGTCACGTTTCTTGTAAGCACGATAACTCAAGAAAGAAAAATCCGATTGTACTGAAATTTGGACAGTAAATTAGTGTTACCTAGAGGAAGAACTCTATTGTTTTTGAACAGAATCGATCGGTAAATAAAAATGTTATTAATGATTTAAATTTGAATTTTTTTTTTTGATTTTTATGTTTTTGTAATTGAATAGAAATCTGGTGAAATGATATTTCATTTTAATATCTAAATATTTATATATTTTACAAATATATATTTCATAATGTAATATGCAACCGTAAAAATATGATTTTAGCTCGTGTTTTATATGTAAAAATTTACATTTTTTTACGTGTAAGGTGATGGTGTAGTTCTTACGCTTTTGACTCGGAATCCAAGGGTTCGAAACTCAAATGGGGTATGGTATAGTTTTTTTTAATTTTTACTTTATTTTACACTGAGTGTTTTACCAACTAAGTACGTACTATAAAATTAAAAATGTCTAAAACTAACATTATTTACAAAAACTGTGAAGAGTATCCTATAGAATGTGTAACATTTATATAAAAAATTCAGTGAACAGGCGAATAGTACGTTTTTAGCTTGTTTTAAAGCTTGCTGTAATGCTGTTACTGTTCAGGGCTGCCAATGTGCGGGATTTTATGCAAAAACCGGGTATTTTAAACCCACTTTCGGGTAAAATCGAAACCGAAAGTCGGCCATTTTGGTTCTTTACATTATATAATTGGAAATTATATCCCATATCACTACACCAAATTTGAAAAACAATCCATTCTCCCATTCAAAAGTTACAACAGTGTCCCTATCGGCTGAGCGACCCGGTATACAATATTCTCGCTTCATCAAAAATCATGTTATTTTATAGGGGTGAGAGGAATTTATTATAATTTTAGGCGGACTTTAGTAGCTACTGCTTTAGCGTTAAGTATTGAACTTTAAAGTGGATTATAGTAAAGATTACAATTTATTGTGTTGACTGGAACCAACCTTTATGTGTGCGCCTTATTTCCTACGGTACTATTAATTTTAGGAAAAAAGTGTAAAGACATTTTTGGTAGAGAATTTTATAAGAAACAATTTTGTACATAGGTCTTTTTATCAAAAAGTGCACCGTTCCCGAGATAATCTAGAAAATATTTAGGTATTAGGAGGAAATAAAGGTATTTGAGGAATTAGGGGAATTACAAGGAATTAAAGGGGAAATAAAGGATATTTTTCTAGAATAGAATAGAATAGAATAGAAATTGAAGTAAACCATATTTTCTACAAAAATCATGTAATGAGTTTTTTTGCGACTCCATTAGTTTTCTCAGTAGCTGTAATATAATTCTACTTTTAATAAAAAGTACCTAAATAAATTTTTTTGTAAGCTTTATTTTAACTAAATATCTCTACTCTAGTGATTTTTTATAAAATCTCAAAGAAACGAATGCCTAAAAGTTAAAATTTTCAGTCACTGTCGGCTTCACAGCAGTCTCCATCACATAAAAACAGTACCATACATTTTAACTCTGCACGAGCGCATGAACATTTTTTTTACTACATATGACTCGACATTTACAAGAAACCAGCTTCTGACAAGCTGAAGTAGCTTCTGGAGATGTGGTCCAAAGGGGGTGGTAAACTCCACCAAGAATCAGGATCTGGATGATTATTATTACTGTTACTAATGTATTATTCTTATGTATGATATTACTCATAACAATAATACTGTCGGTAACCTACTAAACGATCTGCGCGACATCATATTAAATAAGGCTTGACAATCTTACCGCTGATCATTTGGCCTAATTGTAGGAAAACCGTTTGGTCTATGACAAAGAAGTATAAATGTTATTTTGTAGTGAATTTTGTGTTCTTCAATTTTACTCGGGAGTTTTTTTTGTCACAAATACACGGTTTTTAAGAGAATCCCAAAAAACTGTCCGCAAACTTATTTTTTTCAAAACGGTCGCCGAAAAAAAATTTCCGCTTGGCACTATATCACATTTTATTCGCCAAGAAAAACTTTACCTCTGTGCCAAATTTTATGTTAATATCACAAAGTGAACGTTTGTTATGCTTAGCAATTCCACTAAAATAAGCGTATAGTTCCAATTGTTACTTTTCATCACTTTTGAAAAGTATTTATTGTTTAAGAGTTTAAATCCTGAAAAACTAGCCAAATTTATTTCTTACTTCGAAGTTTGGATGCTTCATAGAAAAACAAAGGACACGATTTTTTTAAATTTCCCTTAAACACGCGGTAGAAGTCTGTGTAAAATAAATTCAATTCAAATTATTAATACGTACTAACTTAAGTACACTATTTCATTGGTCATCTTTCCCTTCGGTCCTACCCATGGTTATTAAAGTTAATAAGTAGCATGGTCACTTGAACTGTGTGGAGAGGATCCGGTGGAGGCGGCCATTTTGCGCGTCACTACGCCGATAACGTTTAAAAATGTTCCTGTGGATTTGAAGCGTAAATAGAAAGATTTATTGTTTTGTATTTATTTATCCTGCAATTAAAAGTTATTAGTGCGTAGTGTCTAGTTGTTAAAGAGAAAAGGACTATTTATCACAGTTTGTAATCTGTGCATTTATTATTTCTAATATAATTTTAAGGTAAGCAGTTGTCTTATAGTTTTCCGATCTTCATAACAATTTTAAACACGATTAATATATTCTTACTTTATCTTACATTTTCAAAAAAATCAACCAATAGGATTTGTTTAAAGTGAGAAAAGCGGCTATCGATAAGTGGAAAAAATCGAGAAAAATGTATGTTACTTTTTTCATAGTAGCCATATGTTTCAAACTAAAAAAGTCATTGAAATTCTTAAAATCTGACATTTCACGTTTTCATCTTGATTTCTGTACACAAAATGAATGAGAAAAAGCGATTTGGCGAATAAGAAAATATTAACGAAGCTATGAATGAAAGTGTCCCAATTAAAACGAGAAACACTAAAAATTCTATATGGAAACAATTTAAAGCTTTTTGTAAAGAACATTATTCCCTCGAAAAAGATATGGCTACTATGATGAACTTGCAAATATTTTGACTGACTGGGGTTATAACATTTTTATTTTTTATTATAAATCATTATTTTTAAAACATTAAATAAACAGTTTTGTTGTTTTAATAATTATTTTAGATAATATTTTTTAATCATATACTAATCTTCTGTAATACACACGAGGTTGATTTTCTACTTTTTTTGAGTGACTCAAACCTGTTTTCCATGAAAATTATGCTCGAATTAATGGACATAGGAAAAATCGCGCCACTTCGTGTCGCAATTTTTTCATACCCTTAATTCTCGAATAATTTTCATGGGAAAACAGGTTTTTGTCCAAAAAAAATTTACTCGGTAAAAAATCGACCTGTTGTGTATTAATACCCGAAAAGACAATTTTCCCGGAGCATTTTACGATTGACGATTGACGATGAAGATGACATAATAAAATTTAATATTGTTAAAGCTCTTGAATGTGTAAATTAATGCATGTAAATCCCAATTGTATGAAAGCTTTTTTTAATACTATAACGTGATCTTGATCACTTTATAATTTGCTAAATTTATTGAGAACTTTACTCTATAAATATAAAACAATAAAATTAGGATTGAGGTTGGCCTCGACCAACAAACACTCGTGGCCCACACTAATACCATTAGTCTTTGCTAGAGGTTAAAAGAACCACGTCAATCCCTTAATATAATTAAATATGGTATATTAATAAAATGTAATGTGCTTCTTGTGAGTATGTATTAATTACTTATTTATAATAAATTTGATTAACAATAATTTTAAATTGGAAGGAAAATATTTTCGGCAATTTTAATACCCAAAAAGACAGTTTACTAATTTGTGCTTATTATAATCGTACACTAGAAAATACAGAACACGAAATAGTACAGTCAATCTGTCATTTGATCCACGAATAATTCCTACAAGAGTTTTTCTTTTCTTATACTATATAGGGGCTTGCCCCAATCTTTAATTAATGTTTTCCACAAAAATATCATGTCCGCTACGTCCATCATGTTGAAAAAATGACTTAGTTGTTTTTAATTATCTCTTTTCCTGTTAGTTAAAAACCTTAAACCTGCACCTTAAAATATCTTAAAGTACATTGGCATTGCCAATATTGAAGAAAATGAACACTTTTATTTAAACTATTTCTCTCTATTATTATTTTGATTTGCAGTCTTCAGAAAGGTGAAAATTTGTGCTTCGCTGCAAATTTTTGCAATTATCTCTGTCCTCGTTGCTCCTATGCAGCATTATCATTATTGTAGATCATAAAATTTTCCAAACCTTTCGTTTAAACCGTTTTCTTCCACGGTCAATTTATAAAAAATTACAGCTGCTCGAAGTTTGAAAAAGATTCTTGAATTTGTGTCTGCTCCGCTGTTTCGATGTTATTCATACTTATTATTAATTTTCTATAATCAATGAAACTGACTTACGATAGTGTTATTTCTATAAAAGAATGAATTTTATTCGAATATTTTCAAGTTTTCATTAATCTGTCAATACAACAGTTTTATTTATTGCTAATACTTTTCGATTTACACTTTATATTATTGCAATTATCTCTATCCCAATTGCCTCTACGTAGTAATTAGTTATTTTCAATATTGCCGATATAAAATTTCCCCAAATTTTTGTTTAAAAAATTTTATTGCACAATCAATTGTTTACCCCCTACTTTGATCACTTATTCTTCGAAAACTTTTTGGGGAAATCAACTATATCGCGAATAAACTGGGGGAAAACGCAGCGAAGTGTGTCGATTGAACATCCGGGCCGGGCCGCATTGAGAAATGAGTTAAAAAATGATGTAACTCTAACACAGTGCCATATCTCTGCAATGCAAACGAAATATTTTAACTACGCGTGTTTAAAGTCTATTTTAAATATTTTTATTATTTTTCGAAATAATGGTCAAGGGATATTTAATTGAAACGCCTTGTATATTCTAAAAAAACTTTTTCTTTAGCTTTTGAATGTACTGGAATCAACCCTAAATTATTTGTTGCAAAATAACGTCGGCACTGACTTTGCATCATTATTATACTCTTCGCAAAAACGAAGAGTATATTGCGTTTGACATTTCTAAAACCGTAAATATCGCTCGTACAAAAAAAAAATCATATCATTGTGTTAGTGAACGAATTCTGAACAACTTTCAAAATGTCCGTCTGTCCGTCCGTCCGTCACGTTTCTTGTAAGCACGATAACTTAAGAAAGAAAAGTCCGATTGTATTGAAATTTGGAAAAGTTAGCGTTAGCTAGAGGAAGAACCCTATTGTTTTTGAAGAAAATCAATCAGTAAATAAAAATGTTATTAATCACTTAATTTAAAAAATATATATTTTCTTAATTTTTGTCGCTTGTACTTAATAGCCCAGTCACTTTATGCAAGAAAAACTCCAAACCTCTAAAAAAATCCAACCTAAGATTTTCCAGCGGGATTCTCTTTATTTTGGCGTCACAAATAATTTCTCAAAAGTACATAAAGTCAACTGGACGGCTACAAAAGTTATAGAAGGTCAAAGGTCACGAAAATCAGTGTATCTCAAATATCTCGTAAATTATCGGTTTTACGTTAATTTTGGCTATCGTGAGATAAATCTGCATAAAAAAGGTTCTATGCAAAATTTACGTAGAACCAATAGTTTTTGAGATATTGTGAGGAGAAACTTTGGAGCAAAGTGAATGCGCCACTATTCTATATGTATAGTAGTGTATATAGATAACAAGACCTATACATAGGAACGTCGTTTATGAACAGATACCTGCATAATTTTTTTCTGAGATGTCCTTAAAATGGAGAAATGGACCCTTCTTCATAATAATAATAGTAAGCAAGGTTGATGTATGAATATAACTTAAAAGTCCACTAATGTACTTTTCGAAGAGATAATGCCAATGGATTCTAATCAAGAACAATTCTTGTCCAATAAATTGAATAAAAATAGATTTATTTCTTTAGTAATGATCAAATTAGAAATGTTTAAAATTAATAGCATACAGACCCCGGATGATACTGATTGATTGATTGACTGATTGATTTACCAGCGTGCGGTAGGCATTTCTGCCACTCCCAAGGATTATACAGCTGGGCTTGCTACGTCCACGCTGGGTTGGACTAGGATCATGCTTGTTGCCAGCAGCAAGAGCCACATGGCTCATGGTAAAGGAATGTGGGATGGGAGGTGTAGATACTGTGTCGTGAGGGAGCGTTTGAGCTCCTTTTTTTTATGTTTTTGGTTCTGGACTTCTACCTCTTCTGAGTCTTCTTGTGAAATATGTTGCCGCGTTGTGTCGTGATATGGAGTGTTTATGCTCCTCTTTTTGTGTTTCTGCTTCTTCGAGTTTTCTTTTTCTGAGTCTTCTGATTCCTCGGTTTCGGGATAGGTTTGGGTCATGCTTGTTGTCAGCAGCGAGGGCCACATGACGCATGGTAGAGGAGTGGGGGTTGGACACTGTAGGTGTTTGTGGAATGCGTTGTCACATTGTGTTCGTGATAATTAATGTTTATGCTCCTCTTTTTTGTGTTTCTGCTTCTACATATTTTCTTCTGAGTCTTCTGATTCCTCCGTTTCTGATTCTGGAGCATACAGACCCCGGATGATGCTGATGTTTTAATCATAGAAACAGCTTTGAAGCAGTCAATTGAGCACACTACAGTTGTTGTTGGAGAAGATATTGATTTCTTCATAATTGGAGACACAAGTGGATGAAGGGTCTGTGTGACATTTCCGAAAAAAACGAGTTTTTTTATATGAATGAAGGCTATAAGCACACAGAATTCCCTCAGGTACATTACATTTGTTTCTAATGCAAAAATACCCCGCAGAAATCTTAGGTAAATTGGCTCTCAGTCAAATTGTCTGAAATTGAGATATGTTATAGGTTATGAGGTCCTGATCAAAAGTTCTCATGGGCCCAACTCAAAATAATGACTAGATTTTCACTTAGAGACGAGATAAGGTTCACTGATTCGCGATTGTCATATAACTTATAAATATTCTTTAAATACATATATGAATATTTTATGAGTTATATATTATCATATATTTTCTAAAGCATGTTTGGTAAGCCTCTGAGCATGTCAGAAACATGCTCTGGCATGTTTGTGTAAAATTTGTTAACCATTTGTAAAGTAAATAAAACATCAAACTTAATTATTAAGAGTACAATTTATTAACATCACTCTACGTATATTCATTGCTAGCATAATACTAATCAGTGAAGTGTAGGTTCAAGATGCCCTACAATTATATCTTAAGAATAAAATCCTGATAAAAAAGTTAAACCACAATATAAAGAAAAATTACAATTGTTAAAAAAAACCTACGTCTTGTGTAATCCCCAAGACAGGCATTACAGATTTTGTTGGGCTATCAAACGTGTTTGAGCGTATCTGTAATGTGTCTGATTATGTCTAGAATATAGAATGTAAATGAAATAAAATGTCACGCATGGGGTGCTTGATTAATGTGTCCCTTTTCCACTTACAATTAATATTTGTGTCTATCGAATATCTATATC
Organism: Rutpela maculata; assembly: GCA_936432065.2. NCBI lineage: Eukaryota > Metazoa > Arthropoda > Insecta > Coleoptera > Cerambycidae > Rutpela > Rutpela maculata. The sequence goes on along the minus strand of OW386285.2, from coordinate 318,232,015 downwards.
ATTTAAACCATCGTTGTTTAGTACTAAAGCTCTTTCAGTGGCGTCTAATATTTGGTATAGAAGAGAAGTTGGAGGATATCTGATATTTTGTTGATGCCGAGCAAAACCGAGATACCATAAAATACTGGCAATATGACAACATGTACCTATGTAAAAATTGAAAAGAGCAGAAACTTTAGAGTGTTAAGACAATCTTTTCGTACATTAAAGGGTATCATTTAGTGAAACCCACCAGATTGCAAAATTCTTGACATTCAAAGAACTTACTTTTCCGATAGTCACAATAATGATGCAGCACTGTTGCGAGCTGAATTTGACCGAGACATTAATGGGAAGCAGGAATGGTTCCAGGCCGAAAATATTCTTATTGTAGACCGCGGATATCGCGATGCTACAGAATTACTTGATCACTTAGATATAAGGTACCACATGCCACACTTACAACAAAGAGGACAGCGTCAATTATCGACCAGAGAAGCCAATAACTCCAGGTTAGTAACAAAAACTAGATGGATTGTAGAAAGTCGAAATGGTCATATTAAAAGTATTTTCAATTTTTTTGCACAAGTAATAAGAATGGCACACACAGCTCATATTGGCGACTTTTACCGTATAGCTGGTGCATTAATTAATATCATGGTCCTGTAATGATGAAAGGGGCAAATGCAGAGCTAGCATTAACCTTATTACAGAGATCTGAAGAGGTAAATATTGTCCAGGCACGCGTGGAGGCAGAATATTTATTACGTCGAAGGGAAGCTGAGTGAATTCGTCTTGAGCATAATCAACTTCCAGGCTTTCCTAAACTCTCTCTTGAATACTTGGAAGATCTAACTGTTGGTGCATATCAATTATATTTGGCACCGTCATATATTCAAAATAATTTAAACAGGGAAGATGACATGCACTGGTGCTGGGTTTTGTAAGATTTAGACTGCATTCACATTTTAGAAATGCGACTGTTTATCAACAATGGATTGCTTATAATATAGAACGAGAACACAATTACGATGAAGAGAATCCAATTGACGGGTATTACTGTACTTGTATATCAGGAGCAAGGACATTAGGTACATGTTGTCAAATTGCCAGTATTTTATGGTATCTTGGTTTTGCTCGGCACCAACAAAATATCAGATATCCGTCAACTTTTCTTCTATACCAAATATTAGATGCTGCTGAAAGAGCTTTACTATTAAACAATGATGGTTTAAATGATGTAGATATTCGATAGACACAAATATTAATTGTAAGTGGAAAAGGGACACATTAATCAAGCACCCCATGCGTGACATTTTATTTCATTTACGTTCTATATTCTAAACATGATCAGACACATTACAAACACGCTAAAATACGTTTGATAGCCCAACAAAATCTGTAATGCCTGTCTTGAGGATTACACAAGACGTAGGTATTTTTTAATATTTGTGTTGTGATTTAACTTTTTTATCAAGATTTTATTCTTAAGATATAATTGTAGAGCATCTTGAACCTATACTTCACCGATTAGTATTATGCTAGCAATGAATATACGTAGAGTGATATTAATAAATTGTACTCTTAATAATTAAGTTTGATGTTTTATTTACTTTACAAATGGTTAACAAATTTTACACAGATATGCAATGGCATGTTTCTGACATGCTCAGAGGCTTACCAAACATACTTTAGAAAATATATGATAGTATATAACTCATAAAATATTCATATATGTATTTAAAGAATATCTATAAGTTGTATGAAAATCGCGAATCAGTATAGTCATTACTTTAGGTTGAGCCCATAAGAACTTTTGATCAGGACCTCATAATTTATAACATATTATCTCAATTTCAGACAATTTGACTGAGAGCCAATTTACCTAAGGTTTCTGCAGGGTCCTTTATAAAGGATCTATGTACTGTTGAAGTTGGTAGGTTGTTAAAAACTTTGAGATCAATTATCTCAAAATCACTGTGTTGAAAAAAACGAAATTTTTATATGAATGAATGCTATAAGTACACAGAATCCTCCCAGGTACATTATATTTGATTCTAATGCAAAAATATCTAATTTATAAATTTATAAAGGATCTATGTACTGTTGAAGCTGGTAGGTTGTTAAAAACTTTGAGATCAATTATCTCAAAATCACTTTGTTGTTACATAGACCCTTGATCCACTTGTGTCTTCAATTTTAATAGGACGCACTCCGATTACTCACAATATCTATTTTCTTAAACCCGGAAAAGGAAACGTCCAATCGAAGATCTACAATCCCCGGGCAGTCCAGAAATATGCAGATTGTAGAGAACATATTGTAACGTGTTTCCACCCTTAGGAAACCACCCTCGCAAAATCCGTGGGTTCCAAAAATTATAACAAGAGATGTCCACTAACACACTTTATTAAATATTTACTGGATACTTCACAATACTATTATTAATTTAAATACACTTTACTGACTAAAAATCACAATGTTTATTACTTTGTTTATCTTTGAACTCTTAACCTCACTTTCTATACTTTCTGAACTTTCTGAACTACTCGCCGAGAATGCGGTCGGTCTTTTATACCCAAAAATGACAGATCTCGATTGTTCTGTAATGACACTACCATTCTCTAGATCATTCCAGATGTCACCAGAACTAACTTCTGGTAGGTTTCTCGAGTAGGAGCAAATACACTACATTCATTCTAAGGGTTGTAACACATTACACTGCCCCCTCCTTAAGCCTGAACGTCCCGGTCAGGCAATTCAGCCTCTTTCACATACTTCGCCAGTCTATCCAAGTGTACGATCTTCATCTTGGACTTTTTGTTTCGTTGAATACGATAGACGACATCATTAATTCGTGTAATAACAGTATACGGTCCATCCCAAGCAGGTTGAAGTTTCGGGGATCTCCATTCCTTCCGCTGTGGGTTGTACAGCCAAACCAGATCCCCCACCTTGAATCCCCCTGTACTGGCATTCTGATCATAACGAGCCTTCAAGCGGTTACTAGTTCTGTTCATCTGCTCTCGATCATTCTTTGGCTGTTCTCGACTTCCATTTCTGTAGTTGCTCATCGAAAATGCTTCTCCACGGGCAGCACAATTTTTACACTTGTGACACCAGGCCTCCACATCCTGGCGACTATTAACCCAATAGAACTGTTCCCGTGCTCTACTCAATGTCTTGTTTATGCCGAAGTGTCTGCTGGACGTTTCATTATGTGCTTCCTGGAGTACTTCTGGTACACGACACCTGGGAATCACTAGACGCATGGCAACCTGCTTCCCATCTGGGCTTTCCCATGCTCTCCTTAAAAGCCCATCTACGACCTTAAGTGAATCCCATTGTGACCATAAAGCCTTCAGCCCCACTTCTTTGTCGGAAACATCCTTCCATGCTGGACGCATTCCCTCTTCTTTTGCTCGCAACATGGGTCCGATTTCTACATCGCGCAATTGCTATTACCTCAGAATTTTCTTTGACCAACTGTCTGGAAGATCGACCTTGACAGTGTTCACTTCAACCATGTTCGGCAATTTTCTCACCTTGCAATCTTCCTTGTCTGTTTTTCTGTATAATGCAGGAGTTTTGACTGCCTGCGTTGTCAACAGCCTGGTTTTCTCGCATTGGTCGTTCACTTTTGACAAAATAAATTGTTCGTTCCCAATCCTTAACATTCGCTTTCCTACGTCAACAATAAATCCATACTGTTCCATAATGTCCAGTCCCAAAATGAAGTCATCCGTAATGTCAGCCACGATGACCCTGTGGTCGAACCTCAAATGCCCAATCTGCAAACCCAGGTCTACTTCTCCATGAACCGTAGCCCTGTCCCCCGTAGCTGTCCGGACGATCACTTCTTCATTTTGCCTCTTGGTAATCTTTATGCCCGATATAAATCCTGGCCGTACTATTGATGACGTAGTACCTGTGTCGATGGTAAACAAACATTTTCTTCCGTTCACATATCCATGCAACAACAGTCTGCTTGCGATTCTTCGAAGCTGGGAAATCTTAATTTCTCTGGGGGCACTGCATTCCCTAGCCAGAACAACCCCCTTGTTACTGTTTTCCTGCTTCTCTTCAACATTCAAAGCATTTACTCGACTCTCCGAATTCTGCTGTCGACAGTCTCGCTTCATGTGTCCCATCTTGCCGCAGTTGTAACATTTAATACCACCACTCGGTTTTCCTTTATGTTGCTGTTTTTTCTGCTTTCCGAGGCCATGCAATTTATCGTATAATTTGGTGAATATTTTCTGCATCTCAGTCAGCAAGGGGTTCTGGTTCATTTCTGGTTGCGATTCTTCGAGAGTCACAGCTCGAACTCTCGACCTTGGAGTATCCCTGTAAGCGGCTTCTACTTCGAGTGCACGCACCAAAGCTTCGCTACTACTTTGGTGTCTCGTCAGCCTCAGAACTCGCCTGACCTCTTCGTCCCTTATACCATCTAAAAAGGCCCCCACGGCTAATTGTTCCTGGAATTCTTTAGGTGCATTTGGATACGCCAGGTGTGCCAGTCTCTCTATCGCAGCTTCAAATTCTTGTAAACTTTCCCCAGCTTTTTGCATCCGGGATTTCAGCTGAGCCTGGTATAATTGGGCAAGGTGTTGATCGCCATACCTCAAGTCTAATGCAGCTTCCAAGACTTTGAAGTCCCTTTGTTTATCCACTGGGATAGTTTGAAGCAACTCTGAGGCCTGGCTCCTTAACGCCAGAACTAATGCCATGGCCTTTTCCTCATTATCCCAGTTGTTCGCACACGCTGCTGCCTCAAACTGCCTCTTGTACGTCGTCCAGGAACTTTGGCCATCAAAAGAAGGAGGTTTTAGTCGCCAACCTGATGATACCACCTGCTGGCTTCCTCTATCTCTCAACTGTCGTTTAAGCCGGTCTATTTCTCCTTTAACTTCTTCTTCGAACTTGTTTACTTTCTCTTTAACTTGACTGACTTCTGTCTCGACTTCACCTACTTTTTCTTCTACCTTGTTTATCTCTTCTTTGACTTCACTCTTTAATCCTTCGTTGGCAGAAATGATAGCGTCCTGCTGTATTTTCATTTGTTCATTCAGAATTTTCCTTAATTCTTCTTGGCGTCTATCTTGTTTCTCTTTTTTTTCTTGACGCTGTCTTTCTTGTTCTTCTTTTTCTTGTTGGTGTCTTATTTCCAGATTTTTCATCATTTTCTTTAATTCATCTCTTTCTTCTTGACGTCTTGTTTCTTGCTCTTCTTTTTCTTCTTGACGTCGCTTTTCTTGTTCTTCTTTTTCTTTCTGACGTCTTGTTTCTTCATCCTCTTTTTCTTTCTGACGTCGTCTTTCTTGTTCTTGACGTCTTCTTTCTTCATCCTCTTTTTCTTTCTGACGTCTTGTTTCTTCATCCTCTTTTTCTTTCTGACGTCTTATTTCCTGATCTTCCATAATTTTCTTTAATTCGTCCCTTTCCTCTTGACGCCGTTTTTCTTCCTCCTGGCGTTTTCTTTCCTGTTCTTCTTTGTCTTCTTGACGCCGTTTTTCCTCCTCCTGGCGCTGCTGTGCCATCATTTTTTGGAATTGTTCGAATAAGTCCTGTATTTGTTTATCGGATGCCATACTTCTTGTTGTTACGGGCATACGATGAAATTAAAATAAAATAAATTTAACTGTCACGTCAATATCGGTAATGGAACTTTCCAGAAAAATCTCGAAACAGCACGAAAAAGTCTTATCCAGAGTCTTGTCACTATCCAGTTCAGAGAATTTAATAATCTCCACTAATGTCCAACTAGAAAAGTTCTAGTAATTTTCGCGCACTAACGCAAATGAGTTTTTTTTTTTTTTTTAGTGTCTCTATCACTTCTCAGTTTATCGCACTAATGTCCTAATAAAATGTTCTACAATGTCTCAAAAATGCACTTAACACTATGTTTCTGACCGAAAATAACCCTCGAACAATGTGTCCAGTAATTTAGTCCACTGTGTTAGCACTAAACCTCGAGAATACTTCTCGAACACTCCAGCACAACTTCAGAGCCCCTCTTGTCATAAAATTCCGCTTCTGACACCAATTGTAACGTGTTTCCACCCTTAGGAAGCCACCCTCGCAAAATCCGTGGGTTCCAAAAATTATAACAAGAGATGTCCACTAACACACTTTATTAAATATTTACTGGATACTTCACAATACTATTATTAATTTAAATACACTTTACTGACTAAAAATCACAATGTTTATTACTTTGTTTATCTTTGAACTCTTAACCTCACTTTCTATACTTTCTGAACTACTCGCCGAGAATGCGGTCGGTCTTTTATACCCAAAAATGACAGATCTCGATTGTTCTGTAATGACACTACCATTCTCTAGATCATTCCAGATGTCACCAGAACTAACTTCTGGTAGGTTTCTCGAGTAGGAGCAAATACACTACATTCATTCTAAGGGTTGTAACACATTACAATATTCTATTTTTACATGCCGTTAGTGGTTGCAATACTACTAGTGATTTATTTCGAGAAAAGGAAAAATAAACGCATTTAAAATATTACAAAAAAGATCAGATTTACAGGAAGCATTGGCGGCATTCAAATAGAAAACGGTTCGAAAAATTTGCTGATAAACAGTGGCACATTGTTTATTTTAGCTATGTACGGAGCTACAAAAAAAGAGGCTTCAATTGATAATTATAGGTATTTTAGTTTTTGCAGAATGCACTAGATTAAATAAGCCTGTGCAATTGTCGTCACCTCCACCCGCAGCAGCAGCTACTCAACATCCCTTCAGGGTATATTACCAGGTGCAAACTTAACTGGGAAAAGATTTAGACAATCAGCAATGGGGTTGGACTTTAAACAATGATTTATTAGAGCCAACAACTACTCTGATTCCTCCTGCACCAGATGAACTTCTCAATTCAATTTTCTGCAGTTGCACAAAAGGTTGTGGCATCAACTGTGGATGTAGAAAAATAGGATAGCCATGTTCCGCAGTGTGTGGCTCTTGTTGGGGCCAGTTGTGTCTCAATACGATGTCCGAGGATACAATCGTTGAATCTGAGTTGAACGATGATGAAGCCGACCTCATATCGTTATTTTCCGCTGAGATGAGTGTTGATGAAGATGAAAATATTGAAGAAGTGGAAATAGAAGAGATAGATAGAGTCGAAGAATAAGAAGTCAGCAAAGACGAACATTAATCAACAAAATTATAATATAACTTGTAACATGAATTAGGCTTGCAGGGGACACCACGTAAAAAAACTATTGGTTCTACGTAAATTCTGTATAGAGCCTTTATTATGCAAATTTATCTCACAAACAAATTTTATAATCGCCAAAATTAACGTACAACCGATAATATACGAAATATTTGAAAAAAGCTGATTTTAGTGACTTTTGACCTTCTGTAACTTTTGTAGCCGTCCAGTTGGCTTTATGGACTTTTGAGAAATTATTTTTTACGCCAAAATAAAGAAAATCGTAGGTTGGATATTTTTAGAGGTTCATGTATAAAGTTTTGAATTGGGCTATTAAATAGAAATCTTGCGAAATGTTATCTCTATAATATATATTTTTTTGTTTATGCATTTTATTAATATATATTTTATAATAATATATCTAATAAGTTGAAATATGATTCTCGAAAAATATATATCACAGACATTCAATTTTCGTAGCAATAGGTGGTTGTCCAGTGGCTAAAGTTTTACCTTGAACGTGTGTTCGAATCCCATGCAGGTTGGATGTGTTTTTTTTTTCATTTTTTTTTTTTCATATATTTTTTTTCACAACAAAGTTGGTATCACAAAATTTAGAATGTCCAAAAACTAACATTATATACAAGAAACTGCGAAGAGTATCCTATAGAATGTGCAACAATTAATTATATAAAAAGCTCAGTAAATTGGCGAAAAGTACCTACGTTTTTAGCTTGTTTTATATAATTTTTTAAAAATTTAATGCATATAGTAGGAGAACGAGCAATGTCTAAGATGCACCCTCTATAACACTCGCGAACAACCACCTAAAAATTGATTCTTGTGTAAATCGACCTGGCGAGTCCGATTTTGGAGTTCGCCAAACAATCCGGAATTGCGAAACTGGTCAAAATCGGCAATTTCCGAAAAATCTCAACTTTTATGGGAATTTTTTAATTTTTACTTATTACCCTATATCTCCCTTAGTTTAAGTCCGATTAAATTGAAATTTTTAGGAGAGCTAATTTAGACCTTTGTTATGATGACCGATATTACAGAATTGCAAAAAAAATACGTGTCACCAGTAATAGTTGGTGACACGAAATTTGTCAAAAATGCAGCAACAAATATTCGATCGAGAAAACGTTTTCGTTTTTAAAAATAGATGTATATAGTAAGCTACAAAGTTGTAGCCAAAGAACCAAAGTAACTTTTTTATTTTGGTGATTTTTTTGATAACTTACTTAGTTTTCAAAAAAATGGTGTTGCAATATAATACTTTGACCGCCGCGTCGCGTCGCAAGATAAAAGATTGGGTTGACTTATACCGCGGCTTTGTTTTTCGCCTTTCAGGACGCCCCCCCACCTGGCAAACAGATTATATATTGACTTAGGAATCAAATTGGAAGCACAAGTTTTACAGGATCTTCATTTTGACACGCCATGAGTTCAACTCTCAGGTATTTTGCAAACTTATATACATTTGCTTGCAATTTATAAGGCTAATTTTGGACCGTACCTAATACTGTTTCAGAATCGGAAAACGATTGAGCATTTTTTAGAGAATCTACTCCATTGAGAACTGTTTTTGTAGAACACACGTAGCTAGATAATTTGCCGCTGCGGGACAATACCATAACTTTATTATTAAATTGTTGCTTCAATTTATTAATTATTTCGTCTGAATGAGGATAGGTTGGGTACCATTCGACGTTTGATAACCTTGCTTCTTTCTGTAACATGGTCCTAATATCAGCAATGGTGAGAACTATATTTCGAATAAGCAATGCATTTTCCAAACTTGGCAACACTTTTAGAAGAATTTCATTTAATGTTAAAGTTTCTGGACCCTTCAGTACCCTGATTTTTATTGCAAATTATACAACGTTTTGGGCTTTCAACGGTTTTCCAGTACTGGCCACATCTGTGCGTTCTGCTTTTTGTTTATAAGCTTTGGGGTGTAATTTCTTCTGCATCTTGTATGATAGACAGAACATTTTGACAAAAATAAATCCCTTTTTTTCGGTGTAATATTTCAACTTAACAGAGATATCATCCGACTTTATAGAAACTGCTTTAAATACAGAGACCAGTGCTTTTTCTGTAACACCCTGTACAGTTTCTTTACTATTTTGTTGGCAAAATATGCATTTCATAGAGTTTAACTCTGGGTTTAAGTGGGATGTCATTGTTAAAAACGCGCACAAAACTGCTGACGTTAAAAAAATTGCTTAAAAGTTGTTCATTGTTCAAATTAAATATTAAAACCAGTTTAAAATGTCTGGAAAAGAAAATCCTTTATTTTAATATGCACTTTACCCTCTATAGAACTTTTTTAATGCAATAATAATTATTATTATAGCTACAACTCATCAATTTTCAATAAGAATAAGCGTCATAAACCACACAGACGACAACTACTCCTGTCCATCATCGGTTAAAAACAACTAACTAAACGTTTTATAAACCAATATTCACTACGCATTATTTTATTCACATTATTTTATTCAATCTATTTTAGATTCTCTAAAAAAGGCTCAATCGTCTTCCAATTCTAAAACAGTATTAGGTAGGTACGGTCCAAAATTCGCCTTATAAATTGCAAGCAAATGTATAAGTTTGCAAAATACCTGAGAACTGAACTCATGGCGTGTCAAAATGAAGATCCTGTAAATATTACTAAAACTTGTCCTTCCAATTTGATTCCTAAATCAATATATAATCTGTTTGCCAGGCGGGGGGGCGTTCTGAAAGGCGAGAAACAAAGCCGCGGTATAAGCCAACCCAATCTTTTATCTTGCGACGCGACGCGGCGGTCAAAGTGTTATATTGCAGCACTGTTTTCCTGAAAACTAAGTAAGTTATCAAAAAAATCACCAAAATAAAAAAGTTTCTTTGGTTTTTTGGCTACAACTTTGTAGCTTATTATATACATCTATTTTCAAAAACAAAAAAGTTTTTTCGATCCAGTATTTGTTGCTGCATTTTTAACAAATTTCGTGTCACCAACTTTTTAAAAAAATATTACTGGTGACACGTACATTTTTTTGCATTTCTGTCATGTCAATCATGATAACAAAGGTCTAGATTGGCTCTCCTAAAAATTTTAATTTAATCGGACTTAAACTAAGGGAGATATAGGGTGACAAGTAAAGATTAAAAAAATTCCATTAAACTTGAGATCTTTCGGAAATTGCCGATTTTGACCAGTTTCGCAATACCGGATTGTCTGGCGAACTCCAAAATTGGATCTGCCTGATCGATTTACATAAGAATCAATTTTTTTTTTAGGTGGTTGTTCGCGAGTGTTTTAGAGGGTCCTTAAAATGCATCGTAGAGATCCCTTGTTCTCGGACTAATATAGTATCTCTATAGTTTAAAAGTTAGAAGGTGGTGGCAAACGCGCGCACAGAAAGAGCAATATTTTGTTGCGAAATCAGATTTTTCTACCTTGTTTGTATTTTTTTTTTCATAAATAAGTTTTTTTAGAAATAAATGAAATTTTACCAGCTTAACCCTGTGAAATCTAAATTGTAATATCTCCCCCGCAGAATATAACCTCACATTACATCAATTAAATTCGATATGGGGATATGAGATCATCACTGATTATTTAAATTGAACCCCATTGTCATACTTCAAATAACATTTGTCTGTTCTGGATACACAGCAGAAAAACAAACGATTTTTCCAGATAAATTATCCCGAATGGTATGCAAATGGCCGCAATAAAAGGGTGAGTAGTGAATATGTTTAATCGAATATCGTTTAGAATAACAAAAGAAGTCTGGTAACAAAATACAACTTTTTAAGCAACAATCCGTGGTCCGTTATAATATAATTTTGAACAATTCAGTTCACACACATAAAACTCATGCTTAATTGTCATATTACATTTCGACGTATTTAAATGTGGGACGCGTTTATTCTATTCCACAATGGGTCTTATCCGCATGGCTTCATTTGAAACCACAAGTAACCCGAGATGGACGGGCGAGCGATGACAAAACTTGTAGTATTTAAATTCGGAGAACTCGTACCTTCCATAAGATCTGGGGGCTCGTAGGCCCGCAAATTCTCAAAAGAGAACTAGTTTGGATATACCGTGTTTAGAGCAGTTCACCTGGGTTTTCCGTGATGAGGTGCTAATTTATTTTATTAATCATACTTAACATAAGTTACTGCAATCTGTTAATGTTTACAGGACAAATATTTTGAGAAAGATATTGCAATATTGCCTTATCTTACGTAGGGTCATTTACTGACGATTTATGGGATAACAAAATTATGGAATATTGGAATTTGTTTATATATTTTCGAATGAAAGTTTTAAAATTGTGAATGAAATTGTCTGCATTTTCGGATGTATCGCATTGTAAATAAAGTGTAGCTAGATTTGTAAAAATCAATTCGCGGTAGAAAGTCATTAAAAATAGCAAAATAGGTCACTTTTCTTCACTTTTTGTTATATAAGGGATTTAGCTTAGTGACTTAGGTGTTTGATACTTCCACATTTGAGTAAAAGCAAACCTTTCAACCATGCATAGAACAAGTTAAAATAAGAAGATTTTTGAACAGACTCACCTCGAGAAATCATGCCTACTCCCCCTGCCCCCCTACAAGGGGCTACTTGCATCTGCCAACATATACTTTTTTTTCGAAAATGGTACGAGGTAGAGAAATGATTTTGATGCCATTCGATAGAGCATACAATTCTGCATAAGACCTTTATTTTGTTTTTTACTATTTTTTTATGTAAGGCCCCACGACAAAAAAGTGGGGGGGGGGCGGAGCCTGCCATCAATAACACATATTTGGCTATAACTTTAAAAAGGCTCATTAAATCAACATTTTACACGAAGGAAGTAATGATTCCTTGGGCAGCGGTTTTTTTATTTGTACACCACTGCTCTACTTTAATAGAAACATTTTAATCTACGTCCCCATTAAAGCAAAAAGAATATTTGTCTTATTTCAAAAGACTTATGGTTTTTGATAAAACTGAAATATGCATTTAATTTGAAAGAACTCGTGTATCTGCAATATGAAATCATAGTCATTATTTACGTTTATTTTTTAAATAATCAACAAATATAATATATATTTTTTTTAATTTATTTTTAGTAATGTGCTTGCTTTAATTAATACACTTATACACTAAATTTCAATAAAAAAATTTAATTATTTATCAAAAACTATTTTGAAATCTACTCATATTTCGATATATGTTTATATGACAAAACATATTTTTAGACTTAGTATCTATTATTATATTCGTATTTTCTCTTAGCTGTAATTACTTTCACATCCAGTGGAAGTATAGTAACGACAAAAAATTTTTATTGTTCAAATAGGCTTAGAATATCACGAAACGTCGAGATTTTAAGTTTGAGGAAAAAAAAAATTCTGTCTGTCGGTCTGTCTGTGTCTGTGTGTCGGTCTGTAACTTTTTTTGTGCACACGTTTACTCTGGAACCGTTTGAGATATTGACTTGAAATTTGATACACGTATGCACTTTAACGGGATCTAGAACTAGATTATATTTTCGTCTGGTTCTGTCGAAGGGTTGGGGGGTAAATTGGGATAAATTTGGAGAAAATAGGTAAATCAAGCAGGTAAGAGTCCATAAAATTGGTATTTAGTGTATGCAAGAGAAGCTAAGGTCTCAAAAAAAATTTTGGCATTAGCCACCCACATTACCACCCCCACCCCATTATTAAAGGGGATGAAAAAAAATTGTGATTTAGTGTGTGTACAAGAACCAGAAACCTCAAAATGTTTTTTTCTTCATCCATCCCTACTACCATCCCCTATCACCACCCCCACCCCGCTACCAATGTGGGGTATCGTTTTATAGGTTTTTGGGGTAGAGGATTTCAAATATTATATTATTAAAGTTCCATAAACTATTATTTCCACATACAAAATTTTTTCGTTGTGAGTGACTTGAATAAAAATCTGAATGTGGAAGTAGTGATTCCTTGGGCAGCGGTTTTTTTATTGTATTTAGCGCACATTTTAATAAGGTATATGAATAAATTCCTTATTAATACTAGTACGAATTTGGTCCATTTGAAAAAAATATGTTTTGTCCCAAAACCCATTTTGCGGAACTTTATTTGCTTATAAATCACACAATTTAGTATTTTCAACGGGATTTCAATTTTTCTAGCATTACACGGTTCACTTAAATGGAAAAGTAAAAATTTAATAAAAATAAATACTGACGTTTGGAATTTACTTATGTGGTATCATTGGATTCAGAATTGAAAAATGCAATAATGTACAGTGTGTTCCTCTCGAAAATTAAAAATTATTAAAAATTAGTGTCACTTCCAACGAAACCGGAAGTGGAAAAAAACATTTACATGTCAAAAAGTGACGTTTATTAAGTATATAGGATGTTCCAAATTTAAATCGTTATCTTTGAAATCAAAGGAACCAGTATTACGCATGGTGTTCTTTTTTCATGACATTAACATACTGAAACTACTATATCAATATTTTTTTCAAATTAAAACATTCGTCAATTATTTGTCTCTTCATTATAATATACATATGTTACGTGCTTACACCCCATAGTAAATTCCCTGTACACAGGAGTGACATTAAACATCTATTTATTAACTTAAGAAATTAACTACAATAGACACTTCTTCACTAATATAGCGCAAAGTATTATAATTCAATAATTCAATCACTTTATCACTTTGCTCACTTCTTCTTGATCTGATATGAACTGAACTTACTGTACTATGCAGCCACTCGCGCTCCATTTATACCCCTAGGTAAGTGGTTCTGGAATTATTTACAGAATTCCGTAATAATCTTGATAAATGTCAGTTTCTATATGCCGCACCGACGCCGCGCCATCTCTGAGACTATGCGTAGTTTTCTGTTATCCACATAGTGAACTTATACAGTTGTCTGTAAACTAGGGTATAAAGTTGTAACAATATACAAAATATAAAGAGAATTCAGAGGAATTTCTTAAAGACTTTAAGTCACAAGGAAGATCGTGTCTTCTATACTGTTATTGGTTTTCCTCAGATTTTTGCTTTCGAGTCTGGTGACTCGCAGAACTAGATCACGACGAATATTTCTTTTTTAAGTAATACATAATATAAGATATTGTGGTACTATCTTAAATTTACTAGATTTTCGAATACCTATAATAGGTTCTAGGCAATACTCCTTATTCTATCTACCGACCCCCAGAATCAGACATTCGCACCATTATACAAAATGTGTGAGAACTATAATAATAATCTTCAAGACCAGTTTGATATCATCCACTGCAATGTAGCTGAGAAAAAGAAATTAAATGCATAGGTATATAAAACTGTTTGCTTTGTTTTTATCTTTTTTTTTGCATATGTTTATTTCTCATTCTTATGCTTATACATTTTTTTCCTATACAGTGTGTCCCAGGATAGATGTAACAAGAGGTGTAATGGACCAAAAATTTTGGAATTTTGGAATGGTATTTGGGGATTGAGTCCTGCTTGTTGTAAAACTAAAGTATACCAAAAATAACTTGATTTGGTGTTCTTCAGGGTGTTTTATAAGCAAAGTTGCAAAAATCACCACTAATAAAGTACCTTTATTTTTCAAAATATGAAAAAATTCCACTAAGAAAAGTTATTTAGAATGCAATTTTATACCTCTATACCAAATTTCAGGAATATAAAATTATTTTTTTAAAACTTCCCATTTTTTGCGAATTAAGAGTTGAATTACTATTTAAAGTTGTGTAGGAGCAAATGTTAATCATCTCAAAAAGTAGGCTATTGGTAAATAAAAAATTGAATATACGAGATGTAAGAAGGTATAATGTTAATCGAACTAATTGTAAAACGAGGAACAATTACTAACAGAAAATTAATGAGGTTTAAAAATTATAACAAGTAATAAATGTCAAAAACACAACAGCTCCACAAACAAATTAATTATTGACCAATACAAAACAATGTTTACAATTTTTTTATTATTCGACGTAGCTACCACCCACATCCACACACATTTCGATCCTTCGCCTGAAGTCCTTAAAACTATTTCGAATATGATCTAACGGTATGGAGTTTACGGCATTTGTAATTCTCTGCTTCAATACTGCTACATCGTTAGAAAGTGATTCAGCGTAAACCAACTGCTTGAGGCGACCCCATAAAAAAAATCCAATATTGATAGATCTGGGGATCTCGCCGGCCACTTGATCGGTCCATTTCTGGCAATCCAATTTTCTCCAAAATTTAAATTCAACCACCGATTAACCATTTCTGTGGAGTGGCCAGAGCAACCATCATGTTGAAAATGAACTAAAGGCATATCTCTTAAAATATTTAAATGTTCTTCAGAAAATCTTTCAAGAAGTTGTAAATAAGTGTGCTGGTTTAACCTTCCCTCAATGAAATAAGGTCCAATAACTCCAACGTGATAAGAAACGGCACACCACACATTCACTTTTTTATAATATTGTCTTCTACAACGAATTCTAAAATTTGGATTTTCAGAAGCCCAAAACCGACAATTCTGAGATGAAACAACACCATTGGTTGTGAATGTGGATTCATCTGAGAAAATTATGAAATGATGAAAAATCTCTCTTCCATGATTTTTTCTCCAATGGTCAAACAAAAATCCAACCTACAGCCGTCATCTCCCTCTTCAAACGTATGTTTATAATTTGCTTTATATGCCCTAATTTTCTTTGCCTTGTAAATTCTTTGGAGTTCAGACTTGCTAATATTAAGAGCTGATCTCTCTCTTAGTGGCATCCTAGGATTTTCTATAACAGAGGCAGGAGCTATAATAGCCCCAATATTGTCTTCATCATATGCTTTTATTTTTCTTCTCATGTTAAGAACACTACCAGTAGCCAGAAACTTTTTAATTATTCTCATAGCCTGAGTACGTGACAAAGCAGTGTTTGGAAATTTCAACTTACCACTTCTCTTAGCGAGTTTTCACCGCCAATTCCGTAGCATTGCACAATACAAATTTTTTCACGCACTGTGAGTACCATTTTCACTTAATTTTTTATGCTTGGTTCGTTAATTTGAAACAGAAATTAAGGATAATATTGACTACGTTTGACAGATATGTCAATAATAAATAACAAATGTGTATCCACTGCTTTTCGCATAGCCTACTTTTAGCTTCTACATAACTTTAAATATTAATTCACAAAAAATATTTTCTATGCAGTTTTAATTGAATGGTTCAAAATAAAATACTAATTTATTGAAAAAATGGGAAGTTTCAAAAAAATAATTTTCTATTCCTGAATTTTAGTATAGAGGTATAAAATTGCATTCTAAATAACTTTTCTTAGTGGAATTTTTTCATATTTTGAAAAATAAAGGTACTTTATTAGTGGTGATTTTTACAACTTTGCTTATAAAATACCCTGTAGAACACCAAATCAAGTCATTTTTGGTATACTTTAGTTTTACAATGAGCAGGCCTCAATCCCCAAGTACCATTCCAAAATTCCAAAATTTTTGGTCCATTACACTTCTTGTTACATCTATCCTAGGACACACTGTATATTACTTATTATTCCATGCCCTGTAATTGGAATGCTCTGTTGGGTAGTATAATTGAAATAAATAAATAGGTACATAAATAAGAAAATGTACACGATGACACTTCACCTAGAGCAGATACTGGTTTTGACCTGGCTTTCTTTCCCGGAATCCCATTTTCAGAAATTCCCGGGAAATTTCGTTCCCGTTCGCGGGAAATGTGAGTCGGAAATTTCCGATATCCGAGAAAATAAAATTTCTCAATTAGTGCTGCATCAAATAATACATATCAGTTATGCAGAGTAACCTCCGATTTTATTTTCTTATTTTCTAGATACATAACAGCTATCTCTTCAGTACATACCTTGATTGCTCCTAACATAGTCACATTATATGTCCATTAAAAAGGATAAATATAACATCCCATAAGCAATAGAATTATTGTAATGACCTGCTCTTTATACAACAATTATACAATAATGTGATGTAGGCATCATCAAATTTAATTAGCTTAAACTTTGAAATATATCTGTTGTTACAAATCTATAAAATGTCTCATCATTCATAAAAAACCGCTGCCCAAGGAATCACTGCTTCCACATCCATATTCTCTATCCAAGTCACACTCACAACGAAAAAACTTTGTATGTGGAAATAATTGTTTATGAACTTTAATAATATAATATTTGAAATCCTCTACTCTAAAAACCCATAAAACGATACCCCACATCGGTAGTGAGGTGGGGGTGGTGGTAGTGGGGGTGGATGAAGTAAATAAATATTTTGAGATTTCTGGTTCTTGTATAGTACATACACTGAATCACAATTTTTTTTCATCCCCTTTAATAATGGGGTGGGGGTGGTAATAGGGGTGGCTAATGCCAAACATTTTTTTGAGACCTTCGCTTCTCATGTATATACTAAATACCAATTTTATGGACTCTTACCTGCTTGATTTACCCATTTACCGCAAATTTACCCCAATTTACCCCCCAACCCTTCGACGGAAGATGAAAATATAATCTAGTCTAATGATTTTATTTAAAAATTTAATTGTTTCCATAATTACTAATTATATAATAACTGGATAGCATTTTGTGTTTTTCGTTATGTAACAGTTTCTAATATTTGTTTTAACGATAAAAATATTTTTATAAATATACAACGCGTCCCCGGATTGGGTACCCCACTCTTGTAAACTTTCTTATTTTTTATTTGCCGAGAAAACGTCATTCTTTATAAAAAGTTTTGCTTGTCCTAGGAAGTCGTAAACAGTTGTCTATTTCTAAAAATTAGAAAATATGAAATCAACTTTTTTTACATTTTTATTGAAATTGTTATTTAACAAAGTTATAAAGAAAAGCTTAAATACGGTGTTTAGTTGCAAAAT
This sequence comes from Rutpela maculata, assembly GCA_936432065.2. NCBI lineage: Eukaryota > Metazoa > Arthropoda > Insecta > Coleoptera > Cerambycidae > Rutpela > Rutpela maculata. The sequence continues at coordinate 318,213,944 of OW386285.2, read as the reverse complement.
AAGGAAATAATAATTTTCAAAAAAATATAAGTATAACATTTTATTCAACTAAGTTGAAAACTATTCCACATGTAGCTCAGCGTTACCACATTTGGTAGATTTTTATTTCTTTTTAGTAGAATTTTAAGGGTTTTTTTAAAGTTTGGTAGGTAAAATTTGCTGGTAGATTTCTGATAATAATTATCAGAAATCTGCAAGCAAATTTTACCTACCAAACTTTACAAAAATCCTTAAAATTCTACTAAAAAGAAATAAAAATCTACCAAATGTGGTAACGCTGATGTAGCTCTCCTATTAGTACACTTTTTCTAATCTTTTTCTAAATTTTTCATAGACAGGTTAGATCACATCTTCATTTATGGTTGCAACAGCATCCACAATTTTCTGCTTTAATAAATCTACGTCGTCTTCGAAATCGTTTGCTTATACTTTTTGCTTTAAATACACTCATAAGAAGTAATCCAACGGGATTAGATCTGGCGAACGGGCTGATCATGCTGTTGGTCCATAGCGGCCAATCCATTGTCTATCTAGAATTGTAGAATGTGGAAGGCGTCCATCTTGCTGAAAAATTATTTTACTTCTAAATTCTATTCAATTCGCTCAAAACAAAATTATTCAAAATTTCTTAATAACTATTTTGATTTAAATTTCCATCCGTTAAAATAAGGACCTATTATTCTGGATGCATTATGCCGCACCAAATATTTACTTTTTTAAGCTTTTGGCTCTTTGTGGTAAATCGGAAATTAGGATTGTCTAAGCCCAGCACCTACAATTTTGAGAAGAGACTACCCTATTAGTCGTAAAGGCAGATCCGTCCGTGAATAAAATGTTTCGATAAAATGGTCTACCTTCTAAAATTTTCTCACCCACAGTTAAACATAAGTCCAAATGAATGCATAACATTTGTTGCTAACTAAAATCCTCTGAATATGAGATTTGCTAATACCTACATTTGTTGATCTTTTCCTAAACGACCATCTTGGGTGTTCTTTACAGAGTCCAAAACTCCAAGGGTGGCAGCGTCATCTTCACTTAATTTACGCATTGCTTTGCGGGTAAATTTAACAACCAGATACTTCTCATTAAAAACTTCTATATTCCGATTCCATAGCATTTGGCCAAGTAAATTCATTGTTCCAGGGTTAGCATAATTCAATAATCAGTAATTAATATTTTTATACAAAATACGAATAAATATCTATTACACTGACATTAACATTAATCCATGGCATTACTTGATGTAATCCCATCTGTTTATGACGAATTTAGAAAAAGATTAGAAAAATGTGTAATAGTAGGAATAGTTTTCAACTTAGTTGAATAAATTTTTTTTTGAAATTGAATTAATTTTCTTATTTTGCAACTAAACTTCGTATTTAAGCTTTTTCTCATTATTGAAAAAACTTTGTTAAAGAAAATTTTCAATACTTAATATGCACAAAAAAGGTAATTTGTTTAAAGTTCATTTAGTATTTTCTAAAGTCGATATAGTATTTTAGTCAAGCAAGACTATTTATAAAGAATGACTTTTTCTCGGCATCGGGGAACACATTGTATGTAAGTACTGTTCAATAATTAAAAAAAAATCTAGGAAATTCCCGGGAATAATTTTTTTTTTTTTCAGATTTTGGTAATGAAAAAAAAACAGAATTTAGAAGCACTGGCCTTGACGCCATTTGTTGCTGTGATCCGACCTTTGTCTAAAGAGTTTTCAATTTTGCGCATACAGTATCATACTAAGTCAAAAGGGCAGCCATTCAAGGTCAAGAAATCAATGTTGCCGAGATCAAAGGCGGCATTTGCACTTTCATCTCCTTTAATACCCTGCCTCCTTGTTAAAAGTACGCTTATGGATAGATAGCATCCTTATTTAGCTATGCAATTCTACAATACCGCTTATATTCATTCAACTCATTACTAATAATTTGTCAATGCACCAGTGACGCATGTTTTTCCGTGTAAAATGTTATCAGATTTCAATTCCGTGAGTGAATTAATATAATGAATATATGATAATTCGAGCACAATTTGTTACGCCTGTCATGAAAAAGCGATGTGGCTCGGGCAATTCATTTATATATATATTTAAAATGTACAGTTCATTAATTATTTATGTCGTCAGCCAATTGTGGAAATTTAACTGTATTTTTCAGAAATACGAAACTGAATGACTACAGGTTGCGGCCCTGATGTGCAAGTGGACGAATTCACACCTGTCGCTCCGACCACATCCGTTTCCGCTCCGGGTAAATGTCCACGTCGCTTCACTTTGCGAACATCGTTATTACAGTTTTTGCCATACTTACACAGCTTAATATAGTATGACATAGCATAATAAAAGCAAATATTATAATAATTTATGATTTTAAAATTATCGAGGGAAATAGTTAACATTGTTGGAATTAATTACTGTGAAACCGCAATGCCTTAATATGGTGGTAACAAGGGATATGAAAACAAGATAATTGTTGCCCTGTACCGACAAATTTCTTTCCAGTTCCATAGTCGAAGAAATGATACACCACTTTTCTATTCAATTATAAAATTAGTTTTATTAAAACGATTCTAATAAAAACAAATTTAACATTTATGTACAGGTTATCTCATTCCAACTAATATGTATGGTCAGAATTACTTCAATTCGACCTACTGTGACAGGTCAGAGTATTTAGTTTAGCAATTACTGACAGACAATTTTACCTGAGATTGTTAATAAAACCAATATGGGAAAAAAGTAAATTCGATGTCGAAAATAGGCAAGCGAAGGCATTTGTCCAAGAGATGAAAAGCAGTGAAATATTATATGGCCCTATTGATAAATTAATTTGTTAATGTTAAGGTGATTTACTATTTATTGCCTAAATAAAGAGCTATTTATATTACAAAGACGAAAAAAGGCTACTTGGAAATGCATATTGATTAATGGCCGAACAATTACAGGGATTAGCTCAAATTGTGCCCATTTTCAAGAACTTAAATGATCAGAATAACTAGCGACTAATTTCGATTATTATGAACACAGACGTAGATAGGAACAGTTGAACGTCCCCTACTATCAAATTACCAAACAATTCTGAAAACCGCCTAACCTATAAACATGTATAACTGCTTGCTTAAGAGCCGGTGTCTTTTGCGCCCGACGGAAAAGGCAACGGCTCGTACTGATCAGCAAGTGGAAAGGAACACCAAATAGCCCATCATCTCACAGGCCCTTGTGCATTCTAGCTGCAGCCGGAAAACTATTAGAGAAGCTATTAAAACCACGCCTATTAACAGCTGTACGAGCCTCAGATATACGGCTTCAGGAATGAGCTGTCCACAGTAAATGCGATACAAGAGGTAGTGGAAACGGCGAGAGCCTCAGAGAGAGGGGATCACCGAACGAGACCTTTTTTGCATGCTGGTAACACTTGATGCTAAGAACGCCTTCAACTCGGTACGATAGAGCGACGTTGGATACTCAGAGATTACCTGAATGAACGAATATTACTGTCCGATACCAGCGACGGGCAGCGACACAGAGCAGTAACCTCCGGAACAGCCCAGGGGTCGATTCTAGGACCTGAAATATTATGGTATTGTGGAATATGGAAAATGGAACTGCCAGAAGGGATGAAATTAGTTGAGTACGCTGACGAAATTGCGGCAACCATCGTAGCACGAGACGGTGAGCAAGCCCAGAGGAAACTAGACCAGGTGATGCGGCACGTGAACTGCTGGCTAGATAACAAGATCGAGATGGTAATACTGACGAAGAGGAAAATCCCCACAACAGTGGACATGTCGATTGCTATGGACGTGCTTCAAGCCAAAAACGCCGTGAAGTACTTGGGAGTGACAATCGACACGAAGCTGTCTTACTGGGGCCAAATCCAGTGCATGGCTGATAAGGCGGTAACGACGACAGCTGCACTTAGCAGACTAATAGCAAATGTACCAGGTCCCAGTGCGAGTAAGCGTAGGTTGCGTATCTTACTCTATGGAGCGGAGATCTGAGCAGATGCATTGCGGGTCGAAAAATACCGAAAACGCCTCGCTGCGGGGCAGCGAAGAGGGACGTTAAGAGTGGTGAGAGCTTACCGCACAGTATCGGAACCTGCGATCTTGGTAATAGCCGGAACACCTCCGATCGATTTACTTGCACAAGAACGCAAGAGAATCTTCTCCAAGAAGGTGGAAATAGACAGCGACATGGTGAAGAGAGAAGAAAGATCTCGCATCATGGATGAGTGGCAACGACACTAGGACCCCGAATTCAAAGGCAGGTGGACAGCCAGATTAACAGGGCGGATAAATACATGGTTAAGCCGCGGACACGGCGAGGTGAACTACCACTTAACGCAGTTCTTGACCGGACATGGTTTTTCCGATCCTATCTTTATAAGATGGGAAAAATGGAAAATTCATGATGCGTCTACTGTGAGATGGAACCCGAAGATGATACACACCACACGTTCTTCGAATGTAACAGATGGATTCGGGAAAGAACCCTGTTGGAAGTGACGGTGGGTGCCCAACTGACACCCGACAACATCGTGGATAATATGCTGCACAGCAAGCATTGCTGGGAAGCGGCATCAAAATTCATAGAGACGGTGCTACGACAAATGAAACGAGAGGAGCAATAAACGTGACAAATGTCACGCACAAGGCATCAAGACCTCACTCCTGAACCCCTAATCACAGCAGTGGACGGGGGATGTAGGGAAATGGTGAGGATGACAGATGGCGTCACAACAAGGACGCCACGGATCAAACTGAAGTAATGCGAAAGCGGTTCCAGTCTGGTCTCTGTTCCGGTTAGCTAATGCGCCGGCAACGCCCTCCCAAAAGAACGATATACATGTTAACACTCGCTATCATCTACCAAGTCATATACATATTTTCCTTTTTCATCGCCTTTGAAAACCATATATTGCCACCGTATATTGCCATCCCTACACACCAAATTACCCCTTACCTTGTCTCGGAAAATTTAGTTTTCACGTTAGGTTCGCTTATAGCGCAGTTAAACATCGACAGAGTCGAATAAAACTAGTCAACATGTAGGGGTCCCGAACCACTTTTATGCGACTCAGAAAGGTCCAACTTATACATCGGTACCAAAAGCACCTCTGCTAGAAGTCTAGACCGAACATTTGTTACACTTTAAACGTTTATACCCCCTATACACAGGACTTATATAGCATATACTGTATAGTGCTTCTACGATTCCCCTATTAGATTTTACATATTTTAGTAACGTCTAGTGTTACATTACCGATTCCTTAAACAGTTCCAATGTTAAAATATAAAGTTTTATTTCGTTTATTAGTCTGTTATTATTAGTTTTATTATTAATAGATACAGGTATTATTGGGTACACATACGGCGTTACACATTTGAAAAAATGAAAATCCTTCCAAAATGTACGAAACAGTGTGTTTTGAAAATGGGGTCCATTTAGCCATTATTGTATCGAAATTTAAGATCACCTCAATGTCTTTCATCTTTTAGCAAAGGACTCTTTCCTTAGGAATCACCTTGTATAAAACATCTGTGCATTAAAGAAACAATCTTTGTTTGAAAGAAATCGACAGTAAAGACAATTAGGAAGTTTCCTGTTTTAGAATAGTATATTGTGTATTTAGGTGTGAAAGCAATACATTCCCGGACGACGATGCAAGCATCGAAGTCCGGGAATGTGCTTTCACACCGAAGTACACATACTATTTTTTCTGAAATCACAATCAATATTATTATAAATTAAGAAATTTATATTAATGCATAACTTTTCTTCATTACAATCTAATTGCTTACTAAGAAATGCAATTTTAATGTGAGTTGGTTTGTCTGCGTGTATTTATTTACTGTCTGAAATATACATAAAAACCGTACGGGAATGTTACTTTTCCGGCCTAGGCCGGGAAAGTAACATTCTCGTACGGTTTTGTTGATCGTTGCTTGGCAACGGATCTTTTCCGGTCTGTTTTCTGATCTTAGCAACGGACTAAAATACTGGAATTGTGCCTTTTTCGATCTGAAATCGCGCCGAAAATGTAGACATTGCCGATCGATTTCAGAAAAATATCATGTACATTCAACCTCATTTAGTAGTCTTTCAGATAACTAGTCAAACAAACAAAAAAAACCGCTGCCCAAGGAATCACTACTTCCACATCCAGATTCTCTATCCAAGTCACTCACAACGAAAAAACTTTGTATGTGAAAATAATTGTTTATGGAATTTTAATAATATTATATTTGAAATCCTCTACCCCAAAAACCCATAAAACGATACCCCACATCGGTAGTGGGGTGGTGATTGGGGGGGTGGTAGTGGGGGGGTGGATGAAGTAAAAAAATATTTTGAGATTTCTGGTTCCTGTACATGCACTAAATCACATTTTTTTTTCATCCCCTTTAATAAGGAAGTGGGGGTGGTAATGGGGGTGGCTAATGCCAAAAATTTTTTTGAGACCTCAGCTTCTCTTGTATATACTAAATACCAATTTTATTGACTCTTACCTGCTTGATTTACCCATTTACCCCAAATTTACCCCAATTTACCCCCCAACCCTTCGACGGAATAAGATGAAAATATAATCTAGTTCTAGATCTCGTTAAAGTACATATGTGTACCAAATTTCAAGGCAATATCTCAAACGGTTCCAGAGTAAACGTGCGCACAAAAAAAAATTACAGACAGACCGACAGACAGACAGACTGGACGTGGAAGTAATTATCTCGATATCTGAAAAACTCACGAACTTATTCAATTTCTTATTTGAATACTTTGCCTCGGCTGGAGTCCACCGTGACGTCACAATACACAACGCGCTGACTTGCCATGCCGGCAGCGCGCCGTATGTTCCCTTTATTTAGTGTATGTGCTCGATTTTCTGAAATGTCACAAAATGTCATTTTTGATTCGTTCGTGCCGAGCAAATTTTCGAATTTCATCGTGCAATTTACGATCAGGTTTATCTGGAAGACTTCCTCTTTACGTCGCGACATCATACGGCCGTCCCAATGGTGTTTTTCGAAAAATATGAACGTGCCAAAATTGCATGTTTTAGCAATTTTTTCGGCTCTCAAATGCAAGCTGGCTATAAACTGCCGGTGCCTGCCAGCCTGAGTATAAAGGTGCCCGCGCCTGCTCGCTGTTGGCGGAATCATGTATTGTGACGTAATCGAGCCTCAGCCCAGATGATCGCAGCATTTTAAACTTGGAAGGACCATAACTTTTTTATTTATAGAGATAATTAAAAAAAAATTATAGATATTTTCTAGATTTTTAAGACTATTTATTACGAGCAAATGAGAAAAATGGAAACTTCCTAATTATCTACAAATATTTGTGCCATCTATTTAAATGGTTTAATTTTATAATACATACATGTGAAGATGCTTTTATTTTATGGAATCAAACCAAGTTATTTATCACGGAAATGAGCACACCGGGCTAGAATTAAGAAAAGGGTAATTTTAAACGAAAATTGTACAGGAATCAGATGATACCTCCATATCCCCTATTAAGTAGCAGCTGTGGGTCTACATCAAACATAATTATTATTCCTATTTAATCTAGGTATTTGCTTCATATTAACCAAGTAAAGGAAGTATTAAAACAGCTCTCTTTTTAAGACAACCTGTATATAATTTGAAGTAGATTTAGTTAAATAAATCAATAAAACTAATTTGGAAAATTATTTTAAATTGAATATTTTGATAGTCTGTACAAACCCTATACTTCCTGTAGGAGCTACAGGTGCTTAAAGTAATAGGGTGACTTGCAGAAAACCTCGAGCCTGGCAACTTTTCAAAGTATTCAATGTATAATGAAGAGCAGTAACGTAGGACACATCAATTTGTTATGTGTATTCTGTTCAGGATTATATAAGGGCTGTTCTTAAACGTTATATAAAAATAATTCCGCAGAATTGTAAACAGTTGTCGATTTTATTAGTGACATGTTTTGTTGGTTATATTACAAAGAGTTTTTCTTTAAGACTAATTTTCTCTTTTATATGTGATATAAAAGACTAATAATGCGAGAATCTCAAATTCTATCTGACAGTGCGCTTACGTTATAAGGATGAGATATTTCTTTTAATAATAGCTGTAAGATTTAGTAATAGAGAATATGCGGTATATGATAAAAGAAGTGGGAGCTAGTATTAATAATGCGTGCGCAGTAACTATCGCCACCGCAAACATATATCCAAATAGGCGCCTTCAGATCATAAAATATAAGTAAAATAGAAAATTTTTAGAAACTTCCAACCACGTTCTTATAATAATCGAATAATGTAATATCATATAAAGAAAACCACATCGATATCGGTTGACGAAAATTAATTCTTTATTGATGAGGCGCAGCTCTCTGAATGTCTATCGAGATAAAACCTTGCCAAAAATCTTCGATAAACTACTCTTTCAAATAAATCTTTAGTTTAAATCACTGGAGTATCCGCTTTTGTGAATTTGTTCCGTTGAAGAGATATGAAACCTCAAATAGACACACAGACACACAGATAGACATACAAACATGCGAGTGGAGTTAAATATTGTACTTACATCTTTATAATTTGCCGTTGCTAATAATGAATGATGGTGAGTTCAAGCGCTACTGCAAGCAATTAAGGAAATTGATGCATTTATTGACAATTTTGAGAGAGAAACAAACATCATAATCTTGGCGCCTAATGTGTAGGGAACTACTTGCCAAATATGATTTCACTTCCTCGTAGTTAAAAAAAAAATCTTGTAGTTAGTTCCTAGCACATAAATCGGACAGATTTATTTTAAACAGATCCAAGCCTATTAATATACATTTTGAGACCAAACAATGTCGCAATGTTCTATACCAGATCTAAGTAGACAAATATATAAAATAGTTAGCGCTTGAGGATCTGAAAAATTCTGAACCATTTCCTTAAGAAATCCTATCACCATACGTCCGGAATTTCGCTGGATTGTCCGGAATTTTGGAGTACTGTCCAGCATTTACAAGTGTCCAGTGAAAGTCCAGCATTGTGACCATATGTCCGGAATTTCGCTGGAAAGTATTATAAGTGTCCAGCATAAGTTCAGCAAATTTTTTTTTGGAATTCTCCCCCCTCAGCCCAAGCTGAAAACCCAGATCCGCCCTTGGCAGAAGTGTCCAGCATTCACTCAACAAAAATCTGGTCACCCTACTCTATTTACTTCTCCGATCGTTTTTCTAAATGCTCAGAGAAAAAAAGTTTACAATAAAATATGACGCCTAAATATTTCATAATGGTTACGTGGCAAGCTCACGATGTTAATGCTATGTCAGCATTTATGGGTAACAACTTGCAACTAAATGACATATTTATCAACGTTGAAATGCATGTTGTTGTCTTCAAACCATGGTTAAATTGATGCTGGATATTTTTTAATTTAGGCGTAGTAATTCAGAGAACAGATATCGCTAAACATTTTCAGGTTATCCGAAAACAGTAAAAATATACAATCAGCATTTTCGTGTTATTTAATTTTGTTACGAAATACCTTACCAAATTTATTAAATAATGTGAACACAAGGGGAATGTGATTTCAAAATAATGTGACTACGCTATATCGATAGGAGTCAGAAACTATCTGAAATAACAAGCTTATTGCAACAAATTAAAAACAATTTAGAAATTGTTCATTGTTCAAGTAAATGTATCGAATTTGGTAGTGATCATTTTGAAAACAAACTGTGATTCAAAAATTGGACTTGCCTTTTTAAAATTTAACTGAGTTCTTATGTCGTAATTAGGTAATTTTTAATTTGTATTATTTGTTATCTTGTTAAATTTATAATTACACATTCATTAGAACATAGTTTTATTATTTTACTAGGTATGTGAGATACGAATAAAAAATATAGTGTCAACACAAAACGAAAGTAGTAATGTAACAGTAATAGTAATGTTGATGCCTGATTGATCTTTTCTCTCAATTTCTCATTTAGAAAAAAATATTTATGTTTTTTTAATTAAATAGTGAAATTGCTGCAATTTCTTTTCCATGAGATATTGCGAGATACATTGTATTTTTTAGGTGTAATTTAAAATTCTAATATCAAATATTTAATATGCAGAGTATTTACTAGTGTAATATTTTGTCGAACTCCCCTATACATTTCCTTAAATATACAGGGTGATTAGCGAAGAATGTGCCATAGCCTAATGGCAGATACAGCACTTCAAGACGAGTCAATTTTGACGGCACATCTAAACCCTTTCGGCAAAAAATCACAAAACAATTTCGCGTATCACGACTAACACTTTGACCACGTATTATCTACGGAATGGTTTCATAGAGTCTATTGCTACATATCCACACCCCTTATAAGACTTTACATAATACATAGCAAAAATCCTTCCTACCCTACAAGAAGAATACATATTTGTTTCGAACTATCTAATCTATCTATCTAAAATGATAAAATCTAAATATATTATGGGCATAATCTAGAAAAAGCATGCAACGCCACCTTCTCCCCCGGTTGGCGGCTGAAGACCAAATGTGAACGAAACGTAGCAACCAGTTAAGCTCATTGGTTGCGTCGAGGTTCGAGTCATTTAAAAACTAGTTTTGAGCACCAGCGTATTCAACAATACTTCTATAATATTTCTAAGCAAAAACAAAACAAATAAGTTGTTATATTTTGTAAATTTTTACACAATCAAACTCAAATATTTAAAAAACAATATAATTAATAAATTAGTGTAAAAATACAATATCTTTAGAATGCTTAAATGAAGTTATGTTAAATGGAGAAAAAGAAATTATAAAAAATTACTAAAAACGTTTAAAAGTGAAAATATCAACTGGTTTACATTAATTTTTTCTGACCAAAATATTGCAGATGTTAGCTGCAGAGATAGGTTGACTTAGGTAACTTTGATTGACATTGACAATAACGGGTTCCTTTCTTGTGCTTTCGATTCCCGGACATATTTCCGAATCCACTTTTTTGCATGGACTTTTTTCCGAATAATAACAATTTCGAAATGTAATTATTCCGAATCCTATTTTTCCGAATAATATTTATTCCGAATCCATTTTTCAAAATAGCAAATGTTCCGAAAATGAAATATACATGTATATCGTAAGAATTGTTCGATGGCATATCTCCACAGCAAAAAAACGAATAATCTAAGTGAAGGATGGCATAATAGATTCCGAATTGTCGTCGGAAAACACCACCCCGACTTGTATTCTGCTATCACAGAAATTCAAAAAGAGCAGACAGATACGGAGATTATGATGACGGAACTTCGCTTAGGCCGCAAAGTAAAAGCAGCGCCGACGAAAAAATGGAAAGACTTGCAAGACAGATTGAAAAGAATGACTGAGGCGTACCAGGAGTATAGGAATGAAAAGAGAGAATTGGAATATTTGAGATCTATAAGCGCCTAACATTTAGATTTGATAAAAAATGTACATTGTAATTTAAATTCTAAATTATAATCTATGTATTTAATATTTAGATTCGGAAGTTGTCCCGTCGGAAAAATGAATGTCGGAAAAAATTAATGCGGAAAAATGTAATTCGAAATGTGGTGTATTCGGAAGAAAGGTCGAACGGAAAAATGAGTTCGGAAAAATGACCGGATACATGTGCTTCCTTCGGATGGTGAGTGGTCCAGGTATTCACATAAAAAATATTCAATTATGAGGGACTAGTTCATAATAAAAAAAATGAAAGGCAAAATGTCAAACTAATGAAATTATACGTAAATGACAGAACTAAGACGTCACCAAAGCACACTTTTCAATAAATACAATTTTTCCTCTTCAAATTGGGCTTGTTTTCAAACAATTTTTGAGATCTATGCGGCAGTTTTCTCGAAAACGGTTGGAATTATCCAGTTCTATCAAGTGTATCTTTTTTACGTAGAAATGACTCCTTCATGAGATTTTCTAGTCAAAAGTGCCACTACGTTTCGTAAAAAAAAAGTAGAAAAATATTCATCATCAGGTATAGTTCATGAGGCGCCCTCCACTGGCTAGCCCTGATGTAATACATAAATTATTGTTTCTTAGCTTAAAAAATGTTTCCTTGCCAAATTGGGAGAAGATCGGTCAAGAGGTAGTTGAATTTGCATTTAAAAATCATGAAAAAAATTGGGTAAATAGTCCAACATGTAAGTAATAACTCTGATTTTTTTTGGATTTTTTCGTACAACGGTATCCGAGAAAATTTTAAAAAATGAAAATCGAAAAACCCCCACCACTCCTCCAATATCGCGGCTGCATGCTTGAAATTTTGTGAAAATCATATTTAGGGTAAGCCCCTTCAAATAGTTGATAACAAACAAAATTTTGTTTGGGGGCAGATTTTACATGCTTATCCTGCTATGCCCTTTACTACAAAAAAATTTAAGGAAAACACTAAAATACCCTGGGAATTACCAAGGTTAGATTTAATATCAAAAGTTATAAATTAACCAAAATAGAAATTGTAAATGTACTTTACCCTGTACCAAAATTCTACTATAAACAAAACTTCTGCTAGCAATAGAACGGAAAATAAAATTCCATAGGTTACTATTCTTTTCAATTTCAAAATCAAACTGTGTAGGTATCTTTCTTAATCAGAACAATCATTTAGCTTATAATTTAATATTATTGTTTATTCTTCTTATCGACTAGGTAGGAATTGTTTATGCTATGTATTATGTGAAGTCTTAGAAGGGATATGGATCTGAAGAATTTGAATGGACCTATGAAACCATTCCATAGATAAAGCTTGGTCAAAGCGTTAGTCGTGATGAGCTAAATTGTTTTGTGATTTTTTTGCCGAAACGGTTTAGGCGTGTCATCAAAATTGAATCGCTGTTTTGATAGCAATAGCAATGCGATAGAAAAATGTTCTTTTTTGTCAAAAAGGAGGAGGGCTGATTTTTCAGAGTCCGGCCCTGAATTTTTCGAAACCAAGTAGGTCATTCTGATAAGTCTCAGCTGTGAATTGCTATTAGTAAATTTCATTCGATTACATCCAACCGCAGAAATATAGCTCTTTGAATTTTCAGACCAAATTCATGAAACTTATATCTTCTTAACCAGTTGCCAAAACATTTTTTTCGTTTGTCTTGAAGTGCTCTATCTTCCATTAGGCTAAGGCACATTACTCGCGAATCAGCCTGTGTAAGGAATAAAAACCAGGCTGCAACCGCTATTCTCCGGACTAATGCTCCGCCGAGCGCTGTATTACGAATTATAAGCCTGGCCTCGTTAAGTTCAATAACTCTTTATTGCCACCAAACGCTAAAGTTTCGATTACAACAAACACCAGCCGAGAAACTTATTCCTACTCGTGCCAGCTACTTCACACCACTTGCATACTGCAATGTCGAGCAGTTGGCTTTCGCCAGTGCAAGATATGCCTGGAACTTTAGCGTTTGGTGGCAATACATATTTATTGCATTTAACGCGGTCAGGCTTGTAATTCGTAATCCAGCGCACGGCGGGGCATTAGTCCAAAGAATAGCTGTTGGTTGCAGTCTGGTTTTGATGCCTCATATATTTAAACAAATGTATAGAGTTATATGTTATTTTCTATGAATAATTTAAAAATAATTTTATTTTAGGTCCGGTCCTGATATTTTATTAATGTAGGTACTGCAATACAAATGCTGGCAAATCATTACAAATATTTGACGAAACGAACATTTTTCCAAAATGTACAAAACACTATGTATTTCGAAAACGGATAAGCCATTATTATATGGATATTTAAGATCACCCTAATGTTTACTGCCCCCCCCCCCCCCCCCCCCGCTCATGAATTACAAAGATATAAAAAAAATTATAGGCGAAGTAAATCATTTGAAGCGAATATTTAGAAATTTTATCTTTTATCTAATAGCATTTATATAACAATAAAGGCTGTAGGTCGTTTTGGTTTCTCTCATTTTAAATAATGTATTGAAAACTATTTTCCCACAATCCCACAACTTATAAATGCCTGAAAACCTACATTTACGGAAAACAAACTGGTAAAAAATATATCTACTGGTCTACTTCTACTACTTTAAAACAATAAAATAAACGCTTGATAAAAAGAAAATGTTTTTTTATTTATTGCTTAATTTTAATGCTGCATCTATTCCAAAATCGTTCTCATCCGGGAGTTTACACCCCCCCCAATTGCAGAAAGCTAAATCCGCCCTTGGTTTATTGTCGTTTCGTAAAGTATGACCCTTACCTCACGAATTACCCTGTATCATACTTTTAATAAATAAGTATTCAATTCGTGTTTTAAATAATCATTTATTTTTAGTTCGTGTTACCAGATTTAAACCCATATATCTCACAATTTCCCGGCAAAACAGCTTCTGATATTACTAAGTGTATACAGTCATGATATTATCCACTCCAAATAAACCAATATCAACATTCAAAGATAAATACAACATAGAGATAGGTCGTAAAAGTATTAGCATATATCTTGAATAATAAAATAATAAATCGCAACATTAAGCAATAGAACGAAATGTTTAAATAACGATATACCCTTTTTATATTTTTATGACACAAAAACCTCCTATAATTATGTTAGACAGTAGACACACAAAAAATAAATTGTCTATTTTCTGCCCGAATAAATCGAACAAACAGATCCTTGTGTCTCAGATCCAGATGGTATCGAATTACATGTCAGACAAAAATATTTCGTCAAAAACGCCGCATTATAATTTAAATGGCATCTAAAGGGCACCTGAAGCAAATCTGATTTGCATAAAAATTCAATGATTCCGAGACGGAATTATTATGCAAAATGATTCATCTCGGCTATTAAAGAAAAATGTATAAATATGTGTCTACGAAATTGACTTCATTAACTGTTACTTTTTTATATTCTGACACAGCGCGTATCATAATGCACTTTCCTCTACACAGAATTGATTTTAAATTCAAAATTGTAGCAAATTTACGAGGCAACAATCTTTAAAATTAGAGAGAAAAAAATTTATTTGGTCTTGATTATAGATGGCGTAATAATCAAGGTAGAATTTTAAAAATTTGGCACACAGCTGAAACTTTTCTTGGTATATTTCTCAGTCAGGCTATAGATTAGAAGATGTACAAATTTATATGACACAGTGGCGCAGCCAGAAAATTCATCTGGGGGGGGGGGGGGGGCAATAGAACCGGCCTCCCCAGATGATGAGGAAAATTTGTCAGAAAATGGTTGAAAACAGATGTGTATGTAGATTCCTCTATTAGATAATATTGGCATTAATTACAAAATATTTATTTCGAGGGATAATTTAGATACTGCTTTGTACTGCTTCTTTAGTTTTTGGCTCATGGAAGATAGCTTGGGGGGGGGGCCTGGCCCCATGGCTCCCCCCCTGGCTGCGCCCATGATATGACAATATACTAAACAGCTTTGGCCATAGAAACCCTATAGTATTAATAAGGCATTTGGTTTCTTTGTTGGGCTTTGTTACCTGCTAAATAAATATTCCACAGTTTCACATAAATTTCATTTAACAATATGACATATTTAAATGAAAGAAAGTAAAAAATGATTGTTGGTCAGTATTCAGCATCTGACCTAAAATGATGGAAACTGGTATTCCACTTTCCACTCCATTAAGCCTAGTGTTCATTAGACAAGATAGCGCTCAAATAATTTGGGCAATTACTAACTATCCCTCTATCTCTACCAATGAAAACGTAATTGGTAGAGTAGAGTACTAGATCATGATCGAGTAGAGCAGTATTGAAGCCTAGTTCTCATTAGTCGAGTTAGCGGTCGAGTATACTGGCATGCTTTTTAGCCAAACTACTCTACTCGGCCGAATTTGGGAGAGTACGCGTTTTCACACACAAATCAAAATAGTGGTCGATTCGTACAGTGAAAAACTGAAATCACAACATCAGCCGTCGTCGTTTTACTGTAAGGAAATCATTGATAAACGTTGCTGATATTTTGGTGAGAGAAGTGACCTTAGCTATTGAGGAAGAACAAAACAGAACAAAGAAAATGTGAACGAGAGATTGGATAAAAAGAAGGAATAGTCACGGAGCATCTGCTCTCCTCTTGAGACAACTTGCTGAAGAGGACAGAGAAGAATATAAATTGTGTTTGAGACACTGCTTGAGATGATAACTCCAAAAATTCAGAAAAGTGACACGCAAATGCAAATGCAATAACACCTCGAGTAAAACTAGAAGTCACTTTGATTTTCTTAACCACAGGAAATAATTATAGAACGCTACAGCATTTTTTTAGAGTGTCCAAAACAGCAATCTCTAATTTTGTTCCAGAAGTATGTGATGCTATTTATGGAACCCTCAGTGAGTATGTTCAGGTAAGTTTTTAAAATATCTATGTAAGGCTAGTTCAAATAAGTATAGAGGGTGTCTCACTATTTATTAGCAGATTTCAACGATTGTTAGAATGACTCATTTCGAGAATAAAAGCTACATAAAATATTGGACTTAAAACGCTTCATTTCTAAGAACACATTTATTTTATTTTAAATGCTCATAAAATAGACAATTTCTAAGTCACTGTTTATTATAGGTAGTAATTTGACAATATTAATGTAAACGTAAGAAAAGTTAATGTTAAGAAATGGTCCAAGCTTGAGATTGAATGTCGTGTGATAAGTATTGAGTTTGGTTCGATGCATCCGATGCATCCTGAGGTTCTTGGTGCGGAATTGAAGACCGAGTTGAGTATGGTGATGATGGGCCTGGTGATGGGTCTGGTGGTGAGGCTGATATGAAAGATGAAAGTCTGTATTTAGTTAACATGGCTTGAATTTCGCTCTGTGCTATTATTGATTGTTGCAGAGACAGTTTGTCCAATGTCAAACCTACATATCTGCCAAAGGCACTATTTTCATTTGTATCTCTTTGTTCCACTCGTAATTCCTCATGAACACTTCGTAGCTCTTACACAACCTCATGAAGGTCCTGCTGATTTCTTTTATTGTACTTTGCCTTTTTTGGCGGCGGCTTTTCGGACATTGCCAGTGTACGTGGTACTGCAGTATTTTGCCTCCACTGCGAAGTTGATGGAATCGGCTGTGATTGTACCGGAGTTGATGAAGGAGATAATGCAGTGCCTTCTTCATCAACTTCCGTTTCTGCTGGTGAACTCTGTGGAAAAAAAAATAATGAATACTTTTTTTTTCAAACACCAAGTACACAAGAAGAATGGAAGAGGCAATGTGCTGGTTTTGAAAATCGGTGGAATTTTCCTAATTGCTGTGGAGCTATGGACGGCAAACATATTTTGATTGTTGCTCCTCCTCGTTGTGGAATTGAATACTTCAACTATAAGGGTTCAAATAGTGTTGTTCTAATGGCAGTTGTTGACACCAACTATTGTTTCACATATATTAATGTTGGCAGCAAAGGATCAGGTGATGGTGGTGTTTTTCAAAATTGCTCACTTTGTGACGCCATGGAAAATGGACTTATTTCCAGATGGATGTTATCTCGTTGCTGATGATGCATCTCCATTGAAACCGCACCTCTTAAAGCCATATAAGAATTACAGAAAACCCTTCACCATACAAGAAAAAGTCAACTACCGCCTTAGCCGAGCGAGGAGAATGCCTTCGGAATTTTAGTCAGCAGATTTCGTTTATTTGAGAAAAGAATATGTTTGAAGGTGTTCACAGTCAAGAAAGTCGTTTTAGCTGCATGTGCTCTACACAACTGGTTGCGTACATCATCACCAACAACTTATATGCCGTTCGGATCTGTTGACGAAGAAAATATTGATACTGGAGAAATCATTCCAGGTCAGTGGAGGTCTGAAATAGCGGAACTAAGAAATTTGGAGGATAATAAAGTAAAAAAAAAACACTGAAGTAGCAAAAAAGATTCGTGACCATCTGAGAAACTACTTCAACAATGAGGGAGATGGCAGTATAGACATATTTATTAATTTAATATATTTGTCAAAAATAATCTTAAAATGTTTTCTTAAACGTTTCTTTCATCATATGTTAATAAAGTTTACTTACCTGAAATTGTATTCTCGAACTGCCTACAGTTTCACTCTCCCCTTTAATATTTTTCATAAAACTGTCCATTATCGGGAACTATTTCAAAGTGGGAACATAAATTTCTTTAGTTCCACTGCCAGACTTCTTTAATTTTTTTTATTTTCAAAGACTCCTGGTTGTAAGTTGACCTCAGGTTTTTTATTTTCTGTTTTAACTCAGGTACGTCAAGATATTCTTTATTCAATTCACGAATTATTTCTCTGTACGCTGAATCTCTTTTATGCTTGTTCTTATAATCGATTCTAGTGATGTTCCATAGACATTCCTGTTCCTCATATAATTCCACTAATTTCATTGTTTCTAACTCCGACCACTTCATTTTTGAAACGCACAACAAAAGAACACAAAAACTCAAAAAACTAACCAAATACGCGATGTCTACATAAACAATACAGACTACTCGACTATCCCAAACCTGTTTTCATTAATATAGCGCCGGTCGAGTAGAGTAGAAATCGGTTGTGGGAGAAGGCGAGTGGACGAGTTACTTTACCACCGTTTAATCCTATTTTACTCGACCATGATCTAGTACTCTACTCGACCAATTACGTTTTCATTGGTAGAGTTAGAGGGATAATTAGTACTCGCCCAAGTTACTTGACCGTTAACTCGACTAATGAAATCTAGGCTTAAAGGTGGTAAGGTGACTTGCTCACTCGCCTTCTCCTATCACCTTTAGCCTAGTTTTCATTCGTAGAGTTAGTGGTCAAGGACTGTACCAATGTAAACGTAATTGGAGTAGAGTAGGATTAAACGGTGGTACAATAACTCGCTCACTCGCCTTCTCCTACCACCTATTTTTACTCTACTCGACCGCCGCTATACTATTATACTAATGAAAACAGGTCTGGTATAATCGAGTGTCTAGTCGACTGATGTTCATTGTTGTGATTTCAATTTTGCACTGTACGATTCGACCATTATTTTGATTTGTGTGTGAAAACGCGTACTCTCCCAAATCCGGTAGAGTAAAGTAGTTTGGCTAAAAAGTATGCCAGTATACTCTTCTAATGAAAACTAAGCTTTTCTACTCCACTCGACCGGCGCTATACTAATGAAAACAGGTTTGGTATAGTCGAGTGTCTAGTTGGCTGATGTTAATTTGTGATTTCAATTTTGCACTGTACGACTCGATACTATTTTAATTTGAGTGTGAAAACAGGTACTCTCCCAAATCCGGTAGAGTAGAGTAGTTTGACTAAAAAGTATGCCAATATACTTTACCGCTAAAGCCTAGTTTTCATTAGTAGAGTTAGCGGTGGAGTATACTGGCATACTTTTTAGCCAAACTACTCTAGTCTACCGGATTTGGGAGAGTACGCGTTTTCACACACAAATTAAAATAGTGGTCGAGTCGTACAGTGCAAAATTGAAATCATTAAAATTAACATCAGCCAACTAGACACTCGACTATACCAAACCTGTTTTCATTAGTATAGAGCCGGTTGAGTAGAGTAGAAAGGTGGTAGGAGAAGGCGAATGAGCGAGTTACTTTACCACCATTTAATCCTACCCTACTCGACCATGATCAGGGCCGGCCCGATGGCCAGGCGAGCCAGGCAGTCGCCTGGGGTGCTGGATCCTGGGGGGCGCCAAAACGCAAAAGGCAAGTGATTTGCCGCAAGTCGGTTGTGGTTTTCGAACAATTAAACTTAAAATTTTAAAGGAAAGCACGTACTCCAAAAAGTCCGCCCCTGTCCGCCTACCAAAAAATCAAAGTAATACCGCACGGCCGGCGATCGGCCAAGTACAAAGTTTGCGATGTGTCTTCGTGTCTACGATATTTGCATTTTATTGTTATTACATATGGCGCCGAACGCCGCCGATTGCCGGTCTTTTGACTGAGTTTTAAGTTTCTAACTAAGCAAAAGAGTAAATTGCTCAAATCAGTCCATTATAGACATAGTGTTGGTAAGACCGGTAGCATGGTAGCTTGTAACTTTACTAGCTTTCTTCGGACTTTGTATATTAATATTTGTAACTAGGTACGTTAGGAATTAAAAATTAAATTTGTGTTGTGTTTGTTGACGTTCAATATTGACAATATTCAATAGTAATAGTGTATAGTAGAGTGGCAAATAATAAAAATGTCTTCGAAATTGTCTGGGATGCAAAATCGTAAAAGAAAAATGATAGTTCTGAAAGAAGCTGAAAAAAGTTCGGCATTTAAGTATGTCAAAATTTATAAAAATTTCGACGAATAAATTTTAGCGAAAGTGAAGTGTTCGAAGAATTTGAGGAGGGTGAGAAATGTGTGACAGTGCAGGTGCTTGACAATAAGAACCTTGGTTGTGCTAAAAGTGCTAAAATGGAAATTGAAGACTATTCAGATATGGGAAATTGGACAAAATTTTGAACTGCTTCAGTTTGAGATGAAATAGTTATACATGGTCCAAAAAAAAATTTAAGGTCCTAATTCACGATTTCCCAGGGACGCTAATCCAAATATTTCAAAAAACAAAGGCAGGCACTTTTCTCTTTTTCATTGTTGTCGTATTTTACCTAATGGAGGAATTAGTCACAGAAGTTGGCTTCAATAGTCAAACTCCAAAAACTGTATTTATTGTTTTTGCTGCTGCTTTTGACAATAAGCTAGTATCAAAACTTGCTACGGAAAAAGGTTTAAGTAACTGGCAGTTTAAGTAACTTGTAATAAATGGCGACATGCCGAAAATAACTTGAAAAATAAGGCTGGCATTGATAACAATTTGATTAAACAAATTGAAAAACAGGCTGACTATTGGAAAAGGTACTAGAACGTTTAAAGTGTTGGTTATTTAGCAGAAAATAATTTAGCTTTTAGAGGATCCTTCGATAGTTTAAATACTTCTCGAAATGGAAATTTTCTTGGACTGGTTCAGTTATAGGGTAAATACGATCCTATTATTAAAGAACATTTAAGAAAAATTGACACAAAAGATGAAAAGAACAACTTTGGATATAAGTAGTTTTAATAAATGTTCTCTGACTTTTTTTATAAATGTATAATTTCTTTCCAGGTTTTCTATGTTTTCCAGAAAGTATTCACCCCAATGATAATATTAATTTTAAAGACGTGTTACTAAAATTTGTATAATTTACCTAAGAAAGTATTGATCAATTAGGAAGGGGGGCAAAACTTAGAACTGGCCTGGGGCGATAAATTTCATTGGGCCGGCCCTGAACATGATCTAGTACTTTTCTCTAACAATTACGTTTCCATCGGTAGAGTTAAAGGGATTAAGTTAGTACTTGCCCAAATTACCGACTTGACTAATGAAAACTTGGTTTTTAGGCCCTTTTTTTATATTTAACACACATTACTGATTTCATCAAAATTATTACACACTGCATATTCCAATGGGCGTTTTCACTTGATTCTTAAATCTCAAAACAAATATGTTTAGTTTGAAAGCTAACTGACAGATATTCACCTTGTGCAATTGTGTTTCAAATATAAAAATTTAATAAAAAAATAAACATTTATTACGGCAATTTGAACACTCCTTTGACCTTGAGGCTGAGTGACGTCACACATCCCAGACTTATGTTGGCAGCATTTGCCAGAACGCCTAATAGCCAGTAACATCACACCACAACTGACACTTGTTTATTGCTTACGCTTTGTTTTGGGGTTATGTTCTTTAAACATTTTCTAAACACAAAATCCAAACTAAAGAGAAACGACTGTAAAAGTGTCAATTTCAATGTCAACTATCAAAAAGCAGGGAACCAACTTTATGATACACCGGTATGAAGGTCGTAGGCTCTTCGACGTCACTAAGGTGACTGCGCGACGCGACGTCACGTTCAAAGTGCGTGCTTTATTTCCATAATTTTGATATTCTTTTATGATAGAAATCATCCTAAAAAAAATACGTCAAAATTTTTTTATAAAGCAGTATCACATAAAGAAATTAAAAAATCCCTGAAAAGGCTTATTGTAACTATGTCAATACGACAATAAAAAACCGCTGCCCAAGGAATCACTACTTCCAGATCCAGATTTTCTATCCAAGTCACTCACAACGAAAAATTTTGTATGTGGAAATAATTGTTTATGGAACTTTGAAATCCTCTACTCCAAAAACCCATAAAACGATACCCCACATCGGTAGTGGGATGGGGGTGGTGATAGGGGGTGGTAGTGGGGGTGGATAAAATAAAAAAATATTTTGAGGTTTCTGGTTCTTGTACACACACTAAATTACACTTTTTTTTTTATCCCCTTTAATCATGGTGGTGGTAATTGGGGTGGCTAATGCCAAAATTTTTTTTGAGACCTTAGCTTCTCTTGTATATACTAAATACCAATTTTATGAACTCTTACCTGCTTGATTTACCTATTTACCCCAAACAGACCTCAATTTACCCCCCAACCCTTCGACGGAACAAGATGAATATATAATCTAGTTCAAGATCTCGTTAAAGTACATATGTATACCAAATTTCAAGTCAATATCTCTAACGGTTCCAGAGTAAACGTGCGCACAAAAAAAAAGTTACAGACAGACCGACAGACAGACCGACAGACAGACCGACAGACAGACCGACAGACAGACCGACAGACAGACCGACAGACAGACCGACAGACAGACCGACAGACAGAAATTTTTTTTTCGCTCAAACTTAAAATCTCGACGTATCATGACATTCTAAGTCTATCTGAACAATAAAAATTTTTAAAAATGTTTTTGTCGTTACTATACTTCCACTGGATGTGGAAGTAAAAGATGTTTAGTGCCCTGAACATTTTATATGCTTATCGACATTTTCATGATCAAAATTAAATATTATCTTACTCGGTTTTGTCATCCTTAATTATTGAAATGTTATTTATGGCCCTTGATATGTCAACCTTTTACTGACTCAGAAAGTATGAAATACTCCTAGGTATATATTCTTTTTATTTTTAGTCATTTCAGGGGAGAATGGGCTAGTAGACAATAACGAAAACGACAATATTAATAATATAGTGTGACGTGCTTACACCCTTTTTGTAAACACCCTGTATCGTGGATTCGGAAATTATAACAACCAGGGTAACACTAAACCCTAATTTATTAACTTACTTAATTACAACAATAACTACTTGGCTAATAACACACTGTGTACTACTTGATCACTTTACTCTCTTCTGTTCTGATCTTACTACTCTTGCTATCTAAACTGAACTTCTTACTCTGCTTTACTCCATGCTTTATATACCTAAAGATGACAGATCTCGAAGCTTCTCTGATGACGTCACCATACTCTAGACAGTTCCAGAACAGATTTGTCAACACTCCAACACACCTTCTAGTAAGTTCTTTCTCTGGTAGGTGCAAATCTACTACATTCAGACAGACATTCGAACTATTGAATTCTGTGCCTACTACAGTGCATCATGTAACCAACATAACCTTAAATTTTAAGGGGTTGCAACATATTACACTGCCCCCTCCTTAAGCCTGAACGTCCCGGTCAGGCAATTCAGCCTCTTTCACATACTTCGCCAGTCTGTCTAGGTGTACGATCTTCATCTTGGACTTTTTGCTTCATTGAATTCGATACACAACGTCATTGATTCGGGTGATGACAGAGTACGGTCCTTCCCAAGGCGGTTGAAGCTTCGGGGACTTTCCTTTCTTTCTTTGAGGATTGTACAGTCAAACCAGATCTCCCGCCTTGAATCCTCCTGAACTGTACTTACGGTCATAACGAGCTTTCATTCGGTCACTGGCTATAGTGCTTTGGCCTCGAACCAATTCATGGATATTTCTTAACCGCTCTCTAATCTCATCGGCATAATTGTTTACTGAGAGTGGCTCCCTGCCTGGAGTTCCAAACATCAAGTCACACGGCAGCCTGATTTCATGTCCAAATACCACACAAGCCGGTGTCTGTTTCGTAGTCTCATGGATGGCAGCCCTGTACGCCATGAGGAAGAACGGCAAGTGACGATCCCAATCTCGCTGATCTTTATGAACCACCTTAGAAAGATGTTCCTTCATGGTTTTGTTATGCCGCTCCATCATTCCATCCGATTGGGGATGAAGAGCTGTCGTCCGTGTCTTGTGGATTCCCAACAATTTACAGATCTCCTAGAACACCCCCGATTCGAAATTCCTCCCTTGATCTGAATGTAATTCCAGGGGTACACCAAATCGACATACCAGGTTATCCACCAACACCTTAGCTACAGTAACAGCCTCCTGATTTGGAATGGCATAGGCTTCCGGCCACTTACTGAAATAATCCATGGCAACCAGGATGTACTTATTGCCATCAGTGATCACTGGGAATGGGCCAGCAATATTAATTGCAATTCTTTCAAAAGGAGCTCCGACGTTATATTGCTGCAACTGACCCTTACTCCTGGTCTGTGGTCCTTTACTGGCCGCACAAATCTTGCATTTGCGACACCAAGCCTCCACATCCTGTCGACTATTGATCCAGTAAAATCGTTCCCGCACCTTGTTCAGGATCTTGTTAATGTTGTAGAACTCTCCAAAATCGTCCTAAGTTGAAGACATAATCAAAATTCGACTTAGGCAAAAATTTCATTTAAAGACATTTTTGGGAGTCTGCAGAGGCGCAGATCAGTCCACAAGGACCGTTTTGGGTTCTATAAGGCGTTGGAAATGACCAGGCGAAAATTCGAAGAAACACCGAATTTTCACTTAGGAAAAATGTTTTTGGTTCAGAATATCAGAGTAGAAGTATATAATGACAAAGATTTATGAATAGTATACTTTTTCAAAGGTATCATAAATTGGACTTTGAAAAATAATATTTTTGGAAGGGCGTCAAAATTTGGCCCAGGAATCGATTTATCGAAAGTACGCCAAAGTTTCACTTGCAGACTAATTTTTCAAAACTGCGTTGAAATTTGGCTTGAAGATCGATTTTTCAAAAGTACGCCAAAATTTCACCCGCAGATTAACTTTTCAAAAGTACCTTGAAATTTGGCTTGAAAATCAATTTTTCAAAAGTACGCCAAAATTTCACCCGCGGATTAACTTTTCAAAAGTACCTTGAAATTTGGCTTGAAAATCGATTTTTCAAAAGTACGCCAAAATTTCACCCGCAGATTAGTTTTTCAAAAGTACCTTGAAATTTGGCTCGAAAATCGATTTTTCAAAAGTACGCTAAAATTGGTCTTTAAATGGATTTTTCAAAAGTACCACAAAGTCAGTTTAAAAAGTACCACGAAAATATACTTTAAATTATTTTTTATTTTTTATTCCTCAACCAAAGACATTGACCTTTGAGGTACGATCATTGAAAGCCCAATTCTAAAGTATGAGCATAAAATTTTAACGATGCACTGCATCCAAAAGGCAAAATAGAAGATTTTGTCAAAGCCGGCGTAGTGCCGATAAGCAAAAATTGATAAAAATCAATGCACATGTACAAGGCCGGTTTCTCGCATAGAAAGAGTTTGGATTGACCCAGCGGCTCGCAATTTGGTCGAGCGCGTTGAGTGGTCCAGACAAAGTGATGGTAGAAAAGCCAATAACGGGGCTTTTCAAATGACAAAGTTATAGAGGAAAACGCCTTGTGCATAAAAATCCAAAAATTCAATTTTGCCTAATAGTCGCTCGAAGGTGAGACGCTGCCAAATCGATATTATTAATCGACTGTGATAAGGGTTAGTAAGTCGTGGACTGATCGAACGCCACTCAACTTATGCAGTAATAAGTCCTCAGAATGTGTTTGAGTACGTGAATTTCCACGATACAAGAACTTTAAAGCTAGGTAGTCTCTAGCGAAACTAAATTCATTTAGTAAAACTTTTTTAAGTTAATTTCAGTCAGCCTTAATTATTCATTTACCCAGAGTCTGAAATGATTCTAAAAGCTCGCATTTTGATTCTGAGAAGGTACGTATGAATCTTTTCTACCTAATCGATCGTTAGCGCGAGCGCTCTCGCTTGTATGGTCTGAAAGTCACTACCTTGATTGGGGAAGGCACGATTCTTTCTTGAGAATTTTGTATAACCAATTCTGTTAAATAAACGGATTCTTTGAACTAATGTTTCTTAATTGATCTTGAGGCCTGTTGACGGTCTATAATCCCTGGAACTTTCGTATAGAAAACCGGATGTGTCGAGTTAATTCGCATTAACGTTCGACCTTCTGGTTGTTGTACGGAGGTTCGATAGGGATTTTTTTATGCGTTTTTTGAGAAATATATTCCGTTATTAATGGACCAAAACGCGATTTTCGCGTACCAAAACTAATCCCTCCGCAGAGAAATTCTTCGGTTGGGATTTTTTTTATGCAAAAATTCAGGAAATTAAGAGGTGCCTAAACCCCTAACGAGGGAATTCGGGTCCAGAGAGAGCGTAGTTTCCGATCTGTGGTAGTGCAGCCTTGGTCCCGCTTTTCGGCTACCGAAGTCATCTTATCTCGAACCCGCCTGGGAGGTAGAAGAACGGGGTAATACGCGACTGGCGCCCCCTGAGAAATAAATTGGTGTCGCGTCATTTTGACGCCCGGTAGTGCGTTCTTCTACATGGCGCCCAACGTGGGGCGTTGTTAGTCAGCAGGGCTTTCTGGAAAGGATATGGATGAATCAACGCCTTTCCAGTTTTACGACGAGCCGACATCTGTGATGGACAACGTCTCTAGAGGGTTAGAGAGGCCGTGCGCGGAGGATGTACTGGGTAGTTCGGGGGTTGGCCCGAGTACCACTGAAGGAGTCATACAGCCCTCCTCAGAACAAGTGTTCGCCCAAATGGCAGCAGGTCTTGCCAAAGCTCTAAGCGAAGCCACGCACGAGCATAAGTATCGGTCGAAGCATCCAAATGCGGAATTTCATGGCTTCGAACACGAAGACCCTGAAACCTTCATTTATCAAATGGAGGAATTTTTCGTCCGAGTACGAATTACGCAGGATAACGACCGACTATATAAAATATCAGAACAGCTCAAAGATGATGCTAAGAAATGGTTCGAACAATATCGAACCCTAATTACCACGTATCCTCTATTCCTCGAGCGGTTCAGAAGCCGTTATGATTCAGGTGAAGTACTCACCGAAGCAGTAGCTAATTTATATGGCAAGAAACAAGATGCCGAGGAAAATACGTCAGTATTTATTTCAAGGAAGGTATGCCTCTTCAAGAGGATCGATCCGTTTAAGCCGGAGGCGATGAAGGCGGCTACCATCTTCAATCAGTTGAGACCTGATATGAAAATGCTCCTAAAGAGTGCCGTCATACTAGATACAAATACACTAGTGACGATGACCGAACAAATGGCCAAAATCATGGATGAGAATAAAGAATTCGAGATTCTGCAAAATGCAAAGAAAAGCAAAGACCGAGAAGCGTCCACCTCTACCGCTTCAGCTCAAGGGAATCAGCAATCGAGCAGTAACTGGAGAACGGAACCCTCCGCATTAGCGAAGCCGTCCTCCAGTTCCTTTGGTGCATCTAGGACACCATTCAATGGATCTCAAAGAAGAGATAATCCGCCAGCACCAAGGGTGCATTTTGCAAATAATATTTCCTCGCTGCCTAGAGGGGATATACCGAGAAGGGGTACTGGAGACGTAAGGAACTCCCGAGTCCCGTATCGCCCTTGCAGATATTGCCCAACGGAGCAGTGGCATTTTCATGCGGAATGCCCAAACAATCCCTATCGTAATATGAATACGGGAAACCAAGCGGGGGTCAGAGGCGATGGCCCAGGCCGAACTGTACCAGCCCCGCCTACCAGGCCCCAGCAGGCTCGAAGCGACCCTCGGGGAAGCTCCGAAGCAAGAAGTTTAAATTAAAAAACTTCGATGACCTTCCTGACCTTAATTACCTGTTTAAGGATCAAGAAGTCAACCTATCTCCCCACCGATTCACTCCATTAGAATCTATCAATCAAACCAACGACGCTTTCCCTCTGCCTCGCATTAAGATTATAATTAATAATCGAGCGGTTAACGCTTTATTGGATACAGGTTCGACAAGGAATATTATCCAACCGAAATTTTTGAACGACATTGATCAACTTACAGCTCCCCAAACTTTTGTTATGGCTTGTGGCGATGGTTTAGTAGAATCCCTCGGGACTACGACCATAAACGTTAATGTACTAGATGTACCCTTTCAGACCACGTTTCAGGTCATTCAAAATTTAAACGAAGAGCTCATTCTGGGAGCCCCCTTTTTATATGCTCACAATGTCGTATTCGATTATCAACGTAAATGTGTCTACGTCGGCACCGAAGAGCGAATAACCGTCTTCTGGAATCAAGCGGCACATCAGGCAAGGAAGCAATGCCGGCTTCCCGAAGAACTGATCATCGAAAACGATAATTTAAAACCTCTATTCGAGGAATTTGCTGAATTGTTCACCGCGGTGCCTACCCAAGCTACCACGGTGACAACAAAACATAAAATAAAAATTAAAGATGACCGCCCGTTCAATATCAAACCCTACCCCATGTCTCCTTCTAAGAAAAAAGTTATGTACGATCAAATTGAAGAGATGCTGAAAGCCGGGGTCATAGAACCGAGTACCGCTCAGTACAGTTCGCCTCCCATTATAATTGAAAGGCCCGGCAAGAAGCCTCGCTTCTGCATTGATTATCGTCACTTAAATGAAGTAACGGAAGACGAAGCATCCGTCTTACCAAAGATATACGAGAGTATAAAGGATCTAGGAAACGCCAACATATTTACGGTGTTGGACCTCAAGAGCGGATATTGGCAAATCCCTCTTGAGGAGTCGTCAAAAAACTATTCTACGTTTACAACATTAGATGGAGCATCTTACCGATTTAACGTGATGCCTTTCGGATTGAAGACCGCTCCATGTACATTCCAAAAATTTATGGCAAGAGACGTATTGACCGGCTACTTGCATCATTTCTGCAAAGTATATCTCGATGATATTATCATCTACAGTGAAAATATAGAACAGCATGTAAACCATCTGAGAGCCGTCTTTGAATGCCTGCGTTTGCATAATTTAAAGGTGTCACCGGAAAAATGTGTAGTAGCCACGTCAAGCATAACCTATCTCGGGCATCAAATAAATGCCAACACCACTCAACCATTAGAAAAACACATATTACAGATACAAAATTATCCGGCCCCTACGACGAGGCGCCAGCTTCAGAGTTTCCTTGGTTTATGTAATTGGGTACGTGAATATATCCCTAATGTTGCAATAATTACAAAGCCCTTGACCCGACTACTCTCGAAAGACTGGCGCTTCAAGTGGAATCCGGAAGCCCAAGAAGCTTTTATTTTACTAAAAGAAGTATTGAATAAACCTCTAGGACTGCACCGGCCAGATTTCAATAAAATGTTCATACTGCAGACGGACGCATCCTTAATAGGATTATCTGCAGTATTATATCAATTGGGGGATAATGACCAGAAGCACATCGTCTCTTATGCTAGTAATACGTTATCTCCGACGGAGAGAAAATACCATATCAATGAATTGGAATGTTTGAGCGTCGTTAATTATATAAGGAAATACAAAATATATTTGGCAGACCGTCCATTTATAGTCAAAACCGACAATCGAGCTTTACTATGGTTAAATAAGCATAAGGACGAGAAAACGAAATTTACACGTTGGTCATTATTACTTCAGGAATACAGCTTCACAATAGAACATTGTCCCGGCAAGGAAAATATATTGGCAGACTATTTGAGCAGAAATCCTCAAGGCCCAAACGTCGAAGCAGACGACGAAGAGGAGAGAATGTACCCACCAAAATTCTCGTACAAGGAACGAATATCAGTGATTACCACATTGGAATTAAACGATCAGGTCAGAGAAGCGCAAACGCACTCCAGAGATATCCAAGACCAAATCGAACGATGGAATACTCTAGTGCGACAAGCAGATAAAACCGAGGCAGAGGTGAAATTCGTCAATACAAGACAAGTGATAGGCGGCACACTTTGGACGAGAGGCGAAAATGTTATAGAAAAATTATACGTACCAAAACGTATGGTCATGAGAGTAATATCTCATTTTCACGACCGACCGGAAGTAGGTCACCCCGGCCGCGATGAAACTGTTAGAATCATCTCGGGCCGCTATTATTTTAATAATTTGTCGAGACTAGTTAACAAATATTTAAATGAGTGCATTATTTGTAATTCCGTAAAAAGCAGACAATCACAACCGAAGGCTCCTCTCAGAAGCCATGCTCCATCGCATCCGTTCGAAGTTCTAAGCGTCGATGTAATCGGACCGCTTCAGCGAACCAAAGATGCAGATAACCGATATATATTAATGGTAGAGGATGTATTTAGTAAGTGGGTCGAAGCCAAGGCGTTCACCCAAGTCAGTGGAAAAACAATAGCACAATTTATCGAAGAGGAACTAGTGGCGAGATATGGCGTTCCGAGGGTCATCATTTCCGACCAGGGAGGCCACTTCAATTCCGGCTTTTACGATACGTTCTGTACACGTAACAATATTGAAAGATTCTTCACAGCAGCTTACCACCAACAGGCCAATCCAATAGAAAGGAGGGTGCAAGAAGCCAAGAAGATCTTAAAAACCTTATTATATGGTTCACCCAACGACGAGTGGGATCGACATGTTAGTCAGATGGCATATATCTTGAGAACAAGAAAAAACGCCGCTACGGGGCATACGCCCAGTTTCGTAGTGCTCGGCTATGAATTACCGCAGATTGGTGATTGGAATATGTTCGCTTATAGACAAGAACGTCGTAATCAAGCGGACGTTCCCCGCCTTGAAAGAGTCAAAGAGATTCGTAAAAATCAAACAAATTACCAATGGCGTTACGCGCCCAAAGTGGCGGTAACGCCGGTCGTATATAAAGTGGGAGATATGGTAATGACTAAAAGGATCAGGAAGGATCATACCTTCACACCGTCGTGGAGTGGGCCACACAAGGTTTTAAAGAGATTGTCCAATGAAGTTTACCTCATTCACAAGGGGGTAACTTCGACGAGATTACATGTCGATGCCATCAGGCCGGCACCTAAGGGAGACCCCGATGTTGAATTGGAATTGTCTGAAGAATCAGAAGATAGTCCGGATGAAATTCATCTTAGTGACGACGCTTCCTCATCAGACAATGAGATCGCGCCCAGGTCAGAGCGACGTAGCGATACCACACTAGTTCAAATCAATGTTCCCGCAAGTGCTCAAGATGAGCCGGATGTAATAAGTCGAGATCCCGAAGATGCTCGAGATGAGCCAGATATAGAAGAGTCACCTCTAGATATTTCTGAGGTCGACCACGGCTAATAGCCGTTTTCGCTTTTTTTTATATTTTTTCTCAAAATTCTAAGTGGCGATTTTGACCTATATGCGGTCGAATCGAAAATTTAAAGTCTACTCCATGAGCAGACATGGAAAGACGGCGAACCCGACGCAAGAGCGCGATCCGGTAAGCCTAGCTTCTCAAGAGCGAGAGCCGCCAAGTTCGAGTAATGGACGTAGGCATAAGTACGAATCAGTACGAGTTTCGGAAGCTGTTTTTCTTATGCAAGAAGACAACTTCAATTTTAATCATTTTAAGTCAACAAAATTAACGTATACCCCAAATGGAAACTACGAGTTTCAGAAGCCGTCCTTCGCTCAAGAAGACGCTTCAATTTTTTTTTTATACTTTTTTCACAAGTCGTGATGACCGCACGAGTATCGTAAGCCGATTCAATCTACCTTACGAAGTAGAAACTACGAGACGAGTTTCAGAAGCCGTCCTTCGCTCAAGAAGACGCTTCAATTTTTTTTATACTTTTTTCACAAGTCGTGATGACCGCACGAGTATCGTAAGCCGATTTAATCTACCTTACGAAGGAGAAACTACGAGACGAGTTTCAGAAGCCGTTCTTCGCTCAAGAAGACGCTTCAATTTTTTTTTTTATACTTTTTTCACAAAGTAGTGATGACCGCACGAGTATCGTAAGCCGATTCAATCTACCTTACGAAGAACCAATTTCTAACCATTATAAGTTAACAAAATTCATGTTAGAAAAATATTTCATTAAAAACAACACATTGTGTTTGTTAGTCGACGCGTTCCAGTCGACGACTTGCTAAAAAGTCAATCTAGTTGCAGAACTGCATTTTCCATGTGCAAAAATGGAAAGATGACCCAGCCTGTCGCAAGGGCGCGGCATGGTGAAGTCTGGAACTCAAAGGCGAGGACCGTCCAAGCTGCGGCATGGAGATATAGACAGACTCTTCTAGAAAGGGCCGAAGTTAAGCAAGAGCGAGACCAGGGCAAAAAAGCGAGTGCAACGAATTAGTGAGAGTGGACGCTAATCAAAATTGTGCTACGCTTCGCTTCGCTTCGCACCTCGACGCGGGTGTAATTAAGTTGATAAAAATGTTGTATCAACTTGCCGTATTGTTTAAAAAATGTATTTATTTTTAAGTTAGATAGGCGAATCAGCCGTCTGCCCCAATTAAGGCCGTTATTTTTAAACATCTGTACCATAGGTCAGACCGTCAAATGAAGGCATACAGACATACAAGTGAATATGGAAATTAAAGGCAATCGATGAGTAGAAAAGATTCAACCAAAGGAGGGGAGTGTTGTAGAACTCTCCAAAATCGTCCTAAGTTGAAGACATAATCAAAATTCGACTTAGGCAAAAATTTCATTTAAAGACATTTTTGGGAGTCTGCAGAGGCGCAGATCAGTCCACAAGGACCGTTTTGGGTTCTATAAGGCGTTGGAAATGACCAGGCGAAAATTCGAAGAAACACCGAATTTTCACTTAGGAAAAATGTTTTTGGTTCAGAATATCAGAGTAGAAGTATATAATGACAAAGATTTATGAATAGTATACTTTTTCAAAGGTATCATAAATTGGACTTTGAAAAATAATATTTTTGGAAGGGCGTCAAAATTTGGCCCAGGAATCGATTTATCGAAAGTACGCCAAAGTTTCACTTGCAGACTAATTTTTCAAAACTGCGTTGAAATTTGGCTTGAAGATCGATTTT
This sequence comes from Rutpela maculata, assembly GCA_936432065.2. Lineage (NCBI taxonomy): Eukaryota > Metazoa > Arthropoda > Insecta > Coleoptera > Cerambycidae > Rutpela > Rutpela maculata. Next base: position 318,180,982 of record OW386285.2, on the reverse strand, counting down.
TCAAAAGTACGCCAAAATTTCACCCGCAGATTAACTTTTCAAAAGTACCTTGAAATTTGGCTTGAAAATCAATTTTTCAAAAGTACGCCAAAATTTCACCCGCGGATTAACTTTTCAAAAGTACCTTGAAATTTGGCTTGAAAATCGATTTTTCAAAAGTACGCCAAAATTTCACCCGCAGATTAGTTTTTCAAAAGTACCTTGAAATTTGGCTCGAAAATCGATTTTTCAAAAGTACGCTAAAATTGGTCTTTAAATGGATTTTTCAAAAGTACCACAAAGTCAGTTTAAAAAGTACCACGAAAATATACTTTAAATTATTTTTTATTTTTTATTCCTCAACCAAAGACATTGACCTTTGAGGTACGATCATTGAAAGCCCAATTCTAAAGTATGAGCATAAAATTTTAACGATGCACTGCATCCAAAAGGCAAAATAGAAGATTTTGTCAAAGCCGGCGTAGTGCCGATAAGCAAAAATTGATAAAAATCAATGCACATGTACAAGGCCGGTTTCTCGCATAGAAAGAGTTTGGATTGACCCAGCGGCTCGCAATTTGGTCGAGCGCGTTGAGTGGTCCAGACAAAGTGATGGTAGAAAAGCCAATAACGGGGCTTTTCAAATGACAAAGTTATAGAGGAAAACGCCTTGTGCATAAAAATCCAAAAATTCAATTTTGCCTAATAGTCGCTCGAAGGTGAGACGCTGCCAAATCGATATTATTAATCGACTGTGATAAGGGTTAGTAAGTCGTGGACTGATCGAACGCCACTCAACTTATGCAGTAATAAGTCCTCAGAATGTGTTTGAGTACGTGAATTTCCACGATACAAGAACTTTAAAGCTAGGTAGTCTCTAGCGAAACTAAATTCATTTAGTAAAACTTTTTTAAGTTAATTTCAGTCAGCCTTAATTATTCATTTACCCAGAGTCTGAAATGATTCTAAAAGCTCGCATTTTGATTCTGAGAAGGTACGTATGAATCTTTTCTACCTAATCGATCGTTAGCGCGAGCGCTCTCGCTTGTATGGTCTGAAAGTCACTACCTTGATTGGGGAAGGCACGATTCTTTCTTGAGAATTTTGTATAACCAATTCTGTTAAATAAACGGATTCTTTGAACTAATGTTTCTTAATTGATCTTGAGGCCTGTTGACGGTCTATAATCCCTGGAACTTTCGTATAGAAAACCGGATGTGTCGAGTTAATTCGCATTAACGTTCGACCTTCTGGTTGTTGTACGGAGGTTCGATAGGGATTTTTTTATGCGTTTTTTGAGAAATATATTCCGTTATTAATGGACCAAAACGCGATTTTCGCGTACCAAAACTAATCCCTCCGCAGAGAAATTCTTCGGTTGGGATTTTTTTTATGCAAAAATTCAGGAAATTAAGAGGTGCCTAAACCCCTAACGAGGGAATTCGGGTCCAGAGAGAGCGTAGTTTCCGATCTGTGGTAGTGCAGCCTTGGTCCCGCTTTTCGGCTACCGAAGTCATCTTATCTCGAACCCGCCTGGGAGGTAGAAGAACGGGGTAATACGCGACTGGCGCCCCCTGAGAAATAAATTGGTGTCGCGTCATTTTGACGCCCGGTAGTGCGTTCTTCTACATTAACACCGAAGTGTCCGCCAGATGCTCCATCATGCATCTCCTGAAGTACTTTTGGTACTCGACATCTGGGAATCACTAGACGCATAACAACTTCCTTGCCATCCGGGCTTTCCCACGCTCTCTTCAATAGCCCATAAATGACTCTAAGTGAATCCCATTGCGCCCATAAAGCCTTCAGCCCCACTCCTTGGTCTGAAACATCTTTCCACTCTGGACGGGTTCCACCTTCTTTCGCTCTCAATATAGGTCCATCTGCATCGTTCAGTTGCTCTTGCCTTAGAGCATCCTTTGTCCAATCGTCTGGAAAGTCTATTTTGACAGTGTTGACTACTACCATGCCCTGCAGTTTTTCTACACGTTGGCAGTGCCTGCAATCTTCCTTGCACGGTCTTCTAGATAGGGCATCTGCATTTTTATGAGATCTGCCGGGTCGATGTTCGATTTTGAAATCGTACAGTTGCAACTTCTCTATCCAGCGAGCCAGTTGACCTTCTGGAGTTTTTATTTGTAATAACCATTTTAATGCAGCATAGTCGGTCCGAATCTTGAATTGTTGTCCATACAGATATTTATGGAAATGATCCACGGATTTGACGATGGCTAATAGTTCTTTCCTTGTTACACAATAATTCCTTTCCGGTTTAGACAGCACCTTGCTGAAGTACTCAATAACTTTCTCCTCTCCATTTTGGATTTGGGATAGTACACATCCAACCGAAGAGTTGCTAGCATCAGTGTCTAGTATATAAAGGCCATTTTGTTGTGGATATGCTAGCACAGGACTGGTGCATAATGCTGCCTTCAACTTCCTCCATGTTGTTTCACATTCTGGTGTCCACTGGTACTTCACTTTTTCTTCTGTTAGCAAACCCTTCCACAAAGCGTCTGTAATAAGTGCATAGTCCAAGGAAGCTTCGTACTTCATGGACATTTGATGGTCTCGGCCAGTCTCGTACTGCTGAAATTTTGTCCGGGTCTGTTTGTATTCCGTCTGATGATACAACATGTCCGAGGAATTTGACTTCTTTCTGGAACAGTAAGCACTTCTTTGGATTCAGCTTCAGTTGTGCGTTCCTAACTCTCCCAAATACTTCCTGAAGGTTTCGCAAATGTTCCTTAAAGTCCCGACCCATAACTAATACGTCATCAAGGTAAACCAGGCACGTCTACCAGGTTAGTCCTCGTAGTACGAATTCCATTAATCTTTTAAAAGTAGCTGGCGCACTGCAAAGTCCAAACAGCATCACTGTAAATTGGTAAAGACCGCTGCCTGCTGAAAACGCCGTCTTTCCTTTGTCATCAGGATGAAGTCCCACTTGCCAGTATCCACTCCTGAGGTCTAGAGTTGAAAACCACCGTGAACCTGCCAGCGTACTTAATGTGTCGTCGATTCGTGGTAACGGGTAGCTGTCTTTCTTCGTAACATCGTTCAACTTTCTGTAGTCGACGCAAAATCTTAAAGTCCCGTCCTTCTTGGCAACCAAAACTACTGGCGACGATCAGGGACTAATTGACTCCTCAATTACTCCATATTTTAGCATTTTCTGGATCATTGCGGAAGCTTCTTCCTGCTTCGCTAGAGGGAGTCGGCTGTTGACGGATGGCGGGTGAGTCACCAGTATTGATCCGATGCTGGACTAGATCAGTTTTTGTAAGGGCTTCTGTGTTTTTGGCAAATACCGTACTTTCTTTCTTCAAGAACTTAATGGCCTCCCTACGTTCGTCCTCGGATAAATGCTCAAACTGGGAACTCAACAAGGCCATAACTTCCTCGTCTAAATTAGTAGATGAGCTTCCCTCTATTTGCTCCTCGCACCTTGCAATCCACGTAACTGGTTCATAAGAGCCAACTGCTTCGCCTTCTTTGAGTGTCACCGAGTGGGAATTCAAGTTGACCACTCTAACTGGAATTTTGTCTGTAGTCCGGATTAAAGTTCTTGCCAAGATAATGTTTTCAGTCTTAATCGAGTTATCCTCTCCAACAAGGCCGACACAGTATCCGACAGGGTTTCCTTCTAAAGCAGCCTCGATTATTTGTTCCGTGCGAGCAGGAATCTTGACTATCTGCGTCGTCAATAACCTTGTTTTTTGAAACTGTTCGTCTGCTGTTGACAGAATGAATTCTTCATTTCCAATTTTTAAAACTCGTTCTCCTACGTCAACAATAAATCCATACTCTCCCATAACGTCCAGTCCCAAAATGAAGTCATCCGTAATGTCAGCCACAATGACTTTGTGATTAAACTTTAAATGTCCAATCTCCAAATCCAGGTTGGCTTCTCCATGAACCGCCGCCTTGTCTCCCGTAGCTGTCCGGACGATCATTTCATTTTGCCTCTTTTCGATTTCTACACCAGATATAAATCCTGGTCGCACTATTGATGACGTAGCACCTGTATCGATGGTAAACGTACATCTTCTTTTGTTTACATAACCTGGCAACAGTAGACTACTTGGAATCCTTCGAAGCTGGGAAATCTTTATTTCTCTGGGGGCACCACATTTCCCAGCCAGCACCGCCCCCGTGGTGCTGACCACCTCTAGTTTTCCTGCGGCTTTTCTACTACTGCGGAATTCTCAGCCTTCTCAGGGCTTTTCTGTCGACAATTTCGTTTAATATGCCCTAATTTGCCGCAGTGATAGCATCGGATACCCCCACTTGGCTTTTCACTACTTTGTGGTTTGTCCTGCTTGTCAGGAGAATTCATCTTTTTGTGCATGTCTGTCAGTAAAGCCAGTATAGTCTCCAAGCTCTTTTTGTCCGAGTTTGACTCTTCGATTGTCACAGCATGCACTTTTGACCGTGGGGTGTCCTTATAATCAGCCTCTACTTCGAGAGCACGCACCAAAGCTTCGCTACTGCTTTGGTGTCTCGTCAGCCTCAGAACTCGCCTGACCTCTTCGTCCCTTATGACATCTAAGAAGGGCCCGACGGCTAATTGTTCTTGGAATTCTCTTGGAGCACTCGGATATGCCAGGTGTGCCAGTCTCTCTATCGCAGCTTCGAATTCTTGTAAGCTTTCCCCAGCCTTTTGTGTCCGTAATTTCAGTTGAGCCTGGTATACTTGGGCGAGGTGTTGATCGCCATATCTCAGGTCCAATGCAGCTTCCAAAACTTTGAAATCCCTTTGTTTTTCCACTGGGATAGTCTGAAGTAACTCTGATGCCTGGTCCCTTAGTGCTAAAACTAATGCCATGGCTTTTTCCTCATTATCCCAGTTGTTCGCACATGCTGATGCCTCAAACTGAATCTTGTACGTTGTCCAGGAACTTCGGCCGTCAAAAGAAGGAGGTTTTAGTCGCTGACCCGATGATACTGTTGTAGAACTCTCCAAAATCGTCCTAAGTTGAAGACATAATCAAAATTCGACTTAGGCAAAAATTTCATTTAAAGACATTTTCGGGAGTCTGCAGAGGCGCAGATCAGTCCACAAGGACCGTTTTGGGTTCTATAAGGCGTTGGAAATGACCAGGAGAAAATTCGAAGAAACACCGAATTTTCACTTAGGAAAAATGTTTTTGGTTCAGAATATCAGAGTAGAAGTATATAATGACAAAGATTTATGAATAATATACTTTTTCAAAGGTACCATAAATTGGACTTTGAAAAATAATATTTTTGGAAGGGCGTCAAAATTTGGCCCAAGAATCGATTTATCGAAAGTACGCCAAAGTTTCACTTGCATACTAATTTTTCAAAACTGCGTTGAAATTTGGCTTGAAGATCGATTTTTCAAAAGTACGCCAAAATTTCACCCGCAGATTAACTTTTCAAAAGTACCTTGAAATTTGGCTTGAAAATCAATTTTTCAAAAGTACGCCAAAATTTCACCCGCGGATTAACTTTTCAAAAGTACCTTGAAATTTGGCTTGAAAATCGATTTTTCAAAAGTACGCCAAAATTTCACCCGCAGATTATTTTTTCAAAAGTACCTTGAAATTTGGCTCGAAAATCGATTTTTCAAAAGTACGCTAAAATTGGTCTTAAACTGGATTTTTCAAAAGTACCACGAAGTCAGTTTAAAAAGTACCACGAAAATATACTTTAAATTATTTTTTATTTTTTATTCCTCAACCAAAGACATTGACCTTTGAGGTACGATCATTGAAAGCCCAATTCTAAAGTATGAGCATAAAATTTTAACGATGCACTGCATCCAAAAGGCAAAATAGAAGATTTTGTCAAAGCCGGCGTAGTGCCGATAAGCAAAAATTGATAAAAATCAATGCACATGTACAAGGCCGGTTTCTCGCATGGAAAGAGTTTGGATTGACCCAGCGGCTCGCAATTTGGTCGAGCGCGTTGAGTAGTCCAGACAAAGCGATGGTAGAAAAGCCAATAACGGGGCTTTTCAAATGACAAAGTTATAGAGGAAAACGCCTTGTGCATAAAAATCCAAAAATTCAATTTTGCCTAATAGTCGCTCGAAGGTGAGACGCTGCCAAATCGATATTATTAATCGACTGTGATAAGGGTTAGTAAGTCGTGGACTGATCGAACGCCACTCAACTTATGCAGTAATAAGTCCTCTGAATGTGTTTGAGTACGTGAATTTCCACGATACAAGAACTTTAAAGCTAGGTAGTCTCTAGCGAAACTAAATTCATTTAGTAAAACTTTTTTAAGTTAATTTCAGTCAGCCTTAATTATTCATTTACCCAGAGTCTGAAATGATTCTAAAAGCTCGCATTTTGATTCTGAGAAGGTACGTATGAATCTTTTCTACCTAATCGATCGTTAGCGCGAGCGCTCTCGCTTGTATGGTCTGAAAGTCACTACCTTGATTGGGGAAGGCACGATTCTTTCTTGAGAATTTTGTATAACCAATTCTGTTAAATAAACGGATTCTTTGAACTAATGTTTCTTAATTGATCTTGAGGCCTGTTGACGGTCTATAATCCCTGGAACTTTCGTATAGAAAACCGGATGTGTCGAGTTAATTCGCATTAACGTTCGACCTTCTGGTTGTTGTACGGAGGTTCGATAGGGATTTTTTTATGCGTTTTTTGAGAAATATATTCCGTTATTAATGGACCAAAACGCGATTTTCGCGTACCAAAACTAATCCCTCCGCAGAGAAATTCTTCGGTTGGGATTTTTTTATGCAAAAATTCAGGAAATTAAGAGGTGCCTAAACCCCTAACGAGGGAATTCGGGTCCAGAGAGAGCGTAGTTTCCGATCTGTGGTAGTGCAGCCTTGGTCCCGCTTTTCGGCTACCGAAGTCATCTTATCTCGAACCCGCCTGGGAGGTAGAAGAACGGGGTAATACGCGACTGGCGCCCCCTGAGAAATAAATTGGTGTCGCGTCATTTTGACGCCCGGTAGTGCGTTCTTCTACATGGCGCCCAACGTGGGGCGTTGTTAGTCAGCAGGGCTTTCTGGAAAGGATATGGATGAATCAACGCCTTTCCAGTTTTACGACGAGCCGACATCTGTGATGGACAACGTCTCTAGAGGGTTAGAGAGGCCGTGCGCGGAGGATGTACTGGGTAGTTCGGGGGTTGGCCCGAGTACCACTGAAGGAGTCATACAGCCCTCCTCAGAACAAGTGTTCGCCCAAATGGCAGCAGGTCTTGCCAAAGCTCTAAGCGAAGCCACGCACGAGCATAAGTATCGGTCGAAGCATCCAAATGCGGAATTTCATGGCTTCGAACACGAAGACCCTGAAACCTTCATTTATCAAATGGAGGAATTTTTCGTCCGAGTACGAATTACGCAGGATAACGACCGACTATATAAAATATCAGAACAGCTCAAAGATGATGCTAAGAAATGGTTCGAACAATATCGAACCCTAATTACCACGTATCCTCTATTCCTCGAGCGGTTCAGAAGCCGTTATGATTCAGGTGAAGTACTCACCGAAGCAGTAGCTAATTTATATGGCAAGAAACAAGATGCCGAGGAAAATACGTCAGTATTTATTTCAAGGAAGGTATGCCTCTTCAAGAGGATCGATCCGTTTAAGCCGGAGGCGATGAAGGCGGCTACCATCTTCAATCAATTGAGACCTGATATGAAAATGCTCCTAAAGAGTGCCGTCATACCAGATACAAATACACTAGTGACGATGACCGAACAAATGGCTAAAATCATGGATGAGAATAAAGAATTCGAGATTCTGCAAAATGCAAAGAAAAGCAAAGACCGAGAAGCGTCCACCTCTACCGCTTCAGCTCAAGGGAATCAGCAATCGAGCAGTAACTGGAGAACGGAACCCTCCGCCTTAACGAAGCCGTCCTCCAGTTCCTTTGGTGCATCTAGGACACCATTCAATGGATCTCAAAGAAGAGATAATCCGCCAGCACCAAGGGTGCATTTTGCAAATAGTATTTCCTCGCTGCCTAGAGGGGATATACCGAGAAGGGGTACTGGAGACGTAAGGAACTCCCGAGTCCCGTATCGCCCTTGCAGATATTGCCCAACGGAGCAGTGGCATTTTCATGCAGAATGCCCAAACAATCCCTATCGTAATATGAATACGGGAAACCAAGCGGGGGTCAGAGGCGATGGCCCAGGCCGAACTGTACCAGCCCCGCCTACCAGGCCCCAGCAGGCTCGAAGCGACCCTCGGGGAAGCTCCGAAGCAAGAAGTTTAAATTAAAAAAAAACTTCGATGACCTTCCTGACCTTAATTACCTGTTTAAGGATCAAGAAGTCAACCTATCTCCCCACCGATTCACTCCATTAGAATCTATCAATCAAACCAACGACGCTTTCCCTCTGCCTCGCATTAAGATTATAATTAATAATCGAGCGGTTAACGCTTTATTGGATACAGGTTCGACAAGGAATATTATCCAACCGAAATTTTTGAACGACATTGATCAACTTACAGCTCCCCAAACTTTTGTTATGGCTTGTGGCGATGGTTTAGTAGAATCCCTCGGGACTACGACCATAAACGTTAATGTACTAGATGTACCCTTTCAGACCACGTTTCAGGTCATTCAAAATTTAAATGAAGAGCTCATTCTGGGAGCCCCGTTTTTATATGCTCACAATGTCGTATTCGATTATCAACGTAAATGTGTCTACGTCGGCACTGAAGAGCGAATAACCGTCTTCTGGAATCAAGCAGCACATCAAGCAAGGAAGCAATGCCGGCTTCCCGAAGAACTGATCATCGGAAACGATAATTTAAAACCTCTATTCGAGGAATTCGCTGAATTGTTCACCGCGGTGCCTACCCAAGCTACCACGGTGACAACGAAACATAAAATAAAAGTTAAAGACGACCGCCCGTTCAATATCAAACCCTACCCCATGTCTCCTTCTAAGAAAAAAGTTATGTACGATCAAATTGAAGAGATGCTGAAAGCCGGGGTCATAGAACCGAGTACCGCTCAGTACAGTTCGCCTCCTATTATAATTGAAAGGCCCGGCAAGAAGCCTCGCTTCTGCATTGATTATCGTCACTTAAATGAAGTAACGGAAGACGAAGCATCCGTCTTACCAAAGATATACGAGAGTATAAAGGATCTAGGAAACGCCAACTTATTTACGGTGTTAGACCTCAAGAGCGGATATTGGCAAATCCCTCTTGAGGAGTCGTCAAAAAACTATTCTACGTTTACAACATTAGATGGAGCATCTTACCGATTTAACGTGATGCCTTTCGGATTGAAGACCGCTCCATGTACATTCCAAAAATTTATGGCAAGAGACGTATTGACCGGCTACTTGCATCATTTCTGCAAAGTATATCTCGATGATATTATCATCTACAGCGAAAATATAGAACAGCATGTAAACCATCTGAGAGCCGTCTTTGAACGCCTGCGTTTGCATAATTTAAAGGTGTCACCGGAAAAATGTGTGGTAGCCACGTCAAGCATAACCTATCTCGGGCATCAAATAAATGCCAACACCACTCAACCATTAGAAAAACACATATTACAGATACAAAATTATCCGGCCCCTACGACAAGGCGCCAGCTTCAGAGTTTCCTTGGTCTGTGTAATTGGGTACGTGAATATATCCCTAATGTTGCAATAATTACAAAGCCCTTGACCCGACTACTCTCGAAAGACTGGCGCTTCAAGTGGAATCCGGAAGCCCAAGAAGCTTTTATTTTACTAAAAGAAGTATTGAATAAACCTCTAGGACTGCACCGGCCAGATTTCAATAAAATGTTCATACTGCAGACGGACGCATCCTTAATAGGATTATCTGCAGTATTATATCAATTGGGGGATAATGACCAGAAGCACATCGTCTCTTATGCTAGTAATACGTTATCTCCGACGGAGAGAAAATACCATATTAATGAATTGGAATGTTTGAGCGTCGTTAATTATATAAGAAAATACAAAATATATTTGGCAGACCGTCCATTTATAGTCAAAACCGACAATCGAGCTTTACTATGGTTAAATAAGCATAAGGACGAGAAAACGAAATTTACTCGTTGGTCATTATTACTTCAGGAATACAGCTTCACCATAGAACATTGTCCCGGCAAGGAAAATATATTGGCTGACTATCTTAGCAGGAATCCTCAAGGCCCAAACGTCGAAGCAGACGACGAAGAGGAGAGAATGTACCCACCAAAATTCTCGTACAAGGAACGAATATCAGTAATTACCACATTGGAATTAAACGATCAGGTCAGAGAAGCGCAATCGCACTCCAGAGATATCCAAGACCAAATCGAACGATGGAATACTCTAGTGCGACAAGCAGATAAAACCGAGGCAGAGGTGAAATTCGTCAATACAAGACAAGTGATAGGCGGCACACTTTGGACGAGAGGCGAAAATGTTATAGAAAAATTATACGTACCAAAACGTATGGTCATGAGAGTAATATCTCATTTTCACGACCGACCGGAAGTAGGTCACCCCGGCCGCGATGAAACTGTTAGAATCATCTCGGGCCGCTATTATTTTAATAATTTGTCGAGACTAGTTAACAAATATTTAAATGAGTGCATTATTTGTAATTCCGTAAAAAGCAGACAGTCACAACCGAAGGCTCCTCTCAGAAGCCATGCTCCATCGCATCCGTTCGAAGTTTTAAGCGTCGATGTAATCGGACCACTTCAGCGAACCAAAGATGCAGATAACCGATATATATTAATGGTAGAGGATGTATTTAGTAAGTGGGTCGAAGCCAAGGCGTTCACCCAAGTCAGTGGAAAAACAATAGCACAATTTATCGAAGAGGAACTAGTGGCGAGATATGGCGTTCCGAGGGTCATCATTTCCGACCAGGGAGGCCACTTCAATTCCGGCTTTTACGATACGTTCTGTACACGTAACAATATTGAAAGATTCTTCACAGCAGCTTACCACCAACAGGCCAATCCAATAGAAAGGAGGGTGCAAGAAGCTAAGAAGATCTTAAAAACCTTATTATATGGTTCACCCAACGACGAGTGGGATCGACATGTTAGTCAGATGGCATATATCTTGAGAACAAGAAAAAACGCCGCTACGGGGCATACGCCCAGTTTCGTAGTACTCGGCTATGAATTACCACAGATTGGTGATTGGAATATGTTCGCTTATAGACAAGAGCGTCGTAATCAAGCGGACGTTCCCCGCCTTGAAAGAGTCAAGGAGATTCGTAAAAATCAAACAAATTACCAATGGCGTTACGCGCCCAAAGTGGCGGTAACGCCGATCGTATATAAAGTGGGAGATATGGTAATGACTAAAAGGATCAGGAAGGATCATACCTTCACACCATCGTGGAGTGGGCCACACAAGGTTTTAAAGAGATTGTCTAATGAAGTTTACCTCATTCACAAGGGGGTAACTTCGACGAGGTTACATGTCGATGCCATCAGGCCGGCACCTAAGGGAGACCCCGATGTTGAATTGGAATTGTCTGAAGAATCAGAAGATAGTCCGGATGAAACTCATCTTAGTGACGACGCTTCCTCATCAGACAATGAGATCGCGCCCAGGTCAGAGCGACGTAGCGATACCACACTAGTTCAAATCAATGTTCCCGCAAGTGCTCAAGATGAGCCGGATGTAATAAGTCGAGATCCCGAAGATGCTCGAGATGAGCCAGATATAGAAGAGTCACCTCTAGATATTTCTGAGGTCGACCACGGCTAATAGCCGTTTTCTTTTTTTTTTATATTTTTTCTCAAAATTCTAAGTGGCGATTTTGACCTGTATGCGGTCGAATCGAAAATTTAAAGTCTACCCCATGAGCAGACATGGAAAGACGGCGAACCCGACGCAAGAGCGCGATCCGGTAAGCCTAGCTTCTCAAGAGCGAGAGCCGCCAAGTTCGAGTAATGGACGTAGGCATAAGTACGAATCAGTACGAGTTTCGGAAGCTGTTTTTCTTATGCAAGAAGACAACTTCAATTTTAATCATTTTAAGTCAACAAAATTAACGTATACCCCAAATGGAAACTACGAGTTTCAGAAGCCGTTCTTCGCTCAAGAAGACGCTTCAATTTTTTTTTTTTTTATACTTTTTTCACAAGTCGTGATGACCGCACGAGTATCGTAAGCCGATTTAATCTACCTTACGAAGTAGAAACTACGAGACGAGTTTCAGAAGCCGTCCTTCGCTCAAGAAGACGCTTCAATTTTTTTTTTATACTTTTTTCACAAGTCGTGATGACCGCACGAGTATCGTAAGCCGATTTAATCTACCTTACGAAGGAGAAACTACGAGACGAGTTTCAGAAGCCGTTCTTCGCTCAAGAAGACGCTTCAATTTTTTTTTTATACTTTTTTCACAAAGTAGTGATGACCGCACGAGTATCGTAAGCCGATTCAATCTACCTTACGAAGAACCAATTTCTAACCATTATAAGTTAACAAAATTCATGTTAGAAAAATATTTCATTAAAAACAACACATTGTGTTTGTTAGTCGACGCGTTCCAGTCGACGACTTGCTAAAAAGTCAATCTAGTTGCAGAACTGCATTTTCCATGTGCAAAAATGGAAAGATGACCCAGCCTGTCGCAAGGGCGCGGCATGGTGAAGTCTGGAACTCAAAGGCGAGGACCGTCCAAGCTGCGGCATGGAGATATAGACAGCCTCTTCTAGAAAGGACCGAAGTTAAGCAAGAGCGAGACCAGGGCAAAAAAAGCGAGTGCAACGAGTTAGTGAGAGTGGACGCTAATCAAAATTGTGCTACGCTTCGCTTCGCTTCGCACCTCGACGCGGGTGTAATTAAGTTGATAAAAATGTTGTATCAACTTGTCGTATTGTTTAAAAAATGTATTTATTTTAAGTTAGATAGGCGAATCAGCCGTCTGCCCCAATTAAGGCCGTTATTTTTAAAACATCTGTACCATAGGTCAGACCGTCAAATGAAGGCATACAGACATACAAGTGAATATGGAAATTAAAGGCAATCGATGAGTAGAAAAGATTCAACCAAAGGAGGGGAGTGTTGTAGAACTCTCCAAAATCGTCCTAAGTTGAAGACATAATCAAAATTCGACTTAGGCAAAAATTTCATTTAAAGACATTTTCGGGAGTCTGCAGAGGCGCAGATCAGTCCACAAGGACCGTTTTGGGTTCTATAAGGCGTTGGAAATGACCAGGAGAAAATTCGAAGAAACACCGAATTTTCACTTAGGAAAAATGTTTTTGGTTCAGAATATCAGAGTAGAAGTATATAATGACAAAGATTTATGAATAATATACTTTTTCAAAGGTACCATAAATTGGACTTTGAAAAATAATATTTTTGGAAGGGCGTCAAAATTTGGCCCAAGAATCGATTTATCGAAAGTACGCCAAAGTTTCACTTGCATACTAATTTTTCAAAACTGCGTTGAAATTTGGCTTGAAGATCGATTTTTCAAAAGTACGCCAAAATTTCACCCGCAGATTAACTTTTCAAAAGTACCTTGAAATTTGGCTTGAAAATCAATTTTTCAAAAGTACGCCAAAATTTCACCCGCGGATTAACTTTTCAAAAGTACCTTGAAATTTGGCTTGAAAATCGATTTTTCAAAAGTACGCCAAAATTTCACCCGCAGATTATTTTTTCAAAAGTACCTTGAAATTTGGCTCGAAAATCGATTTTTCAAAAGTACGCTAAAATTGGTCTTAAACTGGATTTTTCAAAAGTACCACGAAGTCAGTTTAAAAAGTACCACGAAAATATACTTTAAATTATTTTTTATTTTTTATTCCTCAACCAAAGACATTGACCTTTGAGGTACGATCATTGAAAGCCCAATTCTAAAGTATGAGCATAAAATTTTAACGATGCACTGCATCCAAAAGGCAAAATAGAAGATTTTGTCAAAGCCGGCGTAGTGCCGATAAGCAAAAATTGATAAAAATCAATGCACATGTACAAGGCCGGTTTCTCGCATGGAAAGAGTTTGGATTGACCCAGCGGCTCGCAATTTGGTCGAGCGCGTTGAGTAGTCCAGACAAAGCGATGGTAGAAAAGCCAATAACGGGGCTTTTCAAATGACAAAGTTATAGAGGAAAACGCCTTGTGCATAAAAATCCAAAAATTCAATTTTGCCTAATAGTCGCTCGAAGGTGAGACGCTGCCAAATCGATATTATTAATCGACTGTGATAAGGGTTAGTAAGTCGTGGACTGATCGAACGCCACTCAACTTATGCAGTAATAAGTCCTCTGAATGTGTTTGAGTACGTGAATTTCCACGATACAAGAACTTTAAAGCTAGGTAGTCTCTAGCGAAACTAAATTCATTTAGTAAAACTTTTTTAAGTTAATTTCAGTCAGCCTTAATTATTCATTTACCCAGAGTCTGAAATGATTCTAAAAGCTCGCATTTTGATTCTGAGAAGGTACGTATGAATCTTTTCTACCTAATCGATCGTTAGCGCGAGCGCTCTCGCTTGTATGGTCTGAAAGTCACTACCTTGATTGGGGAAGGCACGATTCTTTCTTGAGAATTTTGTATAACCAATTCTGTTAAATAAACGGATTCTTTGAACTAATGTTTCTTAATTGATCTTGAGGCCTGTTGACGGTCTATAATCCCTGGAACTTTCGTATAGAAAACCGGATGTGTCGAGTTAATTCGCATTAACGTTCGACCTTCTGGTTGTTGTACGGAGGTTCGATAGGGATTTTTTTATGCGTTTTTTGAGAAATATATTCCGTTATTAATGGACCAAAACGCGATTTTCGCGTACCAAAACTAATCCCTCCGCAGAGAAATTCTTCGGTTGGGATTTTTTTATGCAAAAATTCAGGAAATTAAGAGGTGCCTAAACCCCTAACGAGGGAATTCGGGTCCAGAGAGAGCGTAGTTTCCGATCTGTGGTAGTGCAGCCTTGGTCCCGCTTTTCGGCTACCGAAGTCATCTTATCTCGAACCCGCCTGGGAGGTAGAAGAACGGGGTAATACGCGACTGGCGCCCCCTGAGAAATAAATTGGTGTCGCGTCATTTTGACGCCCGGTAGTGCGTTCTTCTACAATACCACCTGCTGGCTTCCTCTATCTCTCAACTGTCGTTTAAGCCGGTCTATTTCTCCTTTGACTTCTTCTTCGAACTTGTTTACTTTCTCTTTAACTTGACTGACTTCTGTCTCGACTTCACCTACTTTTTCTTCTACCTTGTTTATCTCTTCTTTGACTTCACTCTTTAATCCTTCGTTGGCAGAAATGATAGCGTCCTGCTGTATTTTCATTTGTTCATTCAGAATTTTCCTTAATTCTTCTTGGCGTCTTTCTTGTTCCTCTTTTTCTTCTTGACGCTGTATTTCTTGTTCTTTTTCATGTTGGCGTCTTATTTCCAGATTTTCCATCATTTTCTTTAATTCATCTCTTTCTTCTTGACGTCTTGTTTCTTGCTCTTCTTTTTCGTTCTGACGTCTTGTTTCTTCATCCTCTTTTTCTTTCTGACGTCGCCTTTCTTGGTCTTCTATAATTTTTCGCAGTTCGGTTTTTTCTCCTTGACGTCGCCTTTCTTGTTCCTCTTTCTCTTCTTGACGTCGTCTTTCTTGCTGTTCTTTTTCTTCCTGACGTCGTTTTTCCTCCTCTTGACGTCTTCTTTCTTGCTGTTCTTTTTCTTCCTGACGTCGTTTTTCTTGCTCTTCCTTTTCTTCTTGACGTTTTCTCTCCTGTTCTTCTTTGTCTTCCTGCCGTTGCTGCACCATCATTTTTTGGAATTGTTCGAATAACTCCTGAATTTGTTTATCGGATGCCATACTTCTTGTTGTTACGGCCATACGATGAAATTAAAATAAAATAAATTTAACTGTCACGTCAATATCGGCAATGGAACTTTCCAGACAAATCTCGAAATAGCACAAAAAAGTCTTATCCAGAGTCTTTTGTCACTATCCAGTTCAGAGAATTTACTAATCTCCACTAATGTCCAAATAGAAAAGTTCTAGTAATTTTCACGCACTAGCACAAATGAGTCTTTTTCAGTGTCTCTGTCACTTTCCCGAAAACGCACTTTTTCACAGTTTTGAGTCCAAAAATAGTCCTTAAACAATGTCCCGTAAGTTAATCCTCCGTGTCACCACTAATTCCCGAGAAGAACACTATAGAAAGCTATTCTTGAACAGTCTAGAAATCTTCTGTTATAATCCCACTTCTGACACCAATTGTGACGTGCTTACACCCTTTTTGTAAACACCCTGTATCGTGGATTCGGAAATTATAACAACCAGGGTAACACTAAACACTAATTTATTAACTTACTTAATTACAACAATAACTACTTGGCTAATAACACACTGTGTACTACTTGATCACTTTACTCTCTTCTGTTCTTATCTTACTGATCTTGCTATCTAAACTGAACTTCATACTTTGCTTTCCCCAGCCTTTTGTGTCCGTAATTTCAGTTGAGCCTGGTATACTTGGGCGAGGTGTTGATCGCCATATCTCAGGTCCAATGCAGCTTCCAAAACTTTGAAATCCCTTTGTTTTTCCACTGGGATAGTCTGAAGTAACTCTGATGCCTGGTCCCTTAGTGCTAAAACTAATGCCATGGCTTTTTCCTCATTATCCCAGTTGTTCGCACATGCTGATGCCTCAAACTGAATCTTGTACGTTGTCCAGGAACTTCGGCCGTCAAAAGAAGGAGGTTTTAGTCGCTGACCCGATGATACCACCTGCTGGCTTCCTCTATCTCTCAACTGTCGTTTAAGCCGGTCTATTTCTCCTTTGACTTCTTCTTCGAACTTGTTTACTTTCTCTTTAACTTGACTGACTTCTGTCTCGACTTCACCTACTTTTTCTTCTACCTTGTTTATCTCTTCTTTGACTTCACTCTTTAATCCTTCGTTGGCAGAAATGATAGCGTCCTGCTGTATTTTCATTTGTTCATTCAGAATTTTCCTTAATTCTTCTTGGCGTCTTTCTTGTTCCTCTTTTTCTTCTTGACGCTGTATTTCTTGTTCTTTTTCATGTTGGCGTCTTATTTCCAGATTTTCCATCATTTTCTTTAATTCATCTCTTTCTTCTTGACGTCTTGTTTCTTGCTCTTCTTTTTCGTTCTGACGTCTTGTTTCTTCATCCTCTTTTTCTTTCTGACGTCGCCTTTCTTGGTCTTCTATAATTTTTCGCAGTTCGGTTTTTTCTCCTTGACGTCGCCTTTCTTGTTCCTCTTTCTCTTCTTGACGTCGTCTTTCTTGCTGTTCTTTTTCTTCCTGACGTCGTTTTTCCTCCTCTTGACGTCTTCTTTCTTGCTGTTCTTTTTCTTCCTGACGTCGTTTTTCTTGCTCTTCCTTTTCTTCTTGACGTTTTCTCTCCTGTTCTTCTTTGTCTTCCTGCCGTTGCTGCACCATCATTTTTTGGAATTGTTCGAATAACTCCTGAATTTGTTTATCGGATGCCATACTTCTTGTTGTTACGGCCATACGATGAAATTAAAATAAAATAAATTTAACTGTCACGTCAATATCGGCAATGGAACTTTCCAGACAAATCTCGAAATAGCACAAAAAAGTCTTATCCAGAGTCTTTTGTCACTATCCAGTTCAGAGAATTTACTAATCTCCACTAATGTCCAAATAGAAAAGTTCTAGTAATTTTCACGCACTAGCACAAATGAGTCTTTTTCAGTGTCTCTGTCACTTTCCCGAAAACGCACTTTTTCACAGTTTTGAGTCCAAAAATAGTCCTTAAACAATGTCCCGTAAGTTAATCCTCCGTGTCACCACTAATTCCCGAGAAGAACACTATAGAAAGCTATTCTTGAACAGTCTAGAAATCTTCTGTTATAATCCCACTTCTGACACCAATTGTGACGTGCTTACACCCTTTTTGTAAACACCCTGTATCGTGGATTCGGAAATTATAACAACCAGGGTAACACTAAACACTAATTTATTAACTTACTTAATTACAACAATAACTACTTGGCTAATAACACACTGTGTACTACTTGATCACTTTACTCTCTTCTGTTCTTATCTTACTGATCTTGCTATCTAAACTGAACTTCATACTTTGCTTTCCCCAGCCTTTTGTGTCCGTAATTTCAGTTGAGCCTGGTATACTTGGGCGAGGTGTTGATCGCCATATCTCAGGTCCAATGCAGCTTCCAAAACTTTGAAATCCCTTTGTTTTTCCACTGGGATAGTCTGAAGTAACTCTGATGCCTGGTCCCTTAGTGCTAAAACTAATGCCATGGCTTTTTCCTCATTATCCCAGTTGTTCGCACATGCTGATGCCTCAAACTGAATCTTGTACGTTGTCCAGGAACTTCGGCCGTCAAAAGAAGGAGGTTTTAGTCGCTGACCCGATGATACCACCTGCTGGCTTCCTCTATCTCTCAACTGTCGTTTAAGCCGGTCTATTTCTCCTTTGACTTCTTCTTCGAACTTGTTTACTTTCTCTTTAACTTGACTGACTTCTGTCTCGACTTCACCTACTTTTTCTTCTACCTTGTTTATCTCTTCTTTGACTTCACTCTTTAATCCTTCGTTGGCAGAAATGATAGCGTCCTGCTGTATTTTCATTTGTTCATTCAGAATTTTCCTTAATTCTTCTTGGCGTCTTTCTTGTTCCTCTTTTTCTTCTTGACGCTGTATTTCTTGTTCTTTTTCATGTTGGCGTCTTATTTCCAGATTTTCCATCATTTTCTTTAATTCATCTCTTTCTTCTTGACGTCTTGTTTCTTGCTCTTCTTTTTCGTTCTGACGTCTTGTTTCTTCATCCTCTTTTTCTTTCTGACGTCGCCTTTCTTGGTCTTCTATAATTTTTCGCAGTTCGGTTTTTTCTCCTTGACGTCGCCTTTCTTGTTCCTCTTTCTCTTCTTGACGTCGTCTTTCTTGCTGTTCTTTTTCTTCCTGACGTCGTTTTTCCTCCTCTTGACGTCTTCTTTCTTGCTGTTCTTTTTCTTCCTGACGTCGTTTTTCTTGCTCTTCCTTTTCTTCTTGACGTTTTCTCTCCTGTTCTTCTTTGTCTTCCTGCCGTTGCTGCACCATCATTTTTTGGAATTGTTCGAATAACTCCTGAATTTGTTTATCGGATGCCATACTTCTTGTTGTTACGGCCATACGATGAAATTAAAATAAAATAAATTTAACTGTCACGTCAATATCGGCAATGGAACTTTCCAGACAAATCTCGAAATAGCACAAAAAAGTCTTATCCAGAGTCTTTTGTCACTATCCAGTTCAGAGAATTTACTAATCTCCACTAATGTCCAAATAGAAAAGTTCTAGTAATTTTCACGCACTAGCACAAATGAGTCTTTTTCAGTGTCTCTGTCACTTTCCCGAAAACGCACTTTTTCACAGTTTTGAGTCCAAAAATAGTCCTTAAACAATGTCCCGTAAGTTAATCCTCCGTGTCACCACTAATTCCCGAGAAGAACACTATAGAAAGCTATTCTTGAACAGTCTAGAAATCTTCTGTTATAATCCCACTTCTGACACCAATTGTGACGTGCTTACACCCTTTTTGTAAACACCCTGTATCGTGGATTCGGAAATTATAACAACCAGGGTAACACTAAACACTAATTTATTAACTTACTTAATTACAACAATAACTACTTGGCTAATAACACACTGTGTACTACTTGATCACTTTACTCTCTTCTGTTCTTATCTTACTGATCTTGCTATCTAAACTGAACTTCATACTTTGCTTTACTCCATGCTTTATATACCTAAAGATGACAGATCTCGAAGCTTCTCTGATGACGTCACCATACTCTAGACAGTTCCAGAACAGATTTGTCAACACTCCAGGACCTTCTAGTAAGTTCTTTCTCTGGTAGGTGCAAATCTACTACATTCAGACAGACATTCGAACTATTGAATTCTGTGTCTACTACAGTGCATCATGTAACCAACATAACCTTAAATTTTAAGGGGTTGCAACATATTACAATAGTATTATAGTATTACTCTCCAAAATGTTATAAATATAATTTCAAGGTAATTTTACCGACTATTATTGGTTTTATTGTAAAATGAATACTTAAAATCAGAGTGGATTTAAAATAAGGTAGTTTTCCGGATATCTCGTGACATAACAGCGTAATAACCTCTAAAACAGGGGCATTTTACATTTGACAGTAACTAGCTATGTTGCCAGATTTTTAAAAAGGAATGCGCACTACTGCACTGTCTGAAATAAATTTTAATATTAATTTTTAACACTGTCTCAAATACCCAGCAAGTAAATATTTTATATACCTTTAAGGCTGATTGAGGCAGTACAGAATATCTTACATTATTTATCGAAATATGGCAACGTAGCACTCGTTTCTCTGTTCAAGCACAAATTAGAATCTGGTGATTGCGCTATTACGTCATAGCCAATAGAATATCCCGAAAATTGGCGGCAACACAGTTTAAACTTCATGATTTTTTTTTACTATAAGGCATTATTTAAAAAATAAAATAAAAAATACGGGTCAACTATTTTTATGTGTAGATGTTATTAAAGTTATTACAAAAAATTGTATACTTGCCCATTATTTATTAACTAATCTCTTTATCTTCCCTTTATCACACGTCAAAATTACCTCTCCTTTGCTCCATCTTTATTTTACTGAGTATTTATATAAATCCTGAGATGAAGGATAGAAAAAGGAAGCAACAAAACTAAAAACTTGCAAAGTAGTTGATTTCGACATTATCAAGGTGAGGAGCAATAAGAATAAGAAGGGAGACAGGAATCTGATCCTATGATTGGAGTACCTCAATCTTCGTACCAATACCTAAAAAGAGAAAAACATATGTCTTAGCAAGCCTGAGCAAACAGGCTTTGTAGTCCAATTAAATAGGTCGACAAATCAAAATTTTGAGGTAAATACTTAAATTTTTGATATAAGTTACTTTGAAGTATTTGAACACGATTAATGAAGGAAATGTTTTTTTCAACCCCCGAGAAGAGGTGAAAACAATATAATAAAGTGTTTTTTTCAAAATTACTCAAAATGTGTAAATGCTAGTAAAAAAAGTTTTCGATTAAAAATTGTAAAGCATAAAATTATACATAAAAATGATCTCTTGACATTTTTTGGTGTTATTAAAATTAACAGAGTTAGGGTGGTTAGAAGTTAAGAGATGATATGTACAACTTTAAAAAATTGGCGTGCTGAAAAGTTAATGAACTTAAATTTTTTTCTATTTACCCAGAAAAATATATACTTTCCTTTCAGAGAAATAGATTTTTTTAAAAATTGTTAATAAAAAAGTTATAACAATTTTAATTTTTTTTATTTACAATTATAATAAATTGTTAACAGCATTTATTCACCAAAACATTCACAACCGCTGCATTGAGATATAGATGTGACGCATGCGCATGTTGTAGGCAACGCAGTAGCTACGAAACAATTTTATCTTTATCGTACGCATTCTTTATTTCTTTTCAGTTATCGTGATGTCACAAGAGAGTGTCGTAGGTTTGGAAAAAATTTAAACAGGTAAATAAATTCATACCTGCCTGAAAATGATGGGGGTAAAAAAAAATTTCAAAAGCAAATGTTCGATATATTCAATGATGAACAGAATAGTTTATATTTTTCTGAGTAAATAGAAAAAAAAATTAAATTCGGTAACTTTTCAGCACGCTATGATTTTTTAAAGTTGTACATATCGTCCCTTAACTTCTAACCTCCCTAACTCTGTTAATTCCAATTCCAAAAAAAGTCATGGGATCATTTTTATGTAAAATTTAATCCTCTACAATTTTTATTTAAAACTTTCTTTTACTAGTTTTTACACATTTTGAGTAATTTTGAAAAAACACTATTATATTGTTTTTCACCCCTTCTCGGGAGTTGAAAACAAAATTTCTTTCATTAATCGTGTTCAAATACTTCAAAGTAACTTATATCAAAAATTCAAGTATTTACCTCAAAATTTTGATTTGTCGACATATTTGATTGGACTATTGTTATGACGGGTAATTAAACTCCATCTATTTGAAATATTTTTACTAAAAAAATTTTGAGTGATTTACCCGAATATTTTAAAAAATGGTTACTTTATTTAAATAAACTAATTGGAGTGAAGGAGGTTACTCATAAATCGTATATTTAGGTGCAAAATGGCATTCTAAACACTTTTTTGTTCTTGTAAATTTTCTCAAAAATGTAAACTTAAGCCAGAAAATCTCATTTTTATACTTCATAGCCGCCATAATGGGTCAGCTATCTTGAATTTTCTGGTTTTCAAAATTGTAATCAGCGGCCACAAAATCCACCGAGTGTACATTTTCAGTAGGTTTTCTCAAATAGTTTCCGAGATAGCAAATTAACAGATTTAATTAATTTGTTCAGTGCTGATAATTGTTTGTTTATTAATAACAAGGTGAAAAAAAAAGTCCCAGCGGCCTGTTTTCCCTTTTTTCCAATTTTCCTTATAGCCCAGGAATTTTAGTTTTTGACCCGGAATTAATTATTGTAAAACTGAAAATTTGCAGGATTGTAGTTTTGGTCCAGGACAACACGTACCAAAAAGTCCCCTACTCTCCCCCGTCGGCTTCCCTGACGCAAAAATTGTAGAGCTGGCTATAAAGTGTAACTACTGGTCCGACTGGGGTGGGAATGATCCTAAAAGATTAGGAGAAGCACATCCGTTCATATTTCAGATGTTCCATGCATATGTTTGTTCATAATTTTCCGTTCTAGTTCTGTGAACATTTTAAAAATTTAAAAATTTTTAAAAAAATTCCGAAATGGCGCTATTGCGGATAAATGAAGATTGGGAGGGGAAAACGTACCCCAATAAACATTTCTCTTCATACTTTGGGCTTTCCATTGGTATGCCTACCTTCTCTGTAGCGTCATCCGATGCGGAGTTACGCCACTCTGAGTGTCCCAGCGCGGCGGCCACGCCCGTCATACTCCCGGTGGAACTGCCCCGGCTGCGTTGATGAGACTTGTTGCGAATTCCTGTTTATATGTTATTGATGTTTTATAAGATTTATTGTTTTTAATTTTACTTGTCAGACTTAGGAAATAATTTTATTTGGCAAGACATTATTGATCAACTGGGAAGAGGACGAGGAGAAGGGAGGATCATCATCCATATCCACTGACTGGCTGTTTGTGCAGCTGGATCCTCTACAGCTTCGGCACATAATACTGCAGTTCATACCAGAGTTCCTGCATTCGCACCGGGCACTGCAGTCCGTCTTGCAGGCGCAAGAAATTCGCCGTAGCAGGCTATCGGGAGCTGGCTGCCTTGTGGTAGGAACCGGAACCAGGCCCTGGAGTCCTAATTTCCACCCTGAGTTGAGGTTGACGTCTAGCCATTGCTGGACCTGCAAAAAGCACATGCAGATTAGTTGAGTGCTGCAAGCCCTTCGGGAGATTAAATCCTCACAATATTCTCCCTAACACCTCTCCTCTCCTCACCTGGAGGACTTGGGGTGAAAATCAGGACTCCAAGGCCTGGTTCCGATTCCTGTTCCTACCACAAGGCAACCAGCTCCTGATAGCCAGCTACGGTTAATTTCCTGTGCCTGCAAGGCGGACTGCGGTACCAGGTGCGAGTGCAGGAATTCTGGTCTGTCTGAATAAAGTCATTTTCTGAGTCTGACGAGTTAAATTTCATTCAATAAATCTAACAAGGAAGATATACATACCAATGGAAACCCCAAAGTATGAAGGGAAATGTTTCCGAGTCTTCATTTATCCGCAATGGGGCCATTTCGAAATTTTTTCAATTTTTGAAGTTTTGACAGCACTAGAACGGAAAATTTTGAACGAAATATGCATGGAACATGTGAAATACTAACGTATATGTTTCTCCAAAGCTGTTATGATCATTTCGACCCAAATCTGACCAGTAACAACCCTTTTGCTGCATTTTATAGCCAGCTCTGCAATTTCTGCGACTTAGGCCTTTGTTGCTCTGCAAAAACAGGGAAGCCGATGGAGGAGAGTAGGGGTATGTTTTGGTATGTGTTGTCCTGGACCAAAACTACAATCCTGCAAATTTTCAGCTTGACAATAATTAATTCTGGTTCAAAAACTAAAATTTCTGTGCTACATGGCTTAACTAAGATCACTCAATTTTGCCGCACCAATGAACCAATGCATACACTTAGAGAACTGTCAAAGTTAATGAACTAAGGGTATAGCTCGTCTTGCGCCTTCTTTATTGTTTAGACTAGACGTGATAGACGCAACAATGAACGCATTGGAATGTCCGAATGTCGCTGCTGCGACACTCAGAGTAGCGTAACTCCGTAACAGAGAAGGTAGGACATACCAATAGAAAGCCCAAAGTATGAAGAGAAATGTTTATTGGTGTACGCTTTCCCCTCCGAGTCTTCATTTATCCGCAATGGCGCTATTTCGGAATTTTTTAAAATTTTTTAAAATTTTTGAATTGTTGACAGAACTACAACGGAAAATTATAAACAAAAATATGCATGGAACATCTTAAATATGAACGGATATGCTTCTTCTAATCTTTTATGATAATTTCGACCCAAATCGGACCAGTAACAACCTTTCTGTGCCACTTTATAGCCAGCTCTGCAATTTTTGCGACTTATAGGCCCTTGTTGCTCTCAAAAAGCAGGCAAGCCGACGGGGGAGAGTAGGGGACTTTTTGCTACGTGCTGTCCTGGACCAAAACTACAATCCTGGAAATTTTCAGCTTTACATAATTAATTCTGGGTAGAAACGATATATTAACTAAAACTCCTGCGCTATTAGACTCCAATAAAAATTAGGCCGATTAATCCTTTGCCAGAAAATATCTATCTTGACGCGACTAATTATATATAAAGAAAATAAAGGAGCAAAGGAGAAGAAGTCATTCGGCATTATAACGATTTCGCGCGCACCCCCCCCCCCCCATAAAAACTGCTTAAAACCGGCCCTGAACGTAATTATGAGCATAATATTAGATTTTTAATTCAAACTAAAATGGGGTGAATTAGAACTCGGGTTATAAATATGTGAGATGTGGAATTAATTCATATTTATAATGGATATATAACGATTTCTATTTATTTCATCAATTTAATATATTATAATTTATATAATTTATAAAAAAGTTTATAACATACTAGTTCACAAAACAAGTCCTCTCCAACATTTTTATATACACTAGATCTATGATCAACGCACAATGACTTGGTGGAATGTATTTGTTCAAAATCTACGCGTATTTTTATCAGATGCAGATACATCAAAAACCTAATTACGCACTAATGTTTTTAAAATTAGATAAAACAATCATTAATACAAATGAAATTATTACTTTTATTTCATAAGCCGATACACCAGGTCACCGTCTGCATTTGCATTAAAAATGTAAATAAACTGGTTGTTATAATCTGGAATGGAAATGATGAAGTTAATTATTATTCACAATTATTATTACTCATTAAAAGTCTATAAAAACAGAGAGAACAAAATACAGTATGATTAGATAAAACATACAAACATTTTACCGTCTGATAAATAATTTAACAACGGACGTTGGAGTCACGCAGTCTAAGGCACTGCGGAAAATTACAAACAATTTATACGTTTGATGAACACCCACTGGCGTACTAGGGGGGCTTTAAACATATCAAATAAAATAAAATTTAATTAATCTGCGATATTTATGTTCGTCTGTGCGAGTGCGTGCCACTTAACTCATCAGGTTTCTATATCGTATATGGGCAGCACCTGCTAAAAACCACTTAAGTCGCAATTTGTGATAAATTCATATCAGCTGAGTGAAAATACTTCTTACCTAGATATTTCTTACCAGTAGATGTAATAACGCACGTTTCTAAAGATCCCATTTGAGTTATTTACTTTATTTTTTAATAAAAACTATCCATACATGAATGATTTCTATGGTGTCAATTCGTAGTGTGTGGCGCATAGCATTAATAGTGTCAACAAGATGGCCGCCATTGAGATTTATAAAATCGACATTACGTCAGTTATTAATTAGCCATTTTTTTTGTGATAGCTCATATTAAAGATAATTAAAATGTATATAAAAAAGGTAATTTCAGTATTTTCTCTTAAATGAAGTTACAGGGCCTAGGCCCACTTATAAAAGGGGGCCCCAAGGGCTGCTAAACCTCGAACGCAGGGTAGTCACCCTGTGCCCTGAACAAAATTTTAATGTTTAACGTGCAGTACCCCCTCTGCAATACACTGGTGAGGAAAGGGTCTCACACGGGTGACTAGTCAGGTCCTTGGGGGTGGTTTCGATAATTTGGGGTGGTGCAGGATGGTCAAATATAAAAGACAGCGTCGTTCTAATTAAACATTTAATAAAATAGCATGGTACGTAGTACAATATATCATAATATTAATAAAAAAAAAGTGTACTAATAAGTGGGGCCCACACGCTTAACCAAATATACACAAAACATCTTACAAACTAATAAATATACGAAAAGGTCACATACAAGATGCGTGACATAAAATAACTACAAGTGACCCAAGGTACGGTGGAACATAAATTACTTAAAACTATTGAAATCTATTTCTAAAATAAAAGTTGCAATTTTTTTTCTTTTTTTTTTGTAATATCTCAACTACCTCTTGCCCGATCTTCTCCCAATTTGGTAAGGAAACGTTTTTTAAGATAAGAAACAATAATTTATGTATCACATCACGCCTCATGAGCTATACCTGATGAATATTTTTCCTCTTTTTTTTTACGAAACGTAGTGGCACTTTTGACTAGAAAATCTCATGCAGGAGTCATTCCTACGTAAAAAAGTACACTTGATAGAACTTGATAATTCCAACCGTTTTCGAGAAAACTGCCGCATAGGTAAAAATTCTTTGAAAACAAACCCAATTTGAAAAGAAAAAAAATTTTATTTATTGAAAAATGTGCTTTGGTGACGTCATTTACGTATAATTTCATTAGCTTGACATTTTGACAGAACTAAGACGTCACCAAAGCACACTTTTCAATAAATACAATATTATTCGAAAAAAAGTCATTCTTTGTTTTCTCTTTAAATTCGTTTTTTCTACCACCACATATCATCGATACTTTCAAATTCGGTAATTCTTAATGCCCGAATAATTTACAGGTCTGATGACCCAAAATTTTTCAACGAAAATTCTTGGCCTTCGAAAAATATTTCGTTACCAATTTATTGATTATTTAATGTTTAAAATAGGTAATTTTAAGTGAGCCATAATTCAAAAACCAAAAATCAAAATGTTGTTAAATTCTGGATATAGCGGTTCTACAGCATGCTGATCAATATCATTAGTTTTTCAACAAAAAAATGCGTAATATAATTTCTCGAAAAATCGACCCTTTTTTTTCATAATAAAAATGCACGCCAATGCCTGAAATAAGTTTTGTTTTACTTAAAAAAGGTATAATAATGGTCTTTGATATCCATCCAAACTTGGTTAAAATTCGGTGACTAATAACTGAGCTACAAAGGTGTTACCGTGAAAAGTGGGACACACTGTATATATATATATATATATATATATATATATATATATATATATATATATATATATATATATATGTTATATGCTAAACAAACTGTATTAATTCATTCAAATGCATAAGTATCTTATCCAACAAGTAACTTTATATCCTTATCTCGGTACGTGATATAATTTGATATACCTTATCAAAAGCGATAACAACTTTAAAACAAAGCTTTCTCATGTAAAACGCTGGCATAGCATAATTCCGAGAAATGCATGTGCCTACGTTGATAGCAGTATGTTATAAATATCACCCAGAGACGCATCTGCAGTCAGTATACATTTAATCTTTATACCAAGCATATTAACTATTGTAACATTTATATCTAACCAAATATAATAATATAAAATATTGTGTAAAACCAAAATAAAAGTTTTTAAAAAGCAAAACAAGTTCTAAGTGATATAAAAGTGGCGCAGTCGGTAGGATTGGTAATAACGCCTGGAAGAAGAGCCTAACCAACGAAAACCTCCCAGAAGAACAAGGAACACCCCAAAAAGGGCCTAACTTCAGGAAAGGATCGCCGGAACAAGGAGACCTTTGACGACGGGCGGCGGATTCCAATCCCTAAATCAAGAAAGAACCTACGAATGAAGATTTATTACGTGTAAGTACTTATTGAATCATCTCGTTTTTAGTGCAAATTTAATTAAAATAATAATCGCATCATTTCTTGCGTATTGTCCGTGGAAAAGAACAGTTCTGTTGTCCATTGCTATTATAAGTAAAATAAATCTAAGTTTTCAAATTCAAATTAGTTTATGCCAGTAACTACTCGAAATATGGCTCACCAACAACAACAAAACCAACAACAGCACGAGCCACAACCTCAACCTCAACCAGACGCTGTTGAACCGTATAAATTGAGCGAAATATTTTCAATTATTCCTGAATATGACGGTAATCAAATAAATTCAAATACATTTTTAAATTCATGTAGAACTGCTTTTGGCATGTCAATTGGTAACCAGGTGGTACTTTTAACGGTTCACATAAAAAACAAATTAAAAGGTCGTGCAGCTGAACTAGTGAACTCTAGAAATCCCACTCATTGGGAAGAAATTAAAACTCTTTTAGAGAATCATTTCGGTGATAGTAGAGACCTAACCTCCTTAATACAAGACTTGCAAAGAATGCGACAACTTCCCGGTGAATCTCCGCTCACGTTTATTGCGCGCTTACAAACCCACGAAGCAAAAATGCATGCTTCTGTTCATAAACAGCGATTAACAGCGGCACAAAAACAAGCCCAAACGCAATTAACTGAGGGCATGGTTTTGAACACCCTACTCACGGGACTAGAACCCAAACTTGCGCATGTTGTTAGGGCAAGCGACCCTGAGAATATGCTAAAAGCAATAACGAGAGTTCGAAAAGAACTCCAATTAAATTACTTTGAAACGCAAAAAACCAATCGCAACAATAGTGCAATCACTCCCACGCGTAACCAAAACTTCCCCTTATCTGCAAGACATTGTTCATTTTGCAAACGTACGGGACACGTCGCTAATGAATGAATGTCGTCAGAGACAACAAAGTTCTCGACCCCCAAATTTTGGTACTCCCCAAATCTATCCTAGGCCTAATTACTATAATCAAAATCCTGGAGGCTCACAAAACTTCCAGCAACAAAGACCACCCGTCATTGCACCAAACCCAAATTTCAATAATGCAAGACCACCTGCGATTCAACCTAACCCTAATTATTATAGACCAAATTCAAATAGAAAAACGCTTCATCTCAATCAAAATACTGAACCCGAACATCTAGAGCAACAAAATCAAAGTTATTACGTTCACGATAACCCTTACGAAAATATTAACGAGGGATATTATACTGATAATAACCCCTACACAAGTCCGAACTATTATACAGCTAATACTTCGGAATACGACAACAGCAACGAAGACTATTATACTGCTAATAGTCCCTCCGAAAATTATTACACGGACGAATCCACTTTCGATACAACACCTGTATATAATCGGGATTTTCGATAAGGCCCACATGCCCAGTCGGACCCGCCTTATCACAAAACCGGAGACCCCGAGATGACAGTATTGCAAACCCAATTTGGCAAAATGAACTTGGACAATTTCAACCCAAATCTCAACTTCCCAGAACAACAGTTCCTATAAGCCCCTTATTGTCTGTCAAATCCAAAAATTTGTATTATATCTATGACATTACTAACACGCATAGATTATTAATTGACACGGGCGCAGGACTATCCATATTCAAACCTAAAATTTGTGAAAATTATAGTAGGAGATGTCCAGAAAACATTACGATCCAAGGCATAACTGACCAAAAAATAAATATTAACGAAGCCGTCTTTATCCCGTTTGACAACAATGAACCATTTAAAATTTATGTATGCGATCTTGACATAGAATTCGATGGACTCCTAGGGTCTGATTTCTTAGAACATTACAATTGTATAGTGGATATAAAAAATAAAAAACTTGTAACGAATTTCAAAACAATCCCGATCCACAAAGTCACGGACCAGGGTCTGCCAAACATACAAAATTACCCAAATCCAGATAATCGTGATACCACTCGTAATATATCAAATATAATTTCAGTTGAACCACGTATAGAACAAATTACCAAACTTAAATGTCACTTGTCCAATACGGAAGCTATACTGCTAGCTACCGAAGTAGACAAGGTAAGACTCCCTAACGCGATAGTTCAGATAGACGATAAAGGTGAATTTATTACCTCTATATTAAACGTAAACGCTGTACCCAAAACCGTTAATTTTTCAAATTTAAAACTAGAGCCGATCCAAAATTTCTCACTGCATAATATAGACGAAGAAACCTCCCAAACTTGCGTAGACAGACATTATGAAATAAAAAACCAACTCCGTCTAGACCACCTAAACATGGAAGAAAATGAACTAATAACTCAACTTTGTCTAGAATACGCGGACATTTTTTATCTTGAAGGTGACCAACTAACTTTCACCAATGAAATTAAACACGCGATAGATACCAATGACGCGAAACCGGTATTCACGAAATCGTACCGATACCCTCAGATACACAAAGAAGAAGTCAAAACGCAGGTATCCAAAATGTTAGAACAAAATATTATTCGTCCCTCTAACTCCCCCTGGTCATCTCCAGTGTGGGTTGTCCCTAAGAAACTTGATGCTTCGGGTAAGCCGAAATGGCGTGTGGTTGTAGACTACAGAAAACTCAACGAGTTAACTGTAGGAGATAAATACCCTCTACCCAACATCTCAGATCTCCTGGATCAATTAGGCAAGTGCCAGTACTTCACAACATTGGACTTGGCCTCTGGGTTCCACCAGATTGAGATAGACCCGAAAGACATTCCGAAAAGTGCATTTAGCGTAGACAACGGGCACTATGAATTCGTTCGTATGCCCTTCGGCCTTAAAAACGCCCCTTCCACCTTCCAAAGGGTTATGGACAACATCCTCATGGGCATTCAGAACGAGAGATGTCTGGTATATATGGATGATATTATCATATATTCCCCGACAGTTCACGAACACATTTCTCGTCTCACAGAAGTGTTCAAACACCTTCGAAATGCTAACTTAAAAATCCAACCTGATAAATGCGAGTTTCTTCGTAAAGAAGTCGCATACCTGGGTCACCTCATAACTAAAGAAGGAGTAAAACCAAACCCCGATAAGGTACAGTGCATCCAAAACTTTCCGCAACCCACTAACCAGAAGGAAATCAAATCCTTCCTCGGGTTGGCAGGTTATTATCGCAGATTTATAAGTAATTTCGCGAAACTATCCAAGCCCCTCACCAAATTGTTACAGAAGGATGTCCCTTTTGCTTTCGACTCAGAATGTCACAAATCCTTCGAGGAATTGAAACAAGCCCTCACTTCGACCCCAGTACTTAACTACCCAAACTTCGACGAAACGTTTCTACTCACCACTGATGCAAGCGCATTCGCCATCGGCGCCGTGCTCTCACAAGGCCCCATTGGCAAAGACTTACCAATAGCTTTCGCCTCAAGGACCCTCTGTAAAGCCGAAACCAAATACTCAACCATAGAGCGTGAACTTTTAGCTATAGTATGGGCCGTGAAACACTTCCGTCCGTACATATTTGGTCGAAAGTTCAAACTAATAACTGACCATAGACCTTTAACGTGGCTCTTTTCGATAAAAGACCCCGGTAGCCGCCTAGCACGTTGGCTTGAAGAATACGAATACGAAATCGAATATAAACCCGGCCGCATTAATAAAAATGCAGACGCTCTTTCCCGCATAAAGATAAATCACATCCAAGATTCCTCTAACTTTCAAGCAGAATCAAAACTAGTAACGTACCCCGTTCAAAGACCCTCAACTCCAATAGAACCCGATCCTGATAGTCAGGACACGACAAGCGACACGACGGAAACAAACGAACAAGAAGATGTCCTGAACGAATTCGAAACTTTCGTAAAGTTGTATAAAACGAAGTCACTTATCGATTATTCTAAAATCGAATTTTCGAACGGGCAACTCTTAGACAAAACCAACAAAAATATAGTGACCTTTTTCCAACAAAACAATCTCAAAGATTTTCATTATAAAATCCTTGAAGATTTGTTCGAAGAAAACGCGGACTTCCGAGATTTAGAATTA
This sequence comes from Rutpela maculata, assembly GCA_936432065.2. NCBI lineage: Eukaryota > Metazoa > Arthropoda > Insecta > Coleoptera > Cerambycidae > Rutpela > Rutpela maculata. The sequence continues at coordinate 318,148,899 of OW386285.2, read as the reverse complement.
AATAAATTATCGAGTAAGTCGGTGCGACATAGAAATTACGTTATCGTGGCTCTACCATACGACCCCGAAACCGTAATCCAAAATCTATTTATCTCCCTATACAAAAGTCGTGAAGAGTTCGACGACTCCAAAACGTATTGTATCGAAAACAATGTCGAACTCCCTATTCTTGAAATTTTGTCATTTCTTTTATCGGAAAAAGACGTGAAACTCAAAATATGTCAAAACGTTACTAGAACACCTAGTGACGACGAAATCCCAATTATTATCGACCAGCATCATACTGGCAAAGCTCATCTCCACCGTGGAATAAATTAGACTATTCGTCGCATTCGAGAGAAATACAATTGGAAAGGATTGACAAAAGACGTCGAAAATTTCATAAAAGCCTGCAAAATCCGCCAAGAAACAAAAATCTGTCGCAAAAATTTAGATAACCCTCTCGTAATTACGGAGACGCCTAAATCCCCGTTTGAACGTGTAAACATAGACGTCCTAGAAGTCCCAACGAAAAATTACGCACTTACTATACGCGACGAACTTACAAAATTCACTCAAGCGTATCCTATCAAAGATAAATCGGCAAAATCAATCGCAAACACCCTACTCGTTTACTTCCAGCACTTCGGAACACCCCTTCGAATCCATTGCGATTATGGCCGAGAATTCGATAACGCCATCCTAAAAGATTTATGTCTCCTCTATGACATCAAAGTAACGCAGTCTAGTGTCGGACACCCCCAATCTAATGGTTCCTTAGAAAGGTTCCACGCTACCTTGTTGGAAATGATCCGAGCACACGTGGCAGAACACCCTGACGAACACCCCTTCAACATATTACCTTACGCGATAATATGCTATAATACCTCTACTAATAAAACTCACGGATTTACACCCTACGAGTTAGTTTTCGGACACACAACCAGTAGACCACCTGAAACGCTATATAATCAGGAAGAACTAGTCACGAAATACGTCAGAAACTTAAATAATCGCCTCTCTTATTATTATAAAGTCGCGCGCGCCAGAACTGAAACACAAAAACAAAAAGCGAAAGTTCGGTTCGACGCCCACGTTTCAAAGGAAACCCCCGAATATCAGATTGGTCAAAAGGTGTATTTAAAAGAATCCCAAATCACCGATAAGTTACGTAATAAATATAACGGGCCATTTGAGATTTTGGAACTTCACAAAAACTCAGCCACCCTCCTTAACAAAAAAACAAAACAAAAAACTAAAGCTAACTTTGACAGGTTAAAACCATATATTGAAGCCTAAATTGCCTTACAGGTTCACCTTGCTGATCGGAGCAGCCATGTCCCAGTACCAAATAACACCCATCAATAACACCGTCGGAGTCTATTACCACGACGAAACGAGGATAATAATTTCCAATAATAAATGGACTCTGCTAGTCCATAAAAATCTATCAAGCCTCGAAGAAGCCTTTATCAACAACAAAATTTTAGAATCAATTGTAAATATATTCACCCCCGATACACGCGAAACGAAAGAATTCCTAGTCAAAGTCAAAACACACATAACACTCCTAAACCAAGCATCAAATTCCCTTAAGGTAAAATTTGAAGAAATCTTTGTTAACACCAAACGATTCAAGCGTGGTATATTAAATGGAGCAGGTAGTATATTTAAAGCAATTACCGGCAATCTAGATGCGGAAGATGGACAATTCTTCACAGACAGTATTAACAAATTAAACAAAGATCAACATCAAATAGAAAACCTCCTGAAAAATCAAATATCCGTTACCTCTACCGTCGTAAAAACCTTTAACGAAACGATCCAAAATATGCAAATTAATATCGTAACGTTTAACGAGGATATGAAAAAGATTCAAATCGGACTGCATAAAGTAAATGATAGAGTTGCACTGGTTCAAGCCGAACTAAAATTTATCGAAACATGTGAAAGTTACTTGTACCTCCAGAGCAACCTTGATGACATTTTGAACGCGATCACATTTGCTCGTCTGAAAATAATACACTCTTCAATTATTTCACCAGAAAGTTTGATTACTGCACTTCAGGAAATCTCTCAAAACTTAGTAAAAAATAATCTACCCCTACCGGTGAAATATTCAGAAATTCCTCAATACCTAGAAATTATCGAACTAGAAGCCTTTCAATCAAAATCAGATCTTGTTTTCGTTCTAAGAATACCACTAGTAGAACAACAACTCTATACCCTGTATCATTTGTATCCTATCCCTATACTAGACAACAGAACTGGCCTTCACCATGTCTTGTCATTCTCACAAAAATTCATTGCGCGTAACGATGATTCACTAATGTACATTCCCGTCAAAGATCTGAGTACATGCAAACAACTAGATTCCCATAAGAAACTATGCTCAGACCTCTACGCCTACCCGATCGACAGCAGTGCAGCATGCGAAGCCCAGCTACTGAAAAACTTCAGAAAAATCCCCGAAAACTGTGTAAGTTCCCTCGTCTATGGACAAGGTTATAACGTTCAGAAACTACAAGGCAATGTGTGGTTAATAATTGTCTCTGAACCCATTCATATCACCATAAACTGTAATAAAATGGACACGAAAATTACCAGTGTTAATAAGAACTCCATATTAAAACTACATCCGGACTGTTACGCGTTTGTCGGTATAACAAAAGTGCAAGCAGAAAGCCGCAATACCATCAACATTACAGACAATTCCCATCCAGTGGTTATACCCTATGACTGTTGTAGTGACATTCCCGAAAAACTCCAGCTACCCAAGTTGGAACCTCTCCAGTTCGATCACCTAAATGTAGAAAATCTAGACATAGCCAACCACAAACTCGAGCAATACTCTAGAGATCTAGACAAACTAATAAACGAGCCGTTTATAACCAAACATTTTTCCTTAAGCATGTATATAGTTATTGGTCTGTCCATCTGTCTCCTAGCCGCCTTCATCGCCTGGAAATGCAGGAAAAGATGCTGTGGTTGTAAGGAATCCAAGGACACCACCCCTAATGAAATGCTGAAAAGAATTGGCACCCTCCTGAGAAGAAGACCTCATCTACCTACAGAAGAGGAAGAAATGACCGATTTTCCCTCAAAAGTCGGTGACTAACACCGACTTTTCAAAAAGAAAGGGAGTTGTTATATGCTAAACAAACTGTATTAATTCATTCAAATGCATAAGTATCTTATCCAACAAGTAACTTTATATCCTTATCTCGGTACGTGATATAATTTGATATACCTTATCTAAAGCGATAACAACTTTAAAACAAAGCTTTCTCATGTAAAACGCTGGCATTGCATAATTCCGAGAAATGCATGTGCCTACGTTGATAGCAGTATGTTATAAATATCACCCAGAGACGCATCTGCAGTCAGTATACATTTAATCTTTATACCAAGCATATTAACTATTGTAACATTTATATCTAACCAAATATAATAATATAAAATATTGTGTAAAACCAAAATAAAAGTTTTTAAAAAGCAAAACAGGTTCTAAGTGATATAAAATATATATATATATATATATATGTTATATAATATTACACGCTATCTTATTGCGACTTAGCCATAATAAACCTTCACAGGTATATCGTATTTCACGATAACAGCTTCTCTTATTAATTGCTTATCTTCAAGATATCATATTACACCTTTGTTTCTCATAACTTGTGCAGACTGCAGAACTGCAATTCCTTTGTTATATATTTTGCTTACCCAGGTTCTGTATGTTATAAATATGACTAAACACGCTTTGTTGAATCAGTTATTAAACTCACTTAGAATGAAACACTTCTAATTATTATTATATTCCTTCTCCAAGAGCCAACGTTGGCTCCATTAAATAAATAAACCTTTTTTAAAAAGTCATTCATGTGAACCGTGATCTAACATTGGCGCAGTCGGTAGGATCCGTAAACATCATCAGAACAAGAAGCCTAACTGGTAGTGAAGTGCAAAAGAACAAGGACAACATCTGCAGAAGGTGCCTAACTAGTGCGTGTATATCTGTAAGAACAAGGAGACCTTCCTCACTGGTGGTGGCGGATCCCAATCCCTTGACGGACGAAGAACCTACTCATGGAGATGAAATTAACGTAAGTCATTTTAAGAATCATCTCGTTATTTCTTTTCATTTTTACAAATATTATTTATCACAATTATTTACGTGTATTATACCGCTAATACACTCGGCAAACAAAGCCAATTCTGTTATCAAACAAATCCTATACAAGCTACAACGCAACAATTTTAATTTTAAGTTATTTATTTTCGTATTCACGAAACGACTGTGTATTATACAGTTAATACACAATTCATTTACGACGTAACAAAATAAGCTAATTTTAATTTAATTTCCGTATCATACTGCTGATACGTAACCAATTTTAGTTCAAAAATCTCTAAATAAAAAAGCAAAATGCCTGATAGAGCTCAACCAGAGACTGTTCAACCAGTGCCACCGGCACCAGCCGAACAACAACAACAACAACCACAACAAATTGAGCCTTACAAGCTCTCTGAAATTTTTTCACTAATACCAGAATTCGATGGCAACGCCATAAATTTACAGACATTCCTAAACTCGTGTTCCTGTGCACAAAGTATGGCAATTCATGACCAAAAAATTCTATTAACCATGCACATCAAAAATAAATTAAAAGGCAGAGCCGCCGAACTTATAAATTCACGCAACCCTAGCACATGGCCAGAAATAAAGGCACTACTAGAAACTCACTTCGGAGGCTCCCGAGATTTAACGTCCCTAATTCAGGACCTACAACGAATTCACCAATTACCTAGTGAATCCGCCTTAACATTTGTTTCGCGTTTACAAACGCACAATGCGAAAATGCACGCTGCAGTGCAAAAACAAAATTTAACTTCGGAGCAAAGAACCGCGCAAACAAACCTGATTGAAACTATGACATTAAATAATTTGTTAACGGGTCTAGAACCAAATCTAGGCAGAATAATACGTGCCAGTAACCCTCCTTCTATAATGAATGCGATTATTAGAATTCGTAGAGAGCTACAACTCTCTTATTTTGAACAGCAAAAATTCCCAAAAAATAGTCCAGTCAAAAATCCAGTAATTCAACAAAAGCGACCACAAGGTCCCAATTTGCAACAAAAGTTTTGTTCCTTCTGTAAACGGAATGGACATGTAATAAGCGAATGCCGCACAAGGCAACAGTCTCAAAACTTCCAGAGACCAAGTTTCCAAGGAAACCCAAACTCACAAAATTTGTCTCATCAAAACTTCGCACAACCTAGTAATAATCAATTTAGTCAGAGGACATTCCCTCAAAATAATCAGCCAAATCAATCACAGCAAAACAGGCCCTCAGCCATAAGGCCGAACCCTAATTTTATGCAACAGCGACCATCAGCTATCCAACCTAACCCAAATTTTAATCGCTTTAACCAGCAAAAAGCTCATCATTTGAATTACGAACCTTATGACAATTATGACAATCAATGTAACTATAATCAATATAATGACTACTCGCCCGATTATCAAAATGATAGTTGTGAAAATTACGATTCAGGCAACGCTCAAAACTTTTCAGACAATTATACGGCTAATTCTCAATATGAGCAGTACGAGAATTATACTGCTAATTCTCAAACACTACAGGAGGATTATACTGCTAATCCTCAGGATTTTCGCTTAGATCCGGAGTACCCCGCGGATACTCCAACACAACAAATGGACCAATTCGACCAAATATCAAACCAAATACAAACAATGAATCTCAACGACAGTTTCGATCCAATGCTGAACTTCCCAGAACAAACGTTCATGTAAATACGCTTTCTCACACCTTATTAACCGTAAATTCAAAAAATCTTTATTACATCAAAGACGCAACTGGCAAATTTAAAATTTTGATAGACACAGGTGCAGGAATTTCAATTTTTAAACCTAAAACAGCTGAAAATTATAGACGTAGATCTCCTGAAAATGTAATTATACAGGGCATTACTGATCAAAAAATTTATATCAACGAATCTGTTCTCATCCCCTTTTCAGATGAGTCACACAAAGTTTATATCTATAATCTAGATATAGATTTTGACGGACTACTAGGCGCAGATTTTCTAGAACATTACGAATGCCAAGTAGACTTTAAAAACAAACAACTAGTCACGAATTTTAAAAACGTACCATTATTTAAAGTCACGGAAGAAACTACAGTAAATTTACCTGTACAACCAACTAGTAACATCAGAAACCAAAACCCAAATTTAAGCAACATCAAAAATTTAATTTCTATCGAACCTCGCATGGAAAAAATCTGTAAATTAAAATGTAATTTGCAAAATACCGAAGCTATACTGTTAGCTCAGGAAAACGAGAAAGTACGCTTACCAAATGCTATTGTCAAAATCAATAACAATGGAGAATTTTTAACCTCAATTGTAAATGCGAATGCAATACCAAAAACGGTAAATTTTTCTAACATAAAACTAGAGCCAGTACAAAAATTCAAATCAATTTTCAATTTAAACACTCAAAATTCTGACTCACACCTACAGACGGACAGATCCTTCGAAATTAGGAACGAATTGCGCTTGGATCATCTAAACGAAGAAGAGGCCGAAATAGTAACGCAGCTTTGTTTAGACTTTCAAGATATATTCTATTTGGAAGGAGACAATTTAACTTTTACTAACGAAATTAAGCATTCCATTGACACGAACGATTCAAAACCGGTTTTTACAAAATCATATCGCTACCCTCATATTCATAAAGAGGAAGTCAAAACACAAGTCTCTAATATGCTTGATCAAGGCATCATTAGACCTTCGATTTCTCCCTGGTCCTCTCCAGTTTGGGTTGTACCTAAAAAACTCGACGCCTCCGGTAAACAAAAATGGCGAGTTGTAGTGGACTACAGAAAACTTAACGAACTGACTATTGACGATAAATACCCGCTAACCAATATTTCCGACCTCCTCGATCAATTAGGCAAATGTCAATATTTTACAACTTTGGACTTAGCCTCCGGATTTCACCAAATCGAGATTGATGCGAAAGATATTCAGAAAACTGCTTTCACAGTTGAAAATGGTCATTTTGAATTCGTAAGAATGCCTTTTGGACTTAAGAATGCTCCATCAACATTTCAAAGAGTGATGGATAACATTTTATTAGGTATCCAAAATGAACGATGTCTCGTCTATATGGACGATATTATTGTTTACTCCCCTACTATTCACGAGCATATTTCTCGATTAACAGAAGTTTTCAAAAGATTACAGAAAGCCAATCTCAAAATTCAACCCGACAAATGCGAGTTTCTCCGCAAAGAAGTCGCTTATTTAGGACATCTCATTACAAAGGACGGCGTAAAACCGAATCCTTCGAAAGTTGACGCTATTCTAAATTTCCCTCAACCAAAAAATCAAAAAGAAATTAAATCATTTCTAGGCTTAGCTGGTTATTATAGGCGCTTTATCCCTAATTTCTCCAAGATTACCAAGCCTTTAACAAAACTCTTACAGAAAGACATACCATTTCTCTTCGACAATGATTGTATAAAATCTTTTCAAGATTTGAAACAAACATTAACGACAACTCCGATATTAATCTACCCTAATTTTGACGAACCTTTCGTTCTAACCACTGATGCGAGCGCATTTGCCGTCGGCTCAGTGCTGAGCCAGGGGCCCATTGGCAAAGATTTACCCATTGCCTATGCTTCTAGAACCTTGTGCAGTGCAGAAACTAAGTATTCAACGATTGAACGCGAGCTTTTATCGATAGTATGGAGTGTAAAGCACTTTAGACCATATCTGTATGGTAGAAAGTTCAAACTTGTCACCGACCACAGACCACTCACCTGGCTATTCTCTATAAAGGATCCAGGAAGTAGACTTGCTCGTTGGCGACTCAAACTAGAAGAGTACGATTACGAAATAATTTATAAACCCGGCAAAATCAATAAGAACGCGGATGCACTTTCCAGAATCAAAATTAATCATTTTTCTGAATGTTCCAAATTCTATTCAAAGGTTCTAGCCGCGAACGACGAAGAGTCAGACGACGACGAAAACCCAGACAATAACGAGATCACTGACGAACAAATTTCCCAAGAATTCGAAACTTTCGCCAACTTATATAAGACAACATCTTTAATTGACTATTCGAAAATCAAAGCCTCGAACAAACAACTTTTGTATCGAGAACACAAAGATATTATAACTTTCTTCCAACAAAATAACCTACAAGACCTCCATCATAAAATTATCGAAGACATATTCGAAGAACACCCCGAATTTCATAACGATAAAATCAATATTGTATCGAGCAAAACAGTCAGACATAGGAGATATTTTATCATCCCTCTACCTTTTGATATCGAATCTGTAATTGAACATCTATTTTCGGTATTATTTAAAAATCAAGACGTCCTAGATCTCTCTAAGACATACTTTGTCGAAAATAACTTAGACCTCCCCATTCTTGAAATCCTATCATTCATTTTTGCGGAAAAAGACTTAAAAGTAGTAATTTGTCAAGATATCGTCAGAACTGCCGACGAAGATGAAATTCCAATTATATTGGAGCAAAATCATTTTGGTAAAAATAATCTACACCGCGGAATAAATGAAACGATTCGAAGAATTAGAGAAAAATACACTTGGCAAGGTCTAACTAAAGACGTTGAAAATTTTATAAAAAATTTCGAAACTTGCCAAAAGACTAAAGTATGCCGGAAAAACCTTAATAACCCTCTGGTAGTCACAGAAACCCCAAGAACACCATTCGAAAGAATCAATATCGATTTATTTGAATTCCCAACTCGAAATTACGCTTTAACTATTCGAGACGAGTTAACTAAATTTACACAAGCCTATGCAGTCCCGGACAAATCCGCAAAATCCGTCGTAAATACCTTGTTGTTATACTTTCAACATTACGGTACCCCGCTAAGAATCCATTGCGATTACGGTGGCGAATTTGACAACCGTTTGCTCAAAGATCTCTGCACCCTCTACGACATAAAATTAACTTATTCAAGCGTAGGACATCCCCAATCGAACGGATCCATAGAAAGATTTCATGCTACTTTAGCCGAAATGATAAGAATCCACAAAACTGAAAACCCAAACGAACATCCTTTCACGATTTTACCATATGCAGTAATATGCTATAACAATTCGGTAAATAAAACACACGGTTTTACCCCATATGAACTTATCTTTGGTCATACATCTAACAGACCACCCGAAACTTTGTACAACCAAAAAGAATTAATAACTAAGTACGTTAGAGATTTAAACAATAGAATATCCCACTACTATAAAATAGCCCGTAGTCGAACACAATCTCAAAAAGAGAAAGCAAAAGTTCGCTTCGACAGAAATATTCCCCAAAAACGACCTGAATACAAAATAGGCGACTTAGTTTATGTAAAAGAATCACAAATTAAGAACAAACTACAAAACAAATTTAACGGTCCCTTTAAAATAAAAGAAATTTTTCAAAATTCTGCTACCCTATTAAATCTCGAAACAAAACAAGAAACTAAAGTAAATTTTGATAGAATGAAACCATATACTGAAAATTAAATTTATTTTCAGGTTTCTCCTGCTGTTCGGATCAGCACTCTGTCAGTACAAAATTACCCCGATCAATAACACTGTTGGTGTATACTATCACCAAGACACGGACATCGTGGTGACAAATGACAAATGGACTCTGCTAGTGCATAAAAATATTTCATCCCTTAAACTAGCTTTTGACAAAAATCAAAATAATTTAGACAGAATCTTGAACACCCTCGATGGTGCTGACCAAAAATCAATCCTGTTTAGAAGCGAAGTTAAAACAGAGTTTAACCTTTTAATGCAAATAGCTAGTTCGATAAAAACGAAATTTGACGAAGTCTTTTCAGATACAAAGAGATATAAACGCGGAATACTTAACGGTTTCGGAACAATATTCAAATCAATTACCGGAAACTTAGACGCCGAAGATGGCGAGTACTACACTAACTGTATAAACAAATTAAATAATGATGAACATCAATTAGAAAACTTAATCAAAAATCAAATCTCAGTTACAACTTCTGTTATCAAAAATTTCAACTCAACTATACAAAAATTACAAATTGATGAGGAAACATTTAACAAAGATATCAAAGAAATCGAGCACACGATTCAAACCATGACTCAAACGATCCAAGCTGCCGAAATAAAACTAAAATTTCTATACATTTCCGAACAACTAATGGCCAGCTATTTGTATATCGAAGACAATCTAAACGATATTTTAAATTCAATAACATTCGCCAGATTAGGAATTATTCATTCATCAATCATAACACCTGATCACTTAGTAACGGCGTTACAAGAGATTTCACAGAGTTTGCGAAGGAACAATTTACCTCTTCCGATTAAACTATCAGCAGTTGCTCAATATCTGGATATTATTGAACTAAAAGCTTTTCAACTAAATTCTAACTTAATATTTGTTTTAACAATACCTCTCATTGAACCTCAAAATTACAACACCTTTCGTCTGTACCCTATACCTATACTTGATAACAGAACTGGTCTACATCACTTTCTATCTATTTCACAAAAGTTTATCGCGAGAGACGATGATTCTTTAATGTACATACCTATACAAAATTTGAAAGAATGCAAACCTCTTTATTTTGGAACCAAACTTTGTTCGAACCTGTTTGCTTATCCTATCGACCAAAATGCCATTTGTGAAGCTAGAATATTAAAACCATTGCCGAAACTCCCAGAAAATTGTCAAACTTCCTTCATCATTAGTCAAGGATACAACGTCCAAGAACTTGAAGACAACACATGGCTAGTAATTAATTCCGAACCACTTCACATTACCATCAACTGCCCGAAGAGAGAATCCATAACAGAGCTAATTAACAAAAATTCCATCATAAAACTACAACCAGGATGTTACGCCTATGCAGGCATTACTCGAATACAAGCCAGTGCTAAAGACTTTTCCGAAATTAAGGACAATTCACATCCAATCCAAATTCCTTTTGAATGCTGCAATCACATGCCCGACAAAATCGAAATCCCAAAATTAAAACCTCTTAAATTAAACAGTCTCGACGTAGAAGATTTAGATATTGCTAAAAACAAACTAGAGCAATACTCCAAAGACCTAGACGACCTCATAAACGAACTTTTTGTGACCAAACATGTATCTTGGTTCACATACTTCATAATCACTCTCATCATCCTATTAGTTCTACTTTACATAACTTGTAAATGCAGAAGAAGAAGATGTGGAGCATTGCGAATCCAACCCTCAACGGATAACCCTCCTTCACCTCCTTCAGAGCGAAGCAGAGTATTTACCAAATTTCCTAGACTGATCCCTCCAAGAAAGCGACCCGGTATTAGACCTCAAGAAGAAGAGGACATCGAGTTAACATAGACTTTCATGTGGAGTTTTACCCTCGTCTATTAATTTAGACTATTGTATTTTATCCTTATTACGTTATGTAATGTTTTATTATCGCTTACCAATTTTAACTTTCACATTATTTTATTATTTTGCTTTGTATTCATTCAACGTTGTTTCAATTTATTTTTGCATTATATTCATTTAACGTTTTAACAATTTTCAAAAGTTGCTGCATAACATCAACTTTTTTATTAAGGGGGAAGTTGTTATATAATATTACACGCTATCTTATTGCGACTTAGCCATAATAAACCTTCACAGGTATATCGTATTTCACGATAACAGCTTCTCTTATTAATTGCTTATCTTCAAGATATCATATTACACCTTTGTTTCTCATAACTTGTGCAGACTGCAGAACTGCAATTCCTTTGTTATATATTTTGCTTACCCAGGTTCTGTATGTTATAAATATGACTAAACACGCTTTGTTGAATCAGTTATTAAACTCACTTAAAATGAAACACTTCTAATTATTATTATATTCCTTCTCCAAGAGCCAACGTTGGCTCCATTAAATAAATAAACCTTTTTTAAAAAGTCATTCATGTAAACCGTGATCTAACATATATATATCTATATATATATATATATATATATATATATATATATATATATATATATATATATATATATATATATATATATATATATATATATATATATATATATATATATATATATATATATAAGTTAATTTAAAATATGGGTCAAGGTGTCTATTGCAACTGTCAAAAAGGGCCATGACCGGAGTCTACAACAACTGCCTGGTCAACTGAGCGCACAAGAAGTGCAGAAGATCGCATTATTGGCAAAAGCACATATTTGAAGGAAAGTCCTGGACTAAGAGTCTCTGGGATCTCTGTGGTGTTTATTTATCTTAAGAATCTTTTTTTACAGAAGCATCAAATAAATAATAAGATGTAAATAAACATAAAATGAAATCCACGAAAAAAAATCTTGTAAGTGAGATTAATATAATATTCATTTAATGCTAATATTATATTTTTTAATTTATTCGAGGGTGTATTATACAGGGAACTACAATTTTCAATTTAAAAATTTTTAAATCTCAAATAATTCACAAAGTCGTACAATATCTGCAGAGAAAAAAAGGAATTTAATTTTACCTAATTTAATGAAAAAAATATAGGATGTTCGATTTGACTTAAACAAGTTTTTGCGGTTTGAAGTTGACAAAATGTAATATAAAAAACTGAACACTTGTTTTATTATTATTGAATTTCTTTAAACTGTAGAGCATAGCTCACCTTATGATCTTTCTGCATGCCAAAAAGCAAATGAGGATCTTTTACGTGAAAAAAGTTAAAAAGGTTATTGCAAACCGTTACACTTGTCAATTTTTTTTTAAATGTCAAATATCTCTGAAACGGAATGTTTAGGGATAAAGTATACACATGTCTTCGCCTTAGAATTTTTCGCTCTTTTCGAAAACTTCGAAATATATAGTGTGTTCCATTTTAAATAGGCAAGTTAGTATTGAATTCCAGTATAAGCGGAAGTGCCAAATGCTTGTAATTATTTCCTTTGGATTGGCCATACTGACATTAGTAATTTCCCAAATTTTCAAAATTCGCTGGTGAGTACCTTTTCCTGTATCGATCGATGCAATTTCCGGTGGGACACCCTGTATAATGTCGATGCCAAATTACACAGCCCCACAAAAAAAAAATGTTCTGGTCACCAGACTAGACCAACATATCTATACGTTTTTGGGGTCGCTGAATCCGAATCCGGGGTCTGTTTGACCTCATCAGGTCAGGGTCAAGGTCAATCCAAGGTTAAATTGGGAAAAAACGATTAAGCGAATGAAACCACGATTTCTGTACATTTTTGGGGTCACTGAATCCGAATTCGGGATCTGCTTGCCACCATCAGGTCAGGCTGATGGTCAATCCAAGGTCAAATTGGGAAGAAGCCTTTTAAGCGCAGAATACCAGCATTTTTATACGTTTTTGGGGTAACTAAATCCCAACTCCTGGTCTGTTTGGCCCATCAGGTCAGGGTCAAGGTCATTCCAAGGTCAAATTGGGAAAAGCATTTAAGCTAAAAAAACCACAATTCCTATACGTTTTTGGGGTTGGTGAATCCGAATCCGAGGTCTGTTCGACCCCACCAGGTCAAGGTCATTCCAAGGTCAACTTTTGTTTATCAAATGGAAACGCGTTTTTGACCACGGATTCTGAAAGAGCGGGATATTTTACGTTCGCATATGGTTTGACTTATGGTGGCGTCTTCCAATCCTCTGGGAAACACGAAACGTCTATGTCATATACTGGCTGCCAAATCATCTCGGTGATAGGTGCTGGAGCATCACTGATGAGGCCAGTATCAGTATCCGAGCGATACGTTTAATTTCTGTGGGAATGCTCTGATCCTGTTATGAAAATTAAAAATCCTGCTTCTCAGAGGATGCTGGAAATGGTGACAACTGCCTTAATTGAGGATGTGTAGAATGATCCATTTCTCGATCCTTTGAGGTAATAAAGCCAGTAAAAGCGTACTGCCCTGCAGGGAGGATGAAGCCATAGTGTGTCCGACGATGAGTTGACTTTGTTCTCGTCAAAGTCGGAAAGCCCTCATACTTAGACCTGGACAAAGTCAACTCGTCGTCGGACACACTATGGCTTCATCCTCACACCCTAACGCCCCTCTAGGGCAGTACGCCTTTACTGGCTTCATTACCTCGAAGGATCGGAAAATGGATCATTCTACATATCCTCGATTAAGGCAGTTGTCACCATTCCCAGCATCCTCTGAGAAGCAGGATTTTTAATTTTAATAACAGGATCAGAGGATTCCCACAGAAATTAAACGTATCGCTCGGATACTGATCTTGGCCTCATCAGTGATGCTCCAGCACCTTCATCAGTCCCTATTACCGAGATGTTTGGGCAGTCAGTATATGACATGGACGTTTCGTTTTTCTCAGAGGATTGGAAGACGCCACTCGTTGGTTGCGAGTGGATATAGGTGTCTGCTGTCTTGGTTCTCCAATCCCCCTAGGAGAAATATCACGAGGCTAAACCATGCTCGATAAAGATTTGTAACTCAGATTTCTCAATACGAAACGTCTTTGATCTTAGATAAATTAATTTGAGAGAGTGATTCGATCTTCTGATGACCAAAGGTCACTTTGATCATAGGTCAAACCATATGCAAACGTAAAATATCCCGCTCTTTCAGAATCCGTGGTCAAAGACGCGTTTCCATTTGATAAACAAAAGTTGACTTTGGAATGACCTTGACCTTGACCTAATGGGGATCGAACAGACCTCGGATTCGGATTCAGCAACCCCAAAAACGTATAAGAATCGTGGTTTTTTAGCTTAAATGCTTTTCCCAATTTGACCTTGGAATGACCTTGACTCTGATCTGATGGGTCAAATATACCAGGAGTGGGGATTTAGTTTCCCCCAAAACCTATAAAAATGCTGGCTTTCTGCGCTTAAAAGGTTTCTTCCCAATTTGACCTTGGATTGACCATCACCCTATCCTGATGGTGGCAAGCAGATCCCGAATTCGGATTCAGTGACCCCAAAAACGTACAGAAATCGTTGTTTCCTTCGCTTAATCGTTTTTTCCCAATTTAACCTTGGATTGACCTTGACCCTGACCTGATGGGGTCAAACAAAACCCGGATTCGGATTCAGCGACCCCAAAAACGTATAGATATGTTGGTCTAGTCCGGTGAACAGAACATTTTTTTTTGTGGGGCTGTGTTATTACAGCATCTATGGTCAATACTTTTTTGGAAAGCAGATTATTTCTTTTTTTTTTATTCCTTGTTTGGTACACATAATCTAACGTTTCACATTTCTTTCTGTTTTTAATTTTATAAATTAGAACGATAAAAAAAATATGTGTCCAATGTCGAGTAAATCTGTTTGGCAAATGAGATATTTTCCTATGCTTTTTTAAAACAGTTTCTGAATGATTTCTAATATTTTCAGATTGCGTGAAGTAATTCCAGCCCATCCCAGAATCATATTGATTCAACCAATGCTTAGTCTAACAGAAATTTTTTTCTCTACGAGCGGTGTTATCGTTTCAGAAATATGCCTATAAAATGCAATATACTCTTTATTTCGTATTTTCGAAAAGTGTAATAGTCATCTAAACAGATTTTCTCTTCTGTACATATAGATTAAAAATTCGATAAAAACATTAATATATGTCATGCCAGCTCAAATAAATCATTATTCAAAAAAATGTTCAATATTATAATAGTGACCTAATATTACTTGACGAACTAAATTAAAATACAGATCTTTATGAAGAAATTTACTACGACATGGTAGAGAACGCGAGATGAGAATTATATTGTTCTATCTGTACTTTTTAGCTAAAATGAGTTATCTGCAGCACTATTCAGCTGTTATAGCGATGTTTCTGCTTGGTCAATAGTATCACACCATTTAAGTAATTAAAACACTTTGACACAAATTGTCTGTTGTTTAGAGAAATATTTGTTGTGGTTGTGGTTTACAGTTTATTATCAATAGGATTATTCATGACAGCTAAAATCATTCCAAAGACAATGAATTGCACAAAGTCCAACAACGATTGCTCACAATTAAAATCATTACGGAACAAACCAAATGTCTCTTATCAACCGTTCTATGTTGCCCTCTCTCCGATTGATGTGACCAAATAATGAGAGGAGTCTTGAGAATACGATGTTGAAGAGTTGGTTTTGAGAACGTATTTCTTGGTGTTGATACGATGGGCTGCCCAAGGAATTCGTAGCAAACATCTCCAGGACCACATCTCGAAAACATCAATACGTCATCTGCCTGCCTTTCTAATGGTCCATATCAAAGAGGGGTAAAAAAAATGGAGAAAACCAGAATGTTAGCAAGTCTGATCTTTTATGAATACAATGACGAAAATAATATCAAAAAGCTCGCTAAAAATATAACAAAAGAAAACGTTATACAAAACGAAGAAGGAAGAGACTAAGTTTAGGAAAAATGCTGACATGGTTAAAGAAACACACGATACTAAGAAAATAAGCACTGGTCACGAAATGGAAGAAAGAAGAAAATAAGAAAGCTGCATAAGACGTCGCATCGGTGGGGGAAACAAACGCGGTATACAGAAAAAAAACACAATACATTACTCTAAATATATTTGTGAATAATTTGTATATTAATAATAAAGATTTGATCTTATAATCTGAATAGCCTTTTTAATGTACCAAATAAGTTACAAATATTCGGATTCAATTAACCTGTAGGACAATAAATGGTATAATTTTCAGGTAGCGAAAAAAATTTAATAAGAGAGAATGATAACTTTTAATGTGACATTGAAAGGTCAGTGTTTTCTTGTTTGGTTAAACTACTATAGTTAAACATAACAAAATGTGATTCAAATAGCAATTGTCAATCGCATGCATATTCATTAGAAATTGGTTAATATTGGTTAAAACTAGCACAAGAGATAAATGTGAGATTTATCGAAAGAAATATTAATACAAAGGAAAATCGAAACAAAGAAAGATATAAGATTGACACCTATTTATTAAAATCAATATTTACTAATTATTTCGCAAATTATCTTCGGTGTATGTTTTTGTTTGTCATTAAAGTTGTCTGATGCTGAAATTATTAATTAATGCATTGATTAAGAAAACCCTTTTCGGGCCTCGAATAACGCTCGAATCACTTGACGTCTGTTTGCTTAAATTATACCTCAGCAGATAATTTTTAAAAATTAGTCATAATTCGACTGACCGATTTTAAGACGGATATTTATCTAGTGTCGCAATTAAATCAGAAGCGATGGAAAGTTACATTTCAATAAATGCCAATAATTTCTATGATATGCTATTTTTCATATTTTGGTAACACTTTTGGGGTAGTAGTTTTGAAGAGAACTTTACCTCGAGAGATTGTTCTTTTAGAAATCAAACATGTGTCAAAAATGTTTACGGACTATCTTTGTTCATTATAATAAATTGTAGAATGGTGTCAAGGATATTCTTATTAAATTATCACTCCCAGTTATCTGAGTTAGGAAATGGATTTATATAAGGAACTACAAATATTAGCATGCAAAATGTCAAAAAAAATGTCATCTTTAAGGACGGTTGTACACCAACATTTTTCACGTTTTTCATGTTTTTTGTAACAGTACGATCTTTATGATAAAGAAACACGTTATAGCCTTAGTATCGCTATATTAAAATATCATATATAGCCCTTGGTATTACTATATTAAAATATCATATTTGATTGTAAAGGTTTATTTTGTATTATATTTTAAAATGTTAACATTTTGTGTATCTTGTTAATAATCATAAATTTTTGTTATATATTTTGTTTCTTCAATTTTCTTCGTTACGCCGCTAGACTTCCAGTGTGGGCGCTCGCACATATCTTCTACTAGTGTAACGTCGCAGACAAGACACGAGATACGACATGTCTTAGACAAAAACCGTACGTGATCATACTCACGAGGGAGTCTCATTAAGACCTGATGATTTTAGAATACTTTTTAATAAAAAATAATGGAGGAACGGGAACAGATGTGGAATAGCACAAATGCCAAATTAAAAAGTGTTAAACAAATCACAACTAAACTTAATAGAAGGGAAAAGTAGCGCTAACTAAACTAGAATAGGCTACAGGCACCTTACGTTCAGTTATTTACTAGTAGGTGAAGAGATGTATAATTAGCCTTAGACAAAGAGAGAAAGACAATAGAAAATATTATTAGTTTTTGCAAATGAACAAATTTACTGAAAAAGATCATGAAATATCTATCTTTCAAGACTGTGCTCTTTTAGATTGAATTGAGCTTATTTTTATACTCCTATAATATAATAAAATATGCCTATTACGAATCCACCTAAGATACAAATTAATATAACGGAGGAGGGTGGTGCAGCTAATGACCTTCGTTGTTGATGCCGTAGTGAAAAAAAAAGAGAACCGTAGGATACTGCTTGTTTGAAGAAATAAAAGATATTTATTAAAAAAAAATGTTACAGGAATTTTATAAAATTTACATACTTTTCAATTCATTATCACGTAACCCAGATATGTTTCATAGAACTTTAAGTTTATTTGTAGTGAAAGAATCATAAAAATAAAAGAGCTAGTGAAATTAGTCAAAATTGTTGGGTTAAGGTACAAATAAACAGACTTAAAACACTCTAAAGAGGTAGATATTCTAGCAAAAAAAGAGCATTAATGATGGATAATCTTTGAGCGGTGGATTGTACGTCCAGGAGTATATAAGCATTTTCGAAATTAGCACCTATAATAAAAATAAAACATAATATAAAAAACGTGATATGATCAACCTTATGGAAAGAATATGGCATAACAAATCCTACTCGTTGCACATCTATTAAACTTGATAGGAGACCCCCCCCCCCCCGAATATTTGAAATTCTTAAAAAATCACAATTACCTTCAACATTCCCAAGCAGCTTGGCATCCGTGTGCACAACTTTTACAGGAAATATCCCCGAACAAAAATTCTATATACGCTATTGATATCTACCACCTATTGGCGCTAAATAAGAAACGTATCTATGACGTAATCCCAGAATTCATTAAAATATCAAACTAAACATTTAGGATAGGTTAGATACCTCTCATTTGTTTTTGTCTTATAGTTACATGTTCTTTTCTCCGTGGTCATACTCTTTGTGGGGTCGTTACATAATGCGTTGACAGTCCCCTGGACGAGGACACAGTATTCTTGTTTCTTTTTCCAGAGAGTCCATTCGTAACCAACGGTATAGGGTAGATTAGCAGCTACACCTGGCTGATCGACACAAATTATAATGCCAGAAAAAAAATTAAAAGAATACCAAAAAAAATAATTTCTTTGATAAAAATGATGAGATTACGCGGGATTATATTATTTTAATTCTGTATTTTATTGTGTCATGCAATGTGCAAGTAGATTTCTTGGACATGAAAATAAGTGAAGAGTCATCAAGTGACATCTCGATAGGGAGTTCATGCAGGTAGTTCCTTGGTATCCTCCGCATATCGCTGAGCATAGCAAATCAAACAGTTCATATTTACATCTCTGGGTGTTTCCTTGCAGTTATGATAATAAGATTGAAAAGTCCTGGTGGAGCTGCTTCCTTACTAATAGGGACAGGTTTCAGCTATCACCTTACCAAGAACTAAACCCACTCTGTAGGCTCCCAGCAATTTCTCAACCATTTCTGGACCTGCAAGTGTACTCTGTACGAGTGTGCACTACAACTGCACTGGCCGGAAGTAAGGATGCCAACTAAAAAGATGTATTCCACTTTTCTACCTCTATAAGGTTTCACAAAAAGCATTTTTATTTAAATCACAGGACCTTTTCTCGTCAGAGTTAATGGCATTTTTACTGGCATACTCTTGAATAAGTTTGGGTCTCCTAACAAGATAATAGTGATGCAGATACTCACTCATTCACTCTTACGGCTGCTCTAGATCAAGTTAAATGTACAAATTCAGCTGTTGTGTCATTGAACACAATACGGATTTACTTGTTAGTTGTGATTGTAATTCTGGAAAATGTCATGGAACTATCTACTTGGACTCAGCAATCCAGATGTTACCATAACATATCTTGATCGGCACGGTTACCATTTCTGCTGACGATACAGCGATAACTAACCCAATACAAACTCCCGAGGAGCTATCACTACTCATGAAAGGTGTGTGAAATGAACTTGAGGTTTGGTGTCGAAGCAATAAATAGGCCCTAAATGAAATTTAGATAGTTTATTCAAATTTCCACTTAAGTAAAGTTCTTTCACCAACTTTAATAGAAAGCAATATTAGATTATCAAAAAGAACCTAACTAGTCGGCAAGTAGTCATGAAATATTCATATTGATCATGTCTGTTATATCATATCTGTCATGTCAAGTTAAACTTCATTTTCTTTTGATTTTCTACAGATTAATGTTTACCTTAATGTATTGAGTGAGACCTTTAGGTATGCTCAATATACATTACTGTCTAGCACAGTGCCGGATTGGCCCACCGGGAAACCGGGAAATTCCCGGTAGGCCGCAGGCCTAACGGGGCCGATGGCCAGCGGCCAAGTGGTAAAAATTTTCAGTTTCTCGTTTTTTGTTAAAATTTAAATAATTAGAATCAGAATGAATACAGACCTGCTATTCCTTTATAAAATTGTATCATTTCGGTTTCCTAGAACAGTTTTGCAGACCGAGTATCAGATTACTGTTGTTGCAATTAAACTTTATTTTGTCTCTGAATTCTCTATATTATAACATGCGGAACATGCCGACAACTAATAACTGATACAAGTTTATGAATGGCTGCACTGCGGTACTTTTGTACAAATAAACTTGCATGTAAAACAATTCTGAGCTGATTATTTACGATATTTTAAGAAATACAAAATTTGCAAAATATGAGTATTGAGTGGACACGAGACACGAGACAGGACAGGAACTTCTCAGTAGAGATAGGTGATGGGCCAATCTGCTACTTTTTAATTTTCATTCACATTCACCGCGACAAAACAAGCTGTGAGCTTTGACTGTTAGCTACCAAAGATCTTTAACTACTAGATGGTTTAACTCATAAGGAATTCGTATATGATAAAGCTGCAAACATCTCAACGCAGAGAGCAATATTAATACGCATCAAAAAGCGAGACAGCAATACTGGAGTTGTCGGACTTTACCATTGCTATTGTCGGGTCAGTTCGAGTTTCTCAACAAGATTTTTTGCTCTTAAAGCGCAAACGCAATTGCATAAGATGTGTAAATGACGTACTAGAAAAGTACAATTTATATGGTTCAGCGTACAAAGCCTTACACATGGCCTGCAAGTACATACTAACTCTATCTGTAACTCAAGTAGAGTGTGGAAGAAATTTTTCGAAGTTAAAAATCATAAAAAATCGATTAAGAGTATGATTTGCGGTAGGATACATAATATTTTCATTGATATATATGAAAAAGGTATATACGGGTGGGCGTGCACCTTTGACCAATGAAATATGCCCAAAGGCGGAGATAAACATATTGTGTAATATAAGACAAATAGTTCAAATATATTTCTGTCGTACAGAGTCGAATTCGCGTTGGGTGCACAAGAATTTTTATTTAAAGTAATTTGAGTAGGAAAACTGAATGCGGTTGTAGTGATTCCTTAGGCAGTGGTTTTTAATTAAAAGAAAAAACTATCTGTAGGTACATAATGTATATTTACAGTGTACAGGGTGTCCTAGTTAACGCGTTATGTCCGATTTTCTCGGTAGTTTTTGAGATAAGTATTTTTTTTCCGGGGAATCGATGCCGCTAAGAAACATAATTGAACATCAAAGAAGAATTGATCGTATTATTTATGTTCTTAATTGACTATTAAAGGAAATTAAAAAAAGGCATGTAAATTTTAAATATCACTTCCGGTTTACATGGCAATGGCGTTCTTTTTCTTGAAAATAGAATATTAATTACTTCCACATCCAGTGGAAGTATAGTAACAAAAAAATTTTTGAAAATTTTTATTGTTCAGATAGGCTTAGACTGTCATGAAAGGTCGACATTTTAAGTTTCAGCGAAAAAAAATTTCTGTCTGTCTGTCGGTCTAACCTTTTTGTGCGCACGATTACTCTGGAACCGTTTAAGATATTGACTTGAAATTTGGTACACGTATGTACTTTAACGGGATCTGGAACTAGATTATATTTTCATCTTATTCCATCGAAGGGTTGGAGAGTAAATTGGGGTAAATGGGGAGGTAAACAGGTAAATCAAGCATGTAAGAGTCCGTAAAATTGGTATTTAGTATATATAAGAGAAGCTAAGGTCCCGAAAAATTTTTTGACATTAGCTACCCCCATTACCCCATTTTTTAAGGGGACAACAAAAAGTGTGATTTAGTGTATGTACAAGAACCAAAAACTTCAAAATATTTTTTTACTTTATAGTCCAAAAATTTTTATTGAAAAATTACCAAAAATCCTCGCTATGTTGGGGTGATTTCTATTACGAATAACTGGCAAAATAAGGATACATATATTACTTCCACATCCATTGGAAGTATAGTAACGACAAAAAAATTTTTTAAAATTTTTATTGTTCAATTAGGCTTAGAATGTCATGAAACGACGAAATTTTAAGTTTGAGTGAAAAAAAATTTCTGTCAGTCTGTGACTTTTTTTTTGTGCGCACGTTTACTTTGGAACCGTTTGAGATATTGACTTGAAATTTGGTACACATATGTACTTTAACGAGATCTAGAACTAGATTATATTTTCATCTTGTTCCGTCGAAGGGTTGGGGAGTAAATTGGGGTAAATTTGGGGTAAATAGGTAAATAAAGCAGGTAAGAGTTCATAAAATTGGTATTTACTATATACAAGAGAAGCTAAGGTCTCAAAAAAAATTTTGGCATTAGCCACCCCCATTACCACCCCCACCCCATTATTAAAGAGGATGGAAAACAAAATTTGATTTATTGTGTGTACAAGAATCAGAAACCTCAAAATATTTTTTTACCTTATCCACCCCCACTGCCACCCTCTATCACCACCCCCCACCCCACTACCGATGTGGGTTATCGTTTTATGGGTTTTTGAGGTAGACGAATTCAAATATTATATTACTAAACAATTATTTCCACATACAACATTTTTTCGTTGTAAGTGACTTGGATAGAAAATCTGGATGTGGAAGTAGTGATTCCTTGGGCAGCGGTTTTTTTTTATTGTTAAATTAGTGTACAATATCGATAATTCTATCATTTCCAATTGAAGTTAAAATTTTGTGGACATGCCTATTGAAAGTCGCATTTCGGAGATATGAACTTTACTTTGCTTTTTTTTAAATTAACACATATATGTACCTTTTGAAACGCCATAAAAAAAGCTTTGTTTTTATAATATGGTACTTATCTTAAACAAATTTTGTCTAATTTACTATAAATTTACAATTTATCAAATTAGCCATGGAAAACAAAAGTATGTAAATTGAAATAAACAATATGTTAGTTCTATCTAATTTCACTTTATTTTAAATAAAATGGAGAATTTCAATAATTGATACAGTGTGTTTCACTTGAAATGGTAACACCCCAATAACTTTTTTATTTTTTTTCCGATTTGAATCACATTTTACTTACAAATTAGTATCTACTTATGACCAGAAAAATATTTTCCTCCTACGGTACCAAAGCCACCTGCGGTACCAAAATATGTGGAGAAAATCGGAAAATCATATTAGGCATTTTTTTGTCGGAAAATTTTGTTAATAAAACTTGTTCAGAATTATCCAAAATGGCCAAAATTTAATCAAAATTAAAAAATTAAAAACTTGAAATTTTAAAAATTTTGAAAATAATTATTTAAAAAAAAAACTGTAAATTGCTTTACAACTACCTGGCAGCTTGGGTTTAATTTCAAACAAAATTGTCATAGTACAGTTTTCTAAACGAAAAAACCCATTAAAATGATATTTTCGGACTTTGACATTATTTTAATAAAAATTTATATATTTTTTATTTTGATTAAATTTTGAACTTAAGGTTTCTGAACAATTCTGAACAAGTTTCATTGACAAAATTTTCCAATAAAAATATGCTTAATATGATTTTTTGATTTTATCCGCATATTTTGGTACCGCAGATGGCTTTGCATTTGTAGGAGGTGCATTTTTTTCTGGTCATAATTAGATCCTAATTTGTTCCATACTTAAGTAAAATTTGATTCAAATCAGAAAAAAAAATTAAAAAGTGAAACACACTGTATATTTTTCGGACTACCATGACTTAATGTAAGAAAACATAAAACTTAATATCTACTATAGTTTTTAAGAAAAATACTGTGTCATATATCATTGGAAAGATTTTTCTATGGCCTTTCAAATGGTGTAAAGATATATTTAAAAAAAACAAGGTAAAGCTCATATCTCCGAAATTCGACTTGTTTGAATTGTTTTGCTGAAATGATGTTTGGAAAATACATGTGATATCCCATAACTTTTATTTTTGAACTTATTTACGTAACTCCCAAAATAAAGAAGTTAAATGAGGTTCTAACGTTTGCACAACCACCCTGTACTGTTAACTATAATAAGGAACTTTAGTCTAGTTAATATAAAAAACACGTTCTCAAATAAATTAAATATGTTCTGATAGAACATATTAATAATAATAATTTTTTGTTTTTGTCTTTGGTGTTTTTCAAAAAAATTGCCGCCCTTGAATTTTGCCGCTAGAGCCCCTATATGCCCCCCCCCCCCTAAATACGCCACTGACTGCGCTCCGTCAGAAACCCTAAAATACCTATATGCATGTTTGGAGCATATTTAATGTCCGATATATCAAAAAATATTACAGCTAGATCTATCAATCCTTATATGTTTGAAATCAGGGATAAAGGATCTAAAAGAATATGTAAAAATATACAGGGTTTTCATTTAAAAAGCAACCCTCATTGTTATATCACGTGACATATGCAAGCAATTGTTTTTTAATTGCATTTAAAAAAATATGCATACAACCCTACAACTCTTATACGAAACTTTTTTTTATCTCCAATAATAACATAAATAAAGGGGGGTCAAAATATAGTTATAATTCGTCCGCTGTCCTGGATTCCTAAATTTTTAAAAAAATTCGTAACCCGCATCCCCGAAAATCTCCAGATATCGATTTTCATTCGAATACGACCAGAGATAACGAAATTCATCCGCCATCTTGGATTCCTAAATTTTGACCAAAAATTCGTAACCCGCATCCCCGAAAACCCCCAGATATCGATTTTCAGTCGAATAGGACCATAGATGACGAAATTCGTCCACCATCTTGGATTCCCAAATTTTGACCAAAAATTCGTAACCCGCATCCCCGAAAACCCCCAGATATCGATTTTCAGTCGAATAGGACCATAGATGACGAAATTCGTCCGCCATCTTGGAGTCCTAAATTTTGATCAAAAATTCATAACCCGCATCCCCGAAAACTCCCAGACATCGATTTTCAGTCGAATAGGTCCATAGATGACGAAATTCGTCCGCCATCTTGGATTCCTAAATATCTTAGCAGTATGAGATTCCTCGGAAAACCTACGTCAGACTGGATTTTGAACCATAAACTTATCTCAGAAACTACCGAGAAAACCGAGCATAGCGCGTTGACTGGGACACCCTGTACATTTGGCTTGGTAATAATTTCGAATAAATTGATTTCTGACCTAACTAAAAACCGCATTCAAATTTTCATAATAAAATTTGTAAGAGTGTTTATACAAAACGGTCCTCTCTATTTGGCACCTTTTATTTATGTATTAACATTTTCAAGAATTTCATCTATTAAGTCATTCCAATAAGATAAAATAATTTATAAATAAATTTAAGATTACAATTACCAGAACTCCTAAATGCTTCCCTGGCAAGCATTCATTCGCGTCTGGTCTCCATGACAACAAGTTCCTCCCTAAAGTCTGAGAGCGTGTAAAGCTATGCGAATGCCGAGGCGAGTGCCATCTATTGACGGCAAAATTGGAAACTATTTATTGAATCTATGTTTGAAAATTAAGAGGTTATATTTTATCCACGTAATTAATTAAGGACTATCTAGGTCGTCACGATTTCGTTTTTTGTAAATTCCAATTTTTCGACGTCAATTTTTTCGTTGATCACGTGTTTTTGATTAAAACAAAAAATTAAAAACGTGACGAACTAGAATATATATTTTAATACATACGTACAAAATTTGAAGTTTCTATCTTCAAAAATAAGCCGAATAATTCGTTTCTTCATTTCACTGATCGCAGATTATACTCTTAAGATCAAGTCTTTCACAAGATCATTTGGATCAATTAATGGTTATGGCCACCGAAAAAGCTGTCCTGGCGGACATTTGTAATGAGACAAACTGTCTTGCAAAAGCAGTCTTCTTGCAAAGCTACTTTAACTAAATCTTAATTTTGATTATTTTTTTTTCTTGTTATGTAAACTAAACACATAAGTAGTATAATATAGTTTCTCAAATAAAATATTCTAGTATTTAATTTTTGTATTATTAATTTTTTGTAGTACTTGTAGGGGGGGGGGCGGTGGTCGGACACCATTTCCCGGTATAATATTTCCTGCCAATCCGGCCCTGGTCTCTAGCATACACCAATAATGCCCCAAAACTATTGATAATATAATGAGATAATACTTAATAATACTTATAATAATTAATAAAACTGAAATAAATTGCCAGCGATTGTGTTTTGTTCGTCTGTTTATTTTGATCACATATGCAATGCATACTCATAAGACGTTAATGAGTCGCCGTTTCCAGCCAAAATTCAACTTAACTATTCCTTTTATTTTGATATTTTCAAATGATTGTAGATAAAATCTTGTGTGTAATTCGAGCTCAGTGTAATTGTCTCCCGGCTTCTAGTCGCGCGTCAACTTACACTATCGAGCGACAATGAGACACTTTGCGCTCTTAATACACAAAGAGCTATCTTGCTTGTGTGGAGACAGTTACTCCTACAGTACGAGAGACGGAGATGAACTGATCTGCCTAATCACAGAACTAAAAAAAATTAAGCATTCACCTTTATAATATGTATATAATGAATTAGCACCAAATTAAGGAAAACATACAAACAAAATACAAAATATTTAAAAGTAAACTAAATTATATTGTGTTGACAAGGCTTTTTATTGTGTTGGCGAAGTTTCAAATAACTTGTTAGTAATACTTTTATTCTTAACATGTACCGAGACATGTACCTTCTTTCCGTTTTGTAAGTCTTGAAGCAGGAAATCAAGACATTGGTCTTGGAGATAGTTTTGCGGTGGTTTTGGAAACAGGTGGGATTAAGAGGTCTTGAATACTGCTTTTGAAGGCATATGTTGCTACTGCAATTTTTTATCGGAACCTAACAAAGAATATTAGAAAGTATAAAAAAATATATTTTTGCATATATGTATCTCCATTTCACTGCATTTTTCGAAAAAATATTTCTATACTAAATTAACGAGGAATATATTGAAAGGGGGAGGGGGGAGGTGATATGCACAAAAAAAATTGGTCTGTTTCCGGGGCTCCACTGGGTAACCCCTATCGTGCTGAACACGAATCAGGTGCCCGTTTAACTCCATCACCCACCAAGTTTTAGTAAATTGCGAAAAACCTAAAGAACCGCAAAAGAAACCTCTTAAAAAAAATTGATTCGTGATGGGGCTAAACGGGCACCTTAGTCGTGTCCAACACGAAGAAATACATAGTGCTGGGACGATTTTTGGCTCTAGGAAAATAACTTAGAAAGGGCCCCAGGCAGGCGCGTGCCGGGAGGCTTCCTCGAAAACTCGAAAATCAATGAGCGGGGGGGGGATCAGAACAATTCCTTCATAAAATCCTGTGAGAACCCACCGGGAAACTCCCGGTATTCTTGTAGGCCAGCAAGCGCCTGGGGTTACCCAATAGAGTCCCAAAAACACACCACTTTCTTTATTTTGTGAGCTTGTGTAATTGGTGAATAAAGATTATTATTATTATTAATGACAAATAGCAAGAAATATAGAGAAGACAATCTCTTTGTCGTAATGGTACACATTTCTTTTAGGAAACCGGCTTCTTTTGATATCAAAAAGTCCGCACACGACACTGGTCAACACTTGTAAGTGAATATCATTAAATTGAATAGAATTCTGAGTAATATTACGTAATGACTCATTTCAAATGTAAATTAAATCGCGAGCCTACAATTAAGTCATTCTCCTTTGCTAAAACAATATAACTAATTGATATTACTATCACCAAGGTCTAAAAATTACAATATAACCTGTAATTTTCACTATTGTATGTAAAATTTTAAGTATAGGAGGGCATGGAGATTTTTTTTCGTGGAATTTAGTGTTGTGGCGTTTATCGCTAGTTAAAGGTAATAATTAACAAAATCGTAGGAATCATTATCCAGAAAGTATACCAGGTCATGTTAAAAAAAACGGCAATTTTTATGAGGAAACGTTTAAAAGTAGTAATTAGAAATGATAATAAATGTTAATAGTAATGTAGAAACGTGGTTATACATAGTATGAAACTGCATATTATTGATTTTTTTACACCTGGTAAATTATTATTCAAGTGTAGAAAATGTTTTGTTTATTTCTTACAAAAACACAATACATTCTAACGACCGGTATAGAAAACAATAACAATAACTTATCTAATTACAAATTATCCCGCTTAAACTAAAATTCATTTTTTTTTTACAAGAAATAACAATAATATTAATAATAATAATAATCGACTTTATTGAATAAAGTACATTTGGTACAATATGAAATTTTAAGAAAATAAACACAGTAACATGTAGTAAGAGCGTGCCGAGGCAAAGTCCAGCAAAAGTTGCAACTCATGAATGATGGAGTAATTGAACATATACGTATAATTAAAAGCAAAAAATGAAATATTAGAAAGTATGACTATACACTAGGGTGGCCCTTATTTTTCAATATATATATTTTTTTCTTTATGACGCCCCTTAGATTTGTTCTTCTTGGTAAAAAAATAATTTCTACCAAATTTGAAATTTTTTGAAGTACGGGATCACGTGGCACATTACAATTAAATTTTTTTATTTTTTTATAACTACCGTAAATTTATATCCTTTTTATTTAAACAATTGAGCAAGGTATATAGAGCGAGTGGAGCTTAGAACATATGAGTTCTGAGCTCCACCAACCCTGAAATAATAGGAGCAATAGATATTGTAGTGGGGAGATATGTAGGGAGATATGTAGGAGGTGCCCTTATCACCTGATATGCTTTAGTTTCTTGTGCCCGTGGAAAGTTCTTATAGTCTATAAAACGAATAAGTTGTGCTAAGATTGTGAAATAAAGTAAAAGTAATACATAAAAATTTACAAATAAAATGGCAACAAGACAAAAAGAGAAGCTGTATCTTATTCAACATCACGAAAGTCAAATTATTGGAGCCAAATTACCATCAAATGGACAAGTTCTAAGAGTTTTAATTTATAACCTCCGCAAAGTCAAATTAAATTTACGGTCTAGTGCACATTTGGCGGTGAAAGAAATAGAAGTATTATGGGAAAAGGTGAGAGTCCCAACGAAAAAGTTTCAGCATAGCATTGAAAAATTGGAATTATTGTATCAAGAATAATAAACACTATCAAAAACTTGTAAACGTCGAAATCAACTACAGGAAAAGAAGGAGCAAGATTTTCTTAATAAAGTGGATCATATTCGATATCGCTCTTGCCAATGAGTTGGAGATGATTAGCATTGAAGAAGACAAACTTTTCCTTTTAAACCAAAGAAAAAAAGGTCGACCTGGATCAATGATCGGCGGAGATTTATTACTAAATGAACAAAGAAAAGAATCTCGAAAGAAGCAAGAGGAATTAAAGCAGTCTAGCTATCAAGTATTACAAGATATATTTTAAATTAAACTGTAAAAATCATCTCATGAAAAATAATTTTTTTTTCATTTTAGAAAGTGAAGTGGTTGAATTGGAATTTTCAACAGATGATGAACAAGTACAGGAATTGGAAACCCAATTCAACCACTTCACTTTATAAAATGAAAAAAAAATTTATCATGAGATGATTTTTACAGTTTAATTTAAAATATACCTTGTAATACTTGATAGCTAGACTGCTTTAATTCCTCTTGCTTCTTCAATATTTCAAACGGTTCCAGAGTAAACGTGCGCTCAAAAATAATTACAAACAGACCGACAGACAGAAATTTTTTTTCGCTCAAACTTAAAATCTCGACGTTTCGTGACATTCTAAGCCTATTTGAACAATAAAAATTTTTAAAAAATTTTTTGACGTTACTATACTTCCACTGGATGTGGAAGTAAAATTAGGCAGGAGAGACAGAGCAAGGTTGCTTATATCATAGGTTTTGAGTAAACATTAGGTGAATTGCTTGGTAAAAAAAAACAATTAATAAACAGTAGCAAATATGATATATCTATATTATTGTAGTTTGCTAAACAGATCTGATTTAAATTTAAACTTGATGTTGAAAATCTTTGATTTATTGAATATCGGATTGTACACTGTACAGCCGAATAGCAGTGCAAATAAAAGATCGCCTGGACATGGCTAAGTGATTATTTGAAATCGTATATTTCTTTAAATCTTATCACAAAGTACAGTAACTACACAGAGGCGAAAGCTTTGATGGCACTTTTGAGTTTTGATGGCACTTTTGAGTTTTGATGGCTCGATTTCTGTGACCTTGGGTACCAATTGCATATACACTGAGAGAAATGTGTTCTTAATATATTTCTATTTTCTCTTTACTTCTAAGGATACACTGAGAAAACATTTTATTTCCAATTGGATTGAAAAATTTTACCATTTGAATTGTTTACAATCGGCGCCCATTTTCAGTTGAGTTGGGCACTAGGTTTTATTTATGAAAATTTTAATTCTTGGCTAATGTTTTCAACCTCCCAAAACGAGTGGAAATGAAAATCACAAATCCAAACTTAAAACGATAAACGTCAACACTGTCAACGCAAAAGTGAGATTGATTGATATACCATTTAAAAAATGGAGATATGTATACAAATTTGGTTTTGGCGGAAAAGCTTGCTTTCGCCTCTGTGTAGTTACTGTACAAGAATTTTAAACAATTTTTAAAAACAACGGTAAACCAACAAATGTTTGACAAGATAAATATTTCATTGTTTTCAAAGCCCCCTTAGTTCTTAACATTTAATTAGAACAAAATTGTATTTTCTTGTCTTCTTTTAGTTGTAATTACTTCTATATCCAGTGGGAGTATAGTAACGACAAAAAAATTTTTTTAAAATTTTTATTGTTCAAATAGGCTTAAAATGTCATGAAACGTCGAGATTTTAAGTTTGAGCGAAAAAAAAAAAATTCTGTCTGTCGGTCTGTCTGTCCGTCGGTCTGTCTGTAACTTTTTATTGTGCGGACGTTTACTCTGGAACCGTTTAAGATATTGACTTGAAATTTGGTACACATATGTACTTTAACGAGATCTGGAACTAGATTGAATTTTATGTTGTTCCGATGAAGGGTTAGGAGGTAAATTGGGGTAAATTTGGGGTAAATGGGTAAATAAATCAGGTAAGAGTCCATAAAATTGGTATTTAGTATATACAGGAGAAGCTAAGGTCTCAAAAAAATTTTTGGCATTAGCCACCCTCATTACCACCCCCACCCGCTTATTAAAGGGGATGAAAAAAAATTGTGATTTAGTGTATGTACAAGAACCAGAAACCTCAAAATATTTTTTTACTTCATCCACCTCCACTACTACCCCCCTGTCACCACCCCCACTCAGTACCGATGTGGGGTATCGTTTTGTGGGTTTTTGGGGTAAAGTATTTCAAATATTATATTATTAAAGTTCCATAAACAATTATTTCCATATACAAAGTTTTTTCGTTGTGAGTGACTTGGTTAGAGAATCTGGATGTGGAAGTAGTAATTCCTTGGGCAGCGGTTTTTGTTTGTATTTATCGCACATATTAATATTTCTTTGACAAGCTAAATATTTCATTGTTTTCAAAGCCACCTTAGTTCTTAACAATTAATTAGAACAAAATTGTATTTTCTTATTTTCTTTTAGTTGTAATTTTGTTTGTATTTATCGCACATATTAATACGACATGGATGGGTGACCGTAACTCATCTCGCCGTCCTGGTTAAGTGGTAGAGTAGCATTAGCTAAACTTCGTCAGGACGTTAATATAAATAAGGCATAAAAAAAATTAAAAATTATATTATAAAAAATATTGACGTTTGAAATGTCACTTATTTGATATCATTGGATTCAGAAAATGATGCAAAATTCAAAAATACAATAATATACGGGGTGTTCCATTTAAAAACCTAAAGTTAGTGTCATTTCCGGCGAAACCGGAGGTGAAAAAAAAATCACTTGTATGTAAAAAAGTACCGCTTACTATGTATATATGATATCCCAAATTTCAATCAATTATCTTCAAAACTAAAGGAGAAATGGGGAGGTGTTCCGTGGTACTGTTACACCCGGTATATAAACTATGTTTTATTAGAATTTTATAGCAAAATGTTACCAAGGTTTTTAATTAAGTACAAAAAATGCGAAAATGTGTATATTTATATATGTATTTCTTAACTGCGACATACTCTGTGTCTTTCAGGTTTGAGCAAATACGTAAGTTAGGTGATATATCAATTTTACTGTAATATATATAAATTCTCTGTATTTGATGCGAAGCGAATGTGAGTTGTAGTCAGGCGTTGCCCACTGCGAATGCCTATTTCAACAGTAAAAATAAAAATATATTGACTCTGTACTTAACCTCAGTGACACCTTTTAAAAGTGAATTGTTTGCGTGCACAAAATGTGAAACAAATAGGTATTCGCAGCCGGCTATGCCCGACTGCAACTTCTACTGGCTACCAGTTTAACCTGTCCATTTTTCTTGAATTCACGTACCAAAATGCTTCGAATGTTTACCCTAACGGCACTGAAGACAAATAAAATTTGTGAAATCGAAAATCACGGAGTGCAAAACTTCTAAATAGTCTCTGTCACACGAACAGAGATGTTCTTAAGACATTTGTGAAAAATGTATCTTGTAGACGAGATTCTTCTTTACAGTTTCTTTCCAGGACATTTTAATATAAGATCATCCACGCTTCGATGACACGAAAATTGATAAGAAGTGCATGTCTTGCCAAAATATAAATTTATTATATATTTTCTCTTCTATTTGTCTTGTTTAGATCTTTAGATTTTTGTGGGTTATCATTACCTAATGAATTGTATTGAAATCGATTAAGAATATGTTATTCTTCATTTTTGCGTGAATTATGAAACCTCAAGAAGAAATATTATAGAATAGAATAGAATAAAATAGAATATAATAGAATAATGTTTATTGTGTAAAAAAATTATAAAATTGTTTACACAAAAGGTAAGAGTTCGGCATCGCCGTTCTTCCACTCTCCCTAAAAATATACAAAACATATACTATTCACTGAAAATACACTAATAAAATACACACTAAGATAAACTAAAATATAAGTAAATTTAGACAAATTTAACTCTCCAATAACATAATTTTTATATTTTCTTTAAATGTTTCTTTTGACAAGGAAATAATCAGGCCTACGATGGAACGTTCACGTTATTTAACATACACCTATTATGTTGAGCGCTAACCAAAAAATATATGAGAATGAGAGAGACAGATGACCGTAACATAGGCGTTATGATTAACGTAAACGTTCCATCATAGGGCTGAATATCTATAATCTTATTTAAAATTGGTGCCATGTAATCCCCTCAAATTTTGACGTATTGTGTTGTGGCACTTTATATTTGTCTTTGCGTACGTTCATATTATGTACATCCGATTTTTTACTAACTCATTATACAAATATGATAGTTTTTCTGTGTCAATCAGTTTTTTTCAAGAAAATACAGTATAAATCTACTATTTTTAGCTCGTCATTGAAGAATGAGGTAACATGTTCACGAAAAAGAATACACTAGACAAACCGCATGCTAGCATTCTGAATTCTCTGCAGTTTTAAGTATTATATTGAGTCAAATTATGTATATATGTATTGCAACAGTAATCTACATGTCGATATATCAAAATCTTTATTAAATTTAATTTTGTGTTAGATTCACTACAGTACTTAAATTTCTTGAAATTATTTAATCTCATGAACGAGGTGGATACTACTTTGTTGACGTGAGTTTCAAATGTGAAATTATTATCTATATATAACCCTAAAACCTTTGCGGTATCAGCCCAACTCATAACTTCTTTATTTAATTTTATTGTAACATTATTATCCTCCACCTTTTTTCTTAGCTTTTCGTTTCCAACACACATTACTACCGATTTACTGGGGTTTATTTTTAATGCATTATCGTTACACCATTGACTGAAATTACTTAGATCAAAGTTTATTTGATTGATACATTCTATAGCTTTTTCTGATTTAGCAGACATATATAGTTGAACGTCATCAGCATACAGATGGTAATGCGAGTAAGTTAATGATTGTGGTAGATCGAAAGTAAATGTTGTAAAAAGAATAGGTCCCAAAATACTACCCTGCGGCACACCACTCTTTGTTTGCAATAAATCGGATGTATTATCACCGACTCTTACACATTGCCTTCTCAAATGCACATACGAATAAAACCATTCAACACATGTGTTACTTAAACCAATGTCATGCAGTTTGGCTATCAACAAGTCAAAATTTACGACAAAACGCTTTACTTTGATCAAGGAGTATCAGAAATGTAATCATTTTGTTATCCATTGCCACTGAAATATCATTCAATACTTTTAAAAGAGCCGTTTGCATTCTATGGGCTTCTCGGAAACCCGATTGTGGAGAAGGAATTATATTGTAAGTTTCCAGGTATACTTTCAGTTGTTTTGCTGCCAATTTCTCTGCAATTTTGGACATAGCTTGTAAAATATTTAATGGCCTGATGTCTGACATATTTACTGGATCCAATATTTTTGGGCAACTTATAACCAATGCATTCTTCCACTTTTCAGGGAATACTCCTGTGCGAAAACTTAAATTAATTATGCTGGTTATAATATCTACACAGAACGGCATGACAATTTTTAACATTTTCAGATTTATGCCATCAGTTCCCATAGCATTTGATTTTATCATTGTTAATGTTTTATACACATTTTTATTATTTATTTCTGTAAATGTCAAAAAATTTTCATTCCATATTCGGATTAACACTGTTATCATCAGCTACATTAATAAAACAATGATTTAATTCATTCACATCAAATTCTAAAATTGTATTTGCTTTTTTGTTATATAGACCCCATGAGTATAAATTATTCCAAGTAGCTTTACTGTTATTTATATTTCTTTTTAATTCATAGTTCATGAATGCATTTTTTTCATTTCTGATGGCTGTACTTAAATAATTTTTCAAATCAACATAATAATGTCGATCTTTTTCTAATTTGGTTTTTACATTTTCTTTTTGCCTTTTCTTTTAGTTTTATCATTTGCTTAATTGTATACGTTATATATGGTTTATAAGGCCGCTTTGGTTGTATAAGTGTAAGAGGTGCATGTCTATCGAATAGCTGTACAATATTTTCAGATAAACAATTAACTTTTAAATTTAAGTCTTCAAATTTGTTACTTTCATTCCAATCAATTGCAGCTGCATCATTATTAAAAGCATCGACATTAAAATACTTGAAATTTGTGTAATAAAACTTACCAAAATTCGTGATAGTGATGTGGTAGGAGTGCTCTTTTAACTGTTTTCAAAAGGCAAAACTCAGGCTTAAGAACGTATTTCAAAATTCACTTGACACGTTTTAAACTAAGGAAATCATTGTTCTCTGAATTATACATAGTTCACTTTGTCTGTACACAGAAATTTGCTAGTATTTTGAGGTCTATGTAATATTTCTACTTTATTTCACATAGATTAGATTAGAAAGTTTTTATGTAGGGCCGGATTATCCATAAGCTAACTAGGCTATAGCCTAGGGGCAACAGTGCGTGGAGGAGTGCGCGCTAGGGCATGAGGCGCATTGCGAGCTCTCTAGCTCTATGCTTATTTAAAAAAATATATTTTGTGTTCCCCGCTAATCAATTTTCGTTTTCGAGAAAAAAATTTCCATTTCCTTCTCCCTGCTCATCAGTTTTCAAATTCTCTTTCTAGATTTCTTCCACAGCTCATCAATTTCAATGTTTTTTTCATTATGAATAAGAGGGCGCAAATACATGATTAGACCCGGGGCGCGCCAATGCTTAATACGGCCCTGTCTTTATGTAGGCTTCGGAGATACTTTGGTACATTTTGCAATACCTCAATTCTCGAAGAAATATATCCCCAAAAATCAACGTCGCACTCTTCCAAATCTTCTTGTTTTATAGCCTCATCAACCGAAGAGATGACAAAATAAAACGGTTGATAATTCAGGGAAAACCAGAGGGCAAGAACCTTCGATTAAAGAACTTATATCTAGATACATAATTGTATTGGTTTGTATATTGCTGAGATAGTCACAATCTTGATAAGTAAGTTCTTGATTGGCGGCCGTTTCGGGCACGATCGGTTCAGTTCGATTATCATAATCTCAGTTTGGCAATGTCCGCCATTAATGTTAATAAGTGTTTTTCGTGTTTTTCGATCAAAATGTGGTGAAGAAGTCGTTTTATTATACTCTTCGCAAAAACGAAGAGTATATTGTATTTGATCGGCACATTTCTAAAATCGTAAATATCGCCCGTAGAGAAAAAATTTTCATATCATTGTGTTAGTGAACGAATTCTGAACAACTTTCAAAATGTCCGTCCGTCCGTCACGTTTCTTGTAAGCACGATAACTTAAGAAAGAAAAGTCCGATTGTATTGAAATTTAGAAAGTAAGTTAGTGTTAGCTAGAGGAAGAACCCTATTGTTTTTGAAGAAAATCTATCGGTAAATAAAAAAGTTATTAATTATTTAATTTAAAAAACAATATTCTCTTAATTTTTGACGCTTGTACTAAAATGAAAATCTTGCGAAATATTATTTCTATAATATATTTTTTTTTTTGTTTATGAATTTTGCTAATATATATTTCATAGTGCGAGTTGAAATATGTATGATAGCCGAAAGATATACAGTGTGTCTCACTTTTCACCACTACACCCCAATATCTCGGCCATTTGTTGATTGATTTAGATCAAATTTGGTGTGCTTCTTTTGCTTCAGATTATGATTTAAAAGTTATTTAATTTTTTTTTTCGAAATTAAATGCGCCTACTATGATCAAAAGAAATTGGCAAAAATTGGGAATTTATATTAGCAATTGAGATAGGGTTTTTGTTTTTACAGAATCTTGTTCGGCATGGCCTAAAACCCCTGTATACCAAATTTCGTTAAAAAATATTAATTCCTTTAAAAAAAAATCATCTAAGATTTCAATAATAATCACCCTACTATTCGAGTTATTCATTGTCGGATATTTACATAACTTGGCAGTCGTGTAATAAAGACGCTTATTAAGCATTGGGACACAATTTTTTATCCAAAACACTCATGAAATGAATATTTGAAAAATTGTAGCTATTTTTTAAAATACTTAGAACTCAGCATACCAATATCTTTGTTAACATGGAGTGCTTTGGAATAGATTTGACAATTGCATCGAATGTCAAATTAAACTTAAACAGGGCTGCACAACAATTAATTATTGCTGATAATATTGAAATAATAAGAATTGTCAAATCCATTTCAAAGCACTCCATGTTAACAAAGATATTGGTATGCCGAGTTCTAAGTATTTTAAAAAATAGCCACCATTTTTCAAATATTCATTTCATAATAGTGTTTTGGATAAAAAATGTGTCCTAATGCTTAATTAGCGTTATTATTACACCACTACCAAGTTATGTAAATATCCGACAATAAATAACTCCAATAGTGGGGTGATTATTATTGAAATCTTAGATATGATTTTTTTGTAGAGGAATGAATATTTTTTAACGAAATTTGGTATCCAGGGGTTTTAATTCACGCCGAACAAGATTCAGTAAAAACCCTATCTCTATCGCTAATATAAATTCCTAATTCTTGCCAATTTTTTTTGATCATAGTAGGCGTATTTAATTTCGAAAAAAAATTTTTAATCATAATCTGAAGCAAAAGAAGTATACCAAATTTGATCTAAATCGATCAACAAATGGCCGAGATATTTGGGTGTATGGGTGATGAAAAGTGAGACACACTGTATATCACGGACAATCAATTTTCGTAGCAATAGGTGGTGGCGCAGCGGCTAGAATTTTACGTTGCAATCCAAAGGTCCCGTGTTCGAATCCCACACAGGTTAGATGTTTTTTTTTCATTTTTTTTTTCACAACAAATATGGTATCACAAAATTTAGGATGTCCAAAAACTAATATTATTTGCAAGAAAACTGTGAAGAGTATCCTATAGAATGTGTAACAATTATATATAAAAAGCTCAGTAAATTGGCGAAGAGTACGTTTTTAGCTTGTTTTAAGTTGTGATTTGCTTAATACCTAAATAATATTCTCTATTCATATTTACACAGTTTAGTGACAATATATTTAGTGCAAAATGGTGAACTGCTGTGCCGTTTGCAGAAAGCAGTTTAGAAAAGAAGAAAATCGATCGTTCCATAGGCATAGTCGTAACATGATGAGGTTCAGTTTACAGTTGTAATAAAGTGAATAGCAATTAAATTTTAATATCCTTTCAGTAGGTACATATTTCCTTTGAGTAATACATCTCCACCTATTATATTTTTTGAATTCGCGGTTATGTTCCAAGGAGTTATGAAAGCAGGAAAAACATGTAAAATCTGCCCCCAAACAAAATTTTGTTTGTTATCAACTATTTGAAGGGGCTTGCGCTAAATATGATTTTTCCAAAACGTCAAGCCTGCAGCCGCCATATTGGAGGAGTGGTGGGGGGGTTTTTTGATTTTCGTTTCTTAAAATTTTCTCGGATACCGTTGTACGAAAAAATCCGAAAAAATTTACAGTTGTTACTTACATGTTGGACTATTTACCCAATTTTTAAATGTAAATTTCGTATGTAAAAAAAAAATTGC
The DNA here is from genome assembly GCA_936432065.2 of Rutpela maculata. Classification (NCBI taxonomy): domain Eukaryota; kingdom Metazoa; phylum Arthropoda; class Insecta; order Coleoptera; family Cerambycidae; genus Rutpela; species Rutpela maculata. The sequence continues at coordinate 318,109,833 of OW386285.2, read as the reverse complement.
AAATTTTTGCAGACAATTTTTTGGCACTTTAAGAAAGAAGGCCACTATGAATTTTTCATCGTAAATTACTCATTTATCAAGGCCTACTCTCAAATTATTTTCATATTTTAAAAAAATGTGGAAGATAGTTAAAAAAAAACGAAAAACTGCATTACCGACCCTTCTCTTATACGCGCCTCACTATCATTTGGACGCATGTCTTGTTAACAAATATACAAGATGTTTCATTAATAATTGGACATACGCTAACTGGAGAATCCTTAGTCCAAAATATGAAGATTTAACCTAAAACACTTAGATAAAATGTGTCTCCTTACTAAGATACAGGGTGTCAAAGTTTTTTTTTTGCAATATCTCAACTACCTCTTGACCCAATTAGGTAAGGAAATATTTGTTAAGCTAAGAAACAATTTATGTATTACATCACGCTAACCACGTGGAGGGAGGGCGCCTCATGAGCTATACCTGATGATGAATATTTGGTCTCTTTCTTTTTACGAAACGTAGTGGCACTTTTGAATAGAAAATCTCATGCAGGAGTCATTTCTAAGTAAAAAAGGTACAGTTGATAGAACTCGATAATTCCAACCGTTTTCGAGAAAACTGCGGCATAGATCTCAAAAATTCTTTGAAACCAAATCCAACTTGAAAGGGAAAAATTGTATTTATTGAAAAGTGTCCTTTGGTGACGTATTAGTTCTGTCAGAATGTCAAACTAATGAAATTATACGTAAATGACAGAACTAAGACGTCACTAAAGCAAAATTTTGGGAAAATCATATTTAGGGTAAGCCCCTTCAAATAGTTGATAACAAACAAAATTTTGTTTGGGGGCAGATTTTACATGCTTATCCTGCTATGCACTTTAACCAACAATTATTACATAAAATAGGTACAACTGAATTTAAGGCTTGTGCGAGGGCTTGTGTAATTACTTCCACGTCCAGTGGAAGTATAGTAACGACAAAAAAATTTTTAAAAATTTTTATTGTCCAAATAGGCTTAAAATGTCATGAAACGTCGAGATTTTAAGTTTGAGCGAAAAAAAAATTTCTGTCTGTCTGTCGGTCTGTCTGTCGGTCTGTCTGTCGGTCTGTCTATCTGTCTGTAACTTTTTTTTGTGCGCACGTTTACTCTGGAACCGTTTAAGATATTGACTTGAAATTTGGTACACATATGTACTTTAACGAGTTCTAGAACTAGATTATATTTTCATCTTGTTCCGTTGGGGGGTAAATTGGGGTAAATTTGGGGTAAATGGGTAAATTAAGTAGGTAAGAGTCCATGAAATTGGTATATAGTATATACAAGAGAAGCTAAGGTCTCAAAAAAATTTTTGGCATTAGCCACCCCCATTACCACCCCCACCTCCTTATTAAAGGGGATGAAAAAAAATGTGATTTAGTGTATGTACAGGAACCAGAAACCCAAAATATTTTTTTACTTCATCCACCCCCCACTACCACCCCCCTATCACCACCCCCACCCCACTACCGATGTGGGGTATCGTTTTATGGGTTTTTGGGGTAGAGGATTTCAAATATTATATTATTAAAGTTCCATAAACAATTATTTTCACATACAAAGTTTTTTCGTTGTGAGTGACTTGGATAGAGAATCTGGATGTGGAAGTAGTGATTCCTTGGGCAGCGGTTTTTATGATGTGTTTAATAAATATGCCATTCAATAGTGCAGAAACATAATAACTTATAATGACCAACATACAAATAAGAAATATTAACAATGTGAATATGTATAATATTTACCCTCTTATTATATGTAAATTTTCGGAAAGAATAGAGAAATGTAATTTTACTTCCACGTCCAGTGGAAGTATAGTAACGACAAAAAAAATTAAAAAAATTTTTATTGTCCAAATAGGCTTAAAATATCATGAAACTTCGAGATTTTAAGTTTGAGCGAAAAAAAATTTTTTTTGTCTGTCTGTAACTTTTTTTTTTGCGCACGTTTACTCTGGAACCGTTTAAGATATTGACTTGAAATTTGGTACACGTATGTACTTTAACGAGATGTAGAACTAGATTATATTTTCATCTTGTTTCGTCGAGGGGTTGGGGGGTAAATTGGGGTAAATTTGGGGTAAATGGGTAAATCAAGCAGGTAAGAGTCCATGAAATTGGTATTTAGTATATACAAGAGAAGCTAAGGTCTCAAAAAAATTTTTGGCATTAGCCACCCCCATCACCACCCCCACCTCCTTATTAAAGGGGATGAAAAAAAATTGTGATTTAGTGTATGTGCAGGAACCAGAAACCTCAAAATATTTTTTTTACTTCATCCACCCCCCACTACCACCCCCCTAACACCATCCCCACCCCACTACCGATGTGGGGTATCGTTTTATGGGTTTTTGGGGTAGAGGATTTCAAATATTATATTATTAAAGTTCCATAAACAATTATTTTCACATACAAAGTTTTTTCGTTGTGAGTGACTTGGATAGAGAATCTGGATGGGGAAGTAGTGATTCCTTGGGCAGCGGTTTTTATGAAGGTTGAGACATTTTACAGATTTGTAACATATTTCAAAGTTTAGGCTAATTAAATTTGAAATATATCAAGCATTATCTTACTGTAATATTGTATGTCTACATCACGTTGTATAAAGAGCCGGTAATGCAGGAATTGCAATAATTCTTTTTAATGAAAATATTTACCCTTCTACACATACCTGCCACTGTTGCTTATGGGATGTGATGTTCATCTATCCTTTTTAATGGACATATAATGTGACTAGGGATTGCAATTTACCGGAAGTTTTAATAACCGGTAAATCGGTAAATAAAAATGTAAATAACCGGTTAACCGGTATTTACCGGTAATTTTTAGAATGGATGATTAGGGTGGCGAAAATGGCAATTGTCTCTTTCCATACAAAATTATCTAAATTTAACAAAAAATATTTTTATATACGTATATTTGATATAATGAACAAACAAAAGATTTTTATCAACAGTAAAATCACAAGAGCTTTTTTTTATCGGATAAATTTCTCTTTGTAACGAAATAATTTTGCCAATCAGCGATTTTATAAGAAAAACTGACATGAAAAAATCGCGAGACCGGAGGTCGAGCGATTTTGTCAAATGTCAGTTTTTCGAGCAAAATTACTGATTGGCAAAATTTTGAGTTAAAAAGAAATTTATCCATAAAAGAAAAGCTCGAGTGTTTTTTGGCACGATAAATTAACGATAGAATATGAATGTGAACGAACAATAACAATAATTTATTAAAAATAATTATAATTTTCCCAAAACGACTCATATCGTACAGTATAGTTTCCACAATACTTAAAAATTATAGCTGACAGTACAGATTTCAAAGTGACGTGCGACTACTAGGTGTACTCTGCTTTTGAGAAACAGGCATTTTTATCGGTGATAAAAAACGATGCACCTTTTTTATCGCTGTCCAAGTGACAAAAATGTGACTGTCAAATAGACTTTCTATATAGGAGTTAATTTACCAAAAGGAAAAAATATAAATGAAATAAATAATTATTCTGTAAATAACAAAAATATCCACTTAAATAACAAAAATTATAAACATAAACTCAAATAAGGCATTTACTGAATACCTAATCTAAAAATACAATATTTTTAAAAATAGCCTGTTAAAAGGGTTAGTTTTTCAAAGCTATATCTGTTAATCGTCTGATATTTGTGCATAGAATACCACCAGCTGAAGATGCCCTTCCTCAATCGATATTGGTGGGTCGATAAGTTAATAAGAATCGGTAATAACATACTTCTAAATGTATTCCACGGATATTTGCGGCAGTGACATATTCAATTTTCTGTCGTAAGATATTGTCAATGTCTCTCTTGTATTTCTTAAGGCTTGGTGTTTGGAGTTTACTTTTTATAATATTATTTATTTATTGTTAAAAGTGCTCGGTGTTGGGACAGCCACTCTGTATTTAGTAAATACTAGTCAGTGACATAAACAGAAACGTTGAATACGCGACATATCGTAAGTTCAGAATTTACTGAAATAACCGGTAAAAAATTAAAATAACCGGTAATTATCATCATGTGTTTTTTGTCCTAATAACCGGTTAACCGGTTAACCGGTTAACCGGTAATGCAATCCCTAAATGTGACTATGTTAGGAGCAAATAAGGTATATTGAAAAGATAGCTGTTATGTATCTAGATTTAAGTTCTTTAATCGGAGGCAAGAACCGAAGACGACAAACTTCAAAACTTTGACCTAATATCACAAAGCAGCTAACGAGATGGAGTTTGGGTGAGGCCGTGCGCAGATAACCGAAATAGCATGATGCTGTCAGTCGTATTATACAGTAAACCGAGGTCAATTAGAATAATGCATGAAAAACAACACATCCGACGAGATGAATGATTGAATAAGATATTTAGAAATGCGGGTTCAAGTATATGATTAAAATATATAAACATCACCTTGTATTCCACCTGGGACGACCATGAGTTCGTTATCTATTTAAATTATAATACTGTGATAACTTTTCTTTATTATCATTTATACAACGCAGTTGATGACGAAACCTAACGTATATTAATTACAGGTGACGGGAGTGTGATTCTAACAAAGGGTGCAAGACAAAGAAATTGCCGAAATTTTCGAAAGATTTCGCAAGAATAGATGATTAAGTTTTATTATCGATTTGTTTGTTTATTTGCTTTCATTACGCACGGCAATTTTTTTTAACTTATCTGTGTAACGAGGTCAAACGTATATCACGACCTGACAAAATTGATAATTATCATTAATCTTTTAATCTATTAAAAATACAGTAAGTTAAGCACCTACAGTAAGTTTCCTTCAACGTAATGACTTTTAAATATGCATTATTTTCTTCACATTTTCAATATTCTTGACTCACAAAAAAGCAAAATTGACAGTTTTAAAATGCGCTGGTGACACTGCAGTACGTGACGTTTTTATTTTTGTAATAAATGGAAGTTGCATTTGGGCGTGACCGACTACAAATTTACGTTGATATGGTGTCACTGAAATATATATTCTTAATCTTATTGTTTAAATGGGTATTCGCAATTCGCATAGCCAGACTGCGGCTTCTATTCGTTCGCAATAGTCTAAACGTTTCACGATTGCGTATCTACTATTTGAAAATGTGTCATATGAATCATTTGCTTCGGTTTATTCATCCATAAATTGTTCGATGCGCGATTGTAATGAATATGCCTATGTCTTCATGACGAATTCCAGTCAGAAAATGACTCATAGATAAAGCGTAAAAGCGCTGTCAAGGAAGACAGGACTAAAACAAAATTAGAAAAACATTACTTAACCTAACATTATGTTTCGCATAATTATTGCTCACCATGAGGTAACTGATATAAACTAGGTAGTTATAAAAAAACCAAGAAATATACAATTAATAATCAGAACAAACCAAGACGAGTGAAAAAAAGAACTGATAATTGCCTAATACCAAATGATTAAAAGAAATAATGAAATGTTAAGATGCATCTAAGATATTCAACCGAGATAAACTATTGCTTTGGCACTGCTGCACACGCTCAGTTTCAGAGTCAATTAGTCATGCGTTCCATCGAAACAAACCGTCGGCAAGGATGACCCAGATTTCCAAAAAAAAGTTTTTGTCCTAAGGTACCGATCTAACTTTTTTGAAGTATTTTGCCGCCAATTTTTCCATTGGACATCACCTTATTGGACCATTTTTCATAGAGGGTAATTTAACATCGTAATTTACCTGGACTTATTGCAAACCCCGCAGTTGCTGTGATTTTTCCGGGTGATGATTTACCAGTACCCGATGGCATATGGTTTCAGCAAGCTGGTACTCCTCCACATTATGGAGCTGATGTAAGACAGTACTTGAGTGAGGTGTTTCCAGGTCGATGGATAGGCAGACGAGGGTCAATCGAATGGCCAGCTAGGTCTCCTGACCTTACACCTCAACTGTTTTGGGGTCATTTAAAAGATTGGGTCTATAACAATGGTCCAAATAATTTGGAGGATCTGAAAAATAGAATACAGGCGGAGATATATCGAATATCCCAAATGGCATTCCATAACTGTTTACGACACTTTCAACAGCGACTTGCGCATTATTTAGCAGTTAACGGAGCTCAGTTTGAACACCTTATTAAACAATTTGTTAATTTTCTTCCAGTAATAATGTTTATTAATCTTTTCCTTTCATTAAAAAAAAATTATTTCATGCGTTTGAGAAGCAAATCACATTGACGGATTTTGATTTTCTTTACGCCGTTGACTAGCACATTAAAATACTTTTCTTTTGAAGTGTCACAAAGGGTACGTTGCTATTTGAAAAATAAAAGTTGGGTGGTTGGGGATGGGGGTGTGTAAAACTAAAGATTATAAATCGCCCTGAAAGTTGCGTAAGTAAAAATAAAAATCCACCTGTCCAAGAGTTTTTCTATATAGTCAAGATTTTAAAAGTTAGGGTCATGTTTCAATACTTTTACACACGCTGTATGAACCGAAATTTAATGATAACCAATTATAAAAAAATTTGTTATCTTAAGTATGCAACTCATCACTTTTAATGTTTTCCGATGTGCTGAAACTGATACGGTTATTAAAAAGAGAAGATTCATTGTGCAGATTTTTAAAAAATTGTGCTTAGAGTGACGAAATGTCTACAAAATTCAAAATCACAAGTATGGTGTATGATTGTAAAGGCATGATACCCTTTTTACAAGCACACACCAAAAAAACATTTCTGCTCCAGAAATGAGATTACTGTATTCCTATGTATTTAGATCTTTATTGTTTATTAACTCTTGATATCTGAAAAAAAAAAAATTTATAGAGCAAAAGATGAGGAGAATAATCCGCACAAGGATTTTTTTGTTTGTATAATGTAACGGTTACCGCATTCATTAGTTAATATTTTCCATAAAAATATCGATTCCGCTGCGGCCGCTATCTTGAAAAAATTATGGTGAAAAAAGGTCTTGTCCTGTTCATTCTACCCTAAAATTAGGTATTACGAATACTGTAGAAAATAGAAAACTATTTTACTCTATTGTTAATATTTTATGGTTTACAGCCATCGGAATGGTGAAAATTTGTGATTCGCTTCAGATTTCTGCAATTATCTTTACCCCTGTTGCTCCTACGCAGTGGTTAATTATTACCAATATTGTAGATTTTAAAATTTCTCAAAATTTTTGTTTCGGAAACTATATTTTTGTAAAAAAACCAAAGATAGGCCGAAGAAACTTTCCACATTTGATAAAAGTTTGTAAAAGTCATGTAAATAATATAATTGTATGTAAAGGGTGTTTTTTTTTACAGGAATAGAACTTTAAAATTAAACAAAACACATAAAAATCTTGCTAACGCCCATGGTATTGAATTTATTGGAAATATAATTTTATGCCATTAGTGCTTAACCCTAGAACGGTATCGATACTTTATTGTACAGTATTGGTATCGCACGTAAATTTTACGTACATATTTTTTATATAAGCTTTATGCTAAAATGCGGTTAAATAAATTAATAAAACTCAATTAATATTGTGCTTAAAGGTTTATTTTGCCAAGTAAACATACAATATACATGGTAACTTAAATTACTAATTACACAAAGTAAATTTACTAGCTTCCTCTAAGTTTTCATCTTTTAAACATCATTTCGACATTGTAAACGTTTATTGGTATCGGACACGTAAAAATTATAAACTAATTAGCGGATAGGGCTCGTTCAAAAATTACGTAACGCAAATTTTGATCAAATTTGCCCCCTCCCTCCCCCTTGTCACATGTTGTCACGTTTGAAGATACCCCCCTAAATAAATTATTTCACAAATTTCAAGCCCGCCCCCCCCCCCATCAAAATAAGATATATTTTTTTAATGTCATATATTAAAGTCCTGTGTAAACTTGGTTTATCTTGTAACTAAGGACAAACCTTGTACAGTTTATACAAAAATACCTGTTCTCTTTAGATCAAAATTTTTGTGGAAAAAGAATAACATTACGTTACGCAACACTTGATGCAATCCCCCCGCCCCCCCCCCATGTCACAAGTTGTCACGCTTTTAAGTACTCCCCTCCCCTCTAAGAGCGTTACGTAATTTTTGAACGGCCTCTTATTGGTAACGATGAGTAATATTTACGTATAGAGCTCCAGAAAATAATAAATGTAACCTCTAGTACGAGCACTTGCGTATTGGCAATGTAAACAGCCTATCGCTAAGATATTTAGGGAAGCATATCTGGAAGGTCGAGAAAATTTGCGGGCGTATGGCTCTGTAAATGCAAATTATTAATCTTGCACTAGTAAATTTTACGTACGATACCGTTCTAGGGTTAAATATGATTTCGGGCATGTGGGTATCGCGGCTGGCTCGAATGTAGCGCAATCTGAAAGTCCAATTTTCGATCACTTTTTCGAGCAGCTGGGGCGGTATGTCTGCAATAACTCGTCTGATGTTGGCTTTCAAATGGTCTAATGTCTCTGGTTTATCGACGTAGACTAGTGACTTCACATATCCCCACAGAAAATAATCCAAGGTGTGATATCACACGACCGTGGAGGCCAATTCACGACGCAAAATTTTTTGGTGAAAATGAGGATCAAGAACAATCTTGTTTTCGGCCCATTCACCGAACGTCCGACGCAAATGATGGTCACGCGGCTTTACTTCGTGCACGAGCTGAATCTTGTAGGTAAGCTCGTAAACCAAGATCTTTCCTCAAAATCTTCCATAAGGTGGATGGACCCAGTTCCAATTGCTGTGCACGACGGCGAATCGACTCATTTGCACAATTTGCAAGCGTTGTTCTGCAGTAAGTCTATTCACGGTGAAATGGCGAAACATAATGAGCACGAATCAGCTGTCAGTTGTTAAATCAACTGTCTCTAGAAACAGTGTCGCCAATTCAAAAAACAAACTTCTAAAAAAACACCCTTTACTTATTCGTATCACAATGAAACTTGCATCATCACGAATCAGATTTCACCATAAAATAGCCTATCAATATATCCAATGGAAAGTTAGAAGGAAAACTTCCTGGAAACTTTCCTCCAAACTTTCCATTGGGAATATTAATAGCCTATTTTATGGTCAAATCTGGTTCGTGATGACGCAATCTTCATTTTGATACCAAATAAGTGCATACAATTATATTATTTATATGACTTTTACAGATTTTTATCAAATATGGAAAGTTTCCTCGACACATCTTTGAAAAAACACTAACTAATGATGAAAATACATAAACAGAAAATTCCTTCTAGAAATTATTCACAGATCAAATGACAGATTGATCGTATTAGAAGAAAAATCTCTTTTTTGCCCATTTTAGGGGATAACAGGGGATGGTAGAGGGAAACTGACACGATAGAAAATTTTTGTGAGTCCAAAATTGGCTTCAGCGCGCCAAAATACTTCAGAAAACTTTAGATTCTTAGACCTGTGTAATTGAAAACGTGACCTTAGACGTATACGAATATAAAGTATCCCTGATATGGAAGGCTAAAACATGAGAAATCTGAAATCCCAACTAAAAGGAATTATCATTTCACATGTCCTGCGATCATTCGTGGAAACCCTGTAGTATTGCGTCCTCTTCTTCCTCCTCTTTATCTTACTCATCTACTTCATCTCATTCCTATCTCCTTTCTTGATCTGATTCTTCTGTTACTTGAAAGTGTTCTACCCATTATTTGCAACAACAATTCAATCTTGTGGTGAGTGGACGACTTCAAAATAGCAACACATAATAAAACCTAGGAAACTGACAACTTTACTCCTCATTCCGTAAAGGTTTCAAGAGATCGTAGCTTTCCACATTTATTTGAAAATTCCAAGAAGAGTCAGCATAATATTATGCGCCCCCTCCCTCTGAAGCGACAGGGCTAGGGACTGGGACTTTTTGAATGTTTACTTCTTAACTACCCCCAACACATTTCTGAGGAGGAAAATTCTCCCCCCATGTCCTCTACAACCCCTTTTGGGCATTCATTGATTGGACTATAATGGCTATCACGCGCTCGCTGGATAATATACTATTATGTGGAGAGGATAAATGTGTTGGAAACGCAACTTAATATCTTTTTTAATAATCTTTTTGTCAACCTTTAACTTGTTGTCAACCTGTTGTGAAAATAAATATACGCATTAATTGATGAAGTGATAGGTGATTTTTTTTATCTAAATGAGAAGAATAATTACTGTGGATAATAATCTATAACCTCCATCATGTCAGGACATGTAGCAAGAATAACTACATGAAACGTTGGTAGTATCTTATCGATTTATTAGTTACAAATATTTGAAATTTTTGTAATTTGTACTTTATTTATTTATCTATATTCAAAAGTTTACAACAAGATTTCATATTTTCACAGCAAAATACGAATATAAACTAGTGGAAGCATTATACTCTTCGCCGATTTGCTGAGCTTTTTATATAATTGTTACACATTCTATAGGATACTCTTCGCATTTTTCTTGTAAATAATGTTAGTTTTTGGACATTCTAAATTTTGTGATACCAACTTTGTTGTGAAAAAAAATATATGAAAAAAAAAAAAATCACGATGTGAGGGATCGAACCCGGGACCCTTGGATTGCGAACAACAACAACAAACAACAATAATATTTTATTTTAAGTTCAAGCACAATATATGTGTCTCACCGGATCCTAGCCCGGAGCCAGCCAGACAACCACGGCGAACATCGCCGAGGTGGGTGTGAGGCTGGGTGGGGTAGGTCCGATTCGGCTTGGAAATAAATTCGAGGGGGGGTGCTAGAAGCTCCTGTCTGCCACGGGCTGACTTAAAAACTAGATTAAAATTTTTGATGTGTCCACATGGACCTAAAGGTAACTTAGAAATAAACACAACACTAAGAACACTAAAATCGTAGGCGAGCGCACTTCGTAATTTTGATTGTTGATACGGGGAACACAACTAAACGAAAAAACCCGTTCGAACAAATGACGACCTTGTGGTCTGATCGTCGACAAGGAAGGTAGGGTGGAAATAAAATTGTGGTTTAAAAAATTAGGATTTACATAAGTTTTCGGCCTAGAGGGAATTTAGAGAGACAAAAAAGAAATGAAAATAACAAAAAGGATAAAAGAACAAAATTGTACAAACATAAATGGGAAGAAAGAGGGATTGGAAAGATGTAAAGTTGAGGAAAGATAAGAGTAAGGGTAAGGGTATTGGTAAGTTATCGTAGAAGAAAGTGTGGCTAGGGGAGCTGCCGAAAGATAGGCAACGCCTGGTATGGTAGGGGGTGTCTTATATCGAAAAGTATGGCATTATGCTGTCTGATTCGGGTAATGTTGCGGGTAAGCGGGCTACCGTCCAGTTTAAACTGGTAGAATTTTTGCGAAGTTTCTTGGACGTAGTCCGCTAGTGGGGTTATGTCGTGGCAACGTGCATAGAGATTTCTGAGGGAGGTGTACCTACCAGAATCTGAAATGAGGCGCATAAATTTGTGTTCTAATACTCTTAACTTCCGCATTGTCGTGGCCGGGATGCTGCACCACACCGGCGCCGCGTATGTGATGGCCGGCCTGATTACCATCGTGTACAACAACTTTTTATTAGTCCTGTTGAGTCCGCTACCCCGTGCCAGGAGCGGATACAGACTCCTGGACATGGAGTAGACCTTGCGTATCGTCTCATTAATGTGTGTATTAAACGTCAGTCTTTTGTCTAGGTTCACCCCCAAATACTTCACGCACCGCTTAATTGGAATTTCTCTACCCCCGATCGAAAGTGGCGTTAGAATCCGGTTTTCTGTGAAGCGGCGCGTGAATAGAATCGACTCTGACTTCTCGGCGTTGATCCGAATTTTCCACTTGTTGTAATATGCCGTGGCACGGGCCATGTGCGCTTTCAGCAGCATATTAGCCGCCTGTGCGTTATGCGAATGCACGTACATGGCTGTGTCGTCGGCGTACTTGGCAAGGTTCGAATTCGGGAACTCCGGGAAGTCGGAGACGTACAAGTTGAACAACTTTGGAGACAGGCACGACCCTTGGGGGACGCCCGCGCGAATGTCCCGCCGAGTTGATAGTTTATTATTCACCCTGACTTCCAACGATCTACCAGACAGGAAGGAGTGAATAAGTTTCGTGATGTGCGTTGGGAAGTCCAATGAGTTTAGTTTGTAGAGTAACCCCGAGATCCATACGGTATCGAAGGCTTTCTCAATATCGAGGAGCACCATGACGGTGCTCTTCCCGAGGTTGCATTGCACCTTGACGTCGTTCACGATCCTGACGACCTGCTGCACGGTGCTCCTGCCCCGCCTGAAGCCGAACTGGCACTCGTCGTCAATGTGAAGTTCATCCTGAGCAGCGTCTAGCCTGATCAGGATGACCTTCTCCACCAACTTGGAGATCGCCGACAGCAACGAGATCGGTCGATAGCTGCCAACGAGCTTCGCGTTCTTGTTCGGCTTTAGGATTGGCACGACCACGGCGCATTTCCACTGGCTGGGCCAGTGTTGCAGTCGCAGGATCGCGTTGACAACGTACGTCAATTGTACAATGCCTTTTCTCGGGAGATATTTGAGTAGCCTATACTCGATGCCGTCTGAACCCGGGGCCTTGTTGTTTGGTAGAGTCCGTACAATGCCCGCAACTTCCGAGGGCTTGGCCATGACTTTTAGAAATTCTCGTCTCGTCAATTGGATGTCATGGCCAATCAGTTCGTTTACGTCATTTTCGATGCGGTCGTGTTCCGGATTGTTTGGTATTTGTATGTTATGTATATTTTGGAATTGGTCGGCTAAGTCGTTTGCTTTTCGTGAGTCTGTCATCGACGTCTGTCCGTTTGATGTTGTTAAGGCGGGTATGGCCTCCCGCGTATTTTTCATGGCCCTCGACAGCTTCCACAGCGAGTTGTTTTGGGGATTCAACGCTTCCAGCCTATCCCGCCATTTCCGGTTTTTTGCGGTATTGATGGCGGTCCTGATCTGCCGTTGCAGCCTACCCATCTCGACCTTAGCGTCGACATCGCGATTTCGCTGCCAAAGCCGTCTCAGTCGATTTTTCTCGCGTATGTCTTGTATGGCCGCTGCGTCGAGTCGGTCCTTGTATGGATTAATCGTTATGGTTGTGGCAACACTCTGCTTGGCGTCTTGCAGCATCCTTGTGAACTCGTCCACTACATTTTCCAGTTCGGCGACTGTAGTGATGTTGTTTGCAAGTGTTAGGTGAGTGTTTATGTGTGTCTTATAGAGACGCCAGTCGGCGTTTCTATAAGATGTGATCTTGCGTGTCATGTCTTCCCTCGACATGTTATCCAATTCTAAGAGAATTGGATTGTGGTCGGATGCAAGTTCCTCCAGCGTCGCGGGTGGCGTGGAGTTCCTCACACCCTTATTGACCACTATGTCGAGGGTGGAAGGTGTTGTACCGTTATCCGGAAAATGTGTGGGATCGTCCGGATACTGCAACACTACGTTATGATTACTCACGTAATCGTACAGGGTGTTGCCGTTTGCATTATTGCGATTGCAGTTCCATGCGTGATGTCGCGCGTTAAGGTCGCCTATGAGCAAGCAGCGCGGGCTTGCGTTCAGCAAATTCTCAAGACAACCCGCCGTGAATCCGTTCAAGGGCCGGTTATACGCGGTAACGATACTCATGCCGCCTTCCAGCGTCACACACACGTTCTCCACGGAAGTATTCCGTAGAGTACGGTGCGTGTGCGCAATGTCTGACTTTATGAGTACGGCCACGCCGCCTCCCCTATTGATGTCGGCCCTATCTTTGCGGATTGTCGTATACCCTCGGACGCGTAGCTTGTCGCGTCTGTCGAGTTTTGTTTCATTCAGCAGCATAATGTCTATTTTATGCCTCATTAAATAATTGATCAAAAAAGGAATTTTGTTACCTATACCATTGGCGTTCCAGGAAGATAGCTTGAGCCTAGAAGGCATCGGCGGGCAGACCTTGGAAGAAGGCCGTCACCACCTGAAATTTATCAAAAGCGTCGGTGCAGCTCTTGATACTCAACGCGTCCTTCATTCAGATATTCGTTGACCAAGTTCCAGTCCCCTCTGTTAGCTAGTTGCAGTGTAGTGGAGTTAGTTGCGTGCTTCCATAGGTGTTCATCCCGTAGCTTACCTTTGAAAAAGGTATTTAGCTCACGCTGTTTTGTGAACCTCCCATGTATGATTATGGGAGGCGGTTTCTTGCTTTTGGCTGGCTAGGGTTCGGGTTCTGGCAGCGGCTGGGGGGGTATTACTTGCATATCTTTGTCGACATTTACGGGCCCCTCGTGTCTGTTTTTAATTAATGTTGGTGCTGAAGGTGGCAGCATCGACTTTTTAGAAGTTACGGGGTGGGTAAAATTCGCATTACCACCTTCGTATACTTTTTTGATTTTTGGTTGGACATGAAACAGCTTGATCATGTCGGTGTTTAAATTACCTGGGGCGTTGTCGGTTGTGGTGATCACTTTCGCCCTTGTTGGCGCCGTCTTAATGCTCGTTTGACTTCCGTCTGAGTTGTTGTCTATATCATTGTCGATTTGCATTTTTGTAGTTGACCTCTCGCTTTTACGTTTTAATGCCCTTCTCATGATGGTCGCTCTATCAAGGCTGACGCATGAGACATCACTCTCGTTACCGGACTTCCTCAGTAGGGCTGGCCATCCATTAGAGGAGCCTCTTAGTTCTTGGATTACCGCTTCCCTGCCTGGGCTCGTTTGGGTAACGTCCATTTTCAGTTTTAGTTTATATATGTTACCTTAATTGGAAAGAACCTCAACCGGTTTGGTTTGAACCGGCCGGGGAAAGAGGTTTTGCGAAATTGTCTTTTTTATGCCTCAGATGGTTGTTGGGAGAAAATTTTAGTTCCAAAAAGTTTTTTGGTGATTTTTGTTTTTAACAGTTGTAAAAAGTTTTTGGGGTTGGTACTAATGTTTTTATTTTAAGGTTAGGCGCACTTTTAATTTTGAGGTTGGATTTACCGGATTGCGAGACGAAACTCTTGCCGCTACACCACCATTTCTTATTACTAAAATTGTTAATGAGTGTAATATATACCATTAGAAAATTTATTGTGATTATTAGGAAACACACATTAGTAAAATGTATTAAAAAAAATAGTGATAGGAAATAACATTTCGCAAGGTTTCTATTTATTACAAACCATAAAAAAATGTAAAAAATATTTTTTTAAATTTTAAATTACTAATAACTTTTTTATTTACCAATCTAATTTGTTAAAAAACAATAGGGTTCTTCTAACACTAAGTTACTCTCCAAATTTCAATTCAATCGGATTTTTCTTTCTTGAGTTATCGTGCTTACAAGAAACGTGACGGACGGACAGACGGACGGACAGACGGACATTTTGAAAGTTGTTCAGAATTCGTTCACTAACATAACGATATAAAATTTTAACCTCCCCACAATAAAATTGTGGGAGGTTACTACAATTAGTCCAAAATCGAAAATTGAGATAACATCAAATCTTTACGTTTTGAGGTCCCAGGAACCCAAAAAAGTTGTTTTTGAAAAATGTCTGTGTGTGTGTGTATGTATGTTAGCACGATAGCGGCGAAGCTACTAAACGGATTTGGATGAAACTTTGCTCCAGAAGATCTGAAAAGGTTTTGGTTGAGATCGGATTACGTTTAGTGCCATTTTGGTACAAGTTGTTTATTTTATGATTACTTACAATTTGTAATTGAACCATTGAAAAGCAGTAAAAATTCCGATTTCAACGATATATCACACTTGCACTTTTTCGATTTGGTTTCCGTGAAAAAAAATTAAAAAACAAAAATTTCCCTTGATTTGTCCTCAAAGCAGTGCAATGTACAGGGTGATATTCTAATAATGACAGAGGTGTTCAGTGATTTCGGCTGATAACTCGGGAACGGTTGAAGATATCGAACTGAAATTTGAAACGTAGGTATAAATATTGTAGACGGACGGATTACGAGTGAATTAATAATACATCTACGTCACATGACGTCACAAATAAGAAAATTCTTAGAAACTGGTGCAGATATCGACTTAACTATTGGAAACATCCAATTAAAGTTTGAAACGTAGATGGAAATATTGTAGATGGATGGAATACGAGTGAATTAAAAATACACCTACGTTCTGATGACGTCGTAAAAGCATAAAATTCTTATAACAGGCTGATGATGATATCAAAAAAATATTTCTACAAGACGAGTCACGAAATTTTTTTTTTAATTTCCAAGAAATATCAAATTTTCGGAGAAATGTCACTTTTCAGAAAAATGTCAGATTTTTAAAAAATGTCAAATTTTCAGGAAAACGACAAATTTTCGGAGTAATGTCACTTTTCAGAAAAATGTCAAATTTTCGAAAAAATGTTAAATTTTCAGGGAAATGTCACTTTTCAGAAATATGTCAAATTTTCAGAAAAATGTCACTTTTCAGAAAAATGTCAAATTTTTGAAAAAACGTCAAATTTTCGAAGAAATGTCACCTTTCAGAAAAATGCCAAATGTTTGAAAATTGTCAAATTTTCGGAGTAATGTCACTTCAGAAAAATGTCAAATTTTCGAAAAAACGTCAAATTTTCTGAGAAATGTCACTTCAGAAAAATGTCAAAAATTCAGGAAAATGTCAAATTTTCGAAAAAACGTCAAATTTTCGAAGAAATGTTACCTTTCAGAAAAATGTCACCTTTCAGAAAAATGTCAAATGTTTAAAATTTGTCAGGCTGTAAGTAAATTTCAGGAAAACGTCAAATTTTCAGGAAAACGTCAAATTTTCGAAGAAATGTCACTTTTCAGAAGAATGTCAAATTTTCGGAGTAGTCACTTCAGAAAAATGTCAAATTTTCGAAAAAATGTCAAATTTTCAGAGAAATGTCACTTTTCAGAAAAATGTCAAAAATTCAGGAAAATGTCAAATTTTCGAAAAAACGTCAAATTTTCGAAGAAATGTCACCTTTCAGAAAAATGTCAAATGTTTGAAAATTGTCAAATTTTCGGAGTAGCCACTTCAGAAAAATGTCAAATTTTCGAAAAAATGTCAAAGTTTCGGAGAAATGTCACTTCAAAATATGTCAAATTTTCGGAAAAATATCACTTCAGAAAAATGTCAAATTTTATTAAATGGGCTCAAAGGAAAATTCCCAAAAAATACTGCGGGTCCATTTGTGGTATAAGTTCTCTGCTAGTGTGTTAAAGCGTGCAGACTGTATGCTGAGTATTTTTGACATGTCAGGTGCATCGAGAGATTACAAGTTTTTTCGACGTTTATAAAGCCCACGGATGGTGTGAGAGGCCATCCTGAACCGCTTACAAGCCCTACAAGTGTAAGCAACCCCACCGGAACGCTTTCGGTGAGTTTTTTCCAATAAAACTTTAAAAGTGACAGTGACATTATATTTTAAAAACTATTTCCGCTACTTTCGGCATCCCGCCGGAAATTCTTCCGGCAACATAACCTAAAAATAGTACTACATAACCTAAAAACAATTTAAGACATTGGTACCAACCTAAACATTTTTCAAAAACCAAATTCCCCAGAGAAACATTGGAACCAAAAATTTGACAGCTGTCACTTCCCCGACCTATTTAGTGAAAAATTGGTCGAGGCCAAAAGATAAAACAAAATATACCAACTCAAACTTAAACGATCCACCATGAACACTACCCTGGCTACATCTGACAGGGAAGCTGTCCCCCAAGAGTTATATGGTTTTTTCCAAAGATGACCATCCCTGCCATTCATCCCATTACTAACGAACAGGTTTTTTCGTTTAGTTGTTTCCCGTATCAATAATCAAAATTATTAAGTGCTCTTGCCTACGAACGTTTTTATAGAATTGTGTTTATTTTTATATTAATTTTAGGTCCATTATAATTTTAACCTAGTCTTTAAGCCTGCCTACAGAAGACAGGAGCTACTTTTCTATTTTTCTCCAAGCCAAACCGGACCTACCCCGTCCAGCCTCACACTCGCCACGGCGGTGTTCACCGTAGTTGTCTGGCTGGCCCCGGGCTAGGATCCGAAGCATATATTTGTATTAAAAACATTGAATAAAATATTAATGTTGTGCAGACTATAAATTTAACACTCAAGTTCTTAGGTCCAAATCCCACCGAACGCAAGACTTTTTTCTGATTTAATACGAAAAAAATATTTCAACTTAATAAATATAATTAAATGAGATCGTTCATATTGTTTAGTGCTCTTTTCTGCTTCAAAGATTCACCGGGTGGGGAGGTTCCAGCCGCTTCCAGTAGCTGCCGATTTTTTTTCTCTACGAGCGATATTTACTGATTTAGAAATGTGCCTATCAAATACAATATACTCTTCGTTTTTGCGAAGAGTATAATAACAGGCTAAAAACGTACTCTTCGCCAATTTACTGAGCTTTTTATATATAATTGTTACACATTCTATAGGATACTCTTCGCAGTTTTCTTCTAAATAAAGTTTTTGGTCATCCTAAATTTTGTGATACCATCTTTATTGTGAAAAAAATTTGATTAAAAAAAAAATGAAAAAAAATATCTAACCTGTGGGATTCGAACACGGGACCTTTGGATTGCAACGCAAAACTTTAGCCGCTGCGCCACCACCTATTGCTAAAAAAATTGATTGTCTGTGATATATATCTTTCGACATTCATACATATTTCACTTCTATGAAATATATATTAGTAAACTTCATAAACAAAAAAAAAATTATTATGGAAATAATATCTCGTAAGATTTCCATTTTAGTACAAGCGACAAAAATTAAGAGAATTTTTTTTTTTTAATTAAATAATTAATAACTTTTTTATTTACTGATCGATTTTCTTCAAAAAAAATAGGGTTCTTCCTTTAGCTAACACTAACTTACTTTCTAAATTTCAATACAATCGGACTTTTCTTTCTTAAGTTATCGTGCTTACAAGAAACTTGACGGACGGACATACGGACATTTTGAAAGTTGTTCAGAATTCGTTCACTAACACAATAATAGGAAATTTTTTTCTCTACGAGCGATATTTATGATTTTAGAAATGTGCCGATCAAATACAATATACTCTTCGTTTTTGCGAAGAGTATAATAAGTAACTCGCGAAAGTTTATTGATAATAAAGTAAGCAAAAGGTTATTTCCTTCATTAAAAATCAGAATTATAACTTCATATTGTTTTGTTTTTTCCTCTAAAAAGTAGGCATTTTCTCTCAAATATATTAGCCACTAATTCGCAATATTGGTGTGCGATCTGCAAGCAAGTAAAATAATTTTACAAATTCTTGACCAATCGTGTCATGCTGTAAAAATAATGACATTATAACGATTTTCGCTTGGTTTAACTCATTTTATAATCGGCTTTAAAAATTCGTTGTTTTGTGTGTTTATCCTTATGTCCTCTTGTCTGTATGTCTGTATGTGGCCTCATAACATCGAAACTAGTGGTTTGATTTGAGTGCGATTATCACCTATAATACACCTAGAGCATTGATAATACCGAGATAATTTTGTCATAGAGACTGGTAAAAACGTGTTGTTTGGTAATATTACCTTTAAGCAACACGCTTGAAGCATTCTGTAATGCAAAATTTTGAGCATCCAATGTCAGAGGTGTATTCGGTAAGATAGTTTTTTACTCTCCATTCAATTCGTATTTTCTGATCGAACGAAATATTAAAAACATTTTCCACGTATACTTTTTATTTTTAATGGTGTTTTTGGGTGTATTTTCTAATACAATTTGATTAATAGAATCGTTTGAAATATTACCAAACCTTTGTGACATACTCCTAAATTGATTTTCAATTTGACATTTGTTGAATTTCAATCTGACATTAGAACATATCATTTTTGCCTTGGCTGATGGCACCACATGTATGCGGTATTATCGTATGTAATATCACTAGTGCTTAAAATTTTATCGAAAATATTTTTGAAAGCGTGTTGCCTGGTAATATAAAGAGTGCAAATTGGCAGTTTATTATCTGATTAAATCCCGACCGCTTTAGCGGGAGGGATTTAATCTTTGATAATAAACTGCCAATTTGCACGAGTTATATTAACTAGGGGCGACTTAGCTTGAGAAAAAATTTTTAGATAAAATTTAAAGCACGAGTGGTATTTGTGGAGAATATTTCACGAATAAATAATTCATTAAGTACATCTTCAATATTATGTTTTCTCATTAACTGCCTTCAGACGTTTTCTTGTCACTTTTTGGAGTTTACTGACCTTTATTTTCAATTTCATCATTAATTTGATATACAGAAATATTTCCAAACCGACTCATATTGTCAAAACAGCAAATCTGAAACAAACGCAGTAGAAACAACGGAGATTCGCTATATTTTAAAATAATCTAGTGACATTTCCATGGCAACTAGTAAATAAAACGAGTTGAAACCTTAGATATTATAATATATAGACTGGCTTAACACCTTTCAGGCGTTTCTGAGGTGCAATATGACGAGGAACGATAGAGAGAGCACTACTTTAGTACCGATGTCTCTCCCAAATAAAATATACACCCATGGTTCCGAGATTGACATTGTAACGGTCATTTTTATTCATAGGCATAAAAGCCCTTAAATTACATTATTTCGTATTTTCCGTATATAAATTACCTATTTTGTTACCTCTTAAAAAATAAATTATCGCCGCTACTGTAAGGTTCTAGAAGGTAACGTAACCGTCGCCTAGTTCTAGGCTTTACTGGTAACTATTTGAAAATAATGCCTTTCCTCCAATGAGAAACCATAGTTTAAATTCGCGGGTTTAAGGAGTGAGGTATTTCGACTACTAGTGGGGGAAGAGATAAATACCGAGCCAAACGGCGACCATGACTAGTGATGGGCGATATCGTGATTTTTCAATCACAACGTAAATCGTTACTGTGATTTTCTTATATCAGTGAATTTAAAGCGTGATGTGATCACGACTTTCATAATACGACGTACGAGAGAAACTGTTAATTGTTCCCTATTCCTAAATAAGCGCCGACAGACGATGAATTGTGAATTAGCTACTTTTGGTAATCTGTGCTGCCGCAGATATGCATATGTATAATATATGTTATGATTTGTTTATCCAAATAAACCTCTGATGTATGGATTGGTAATAAAGCAAAAGCACTAGGTTTTGAATGGAGCTTGATAATAGGATATTTTTGTAAAATTGTACTGTAGTGCGCAAAAAAAATGGGACAGGTCTTATAACGTATTTTTGCAAAAATCTAGTTGTGTACATCTAACTGTAATTTTTGTGACATTGTCAGTTATTTGTCAGAATTCATTGCAAGTGTGCAAATAGAGACAGATTTACATTAGAAAAATAGTTGTCCTATTTTTTTTGCTCACGACAGAGTACAATCATTACCATTTCGGAAGCATCAATAAATTTCGTGTTTATATTTATGTTTATTTTACACGAATTTTTGTTAATTTAAAATGGTATATTTATATTTTAATGTTATTTTTTTTTGTTGTTTTATAATATATAAGGATGTTTTTTAAAAATGTTTTCATTTGCTTATTGTCGAATTCCATATTTTTATTCATATTTCATGCCGAAACGTAAATGCTCAATATTTGCAATAAAATTGCTAGTATATTTAATCATATAAAATATTTTTACGCATGGTTTTAGTAGTTAGTTATACTTCTGGTGTTATAACAAAAATGTTCCGTCAGGACCCTGCCCCGAATCGCCACATCGCATCGCCAGTCAATAAAAGACAAAGATATTTATATAAATATCTAAATAGTGTGAAATGCGTATCTAATAACGCTAATAAGGCACGGGATCGTTTGCTTTACGTGTTAATACATACGGCCGCAAACAATAATCGACTCAAAGTAAATATCGTGAAAGATATATTGGCAAGAGCACGGTAAGGGAACGAAATACGGAAAGTCGTGATCACGTCACGCTTTTCTGCCAACTTTACTAACAGTCGTTAGTTGTGATTTCTTAATATCAGTGATTAAATCACAGTTCGTGATATATCGCCCATCACTAACCATGACACTTTCCACGGCCGCTTTAAGCGAGCCCACAGTCAATCTTTTAACCAAATTTGAGTGAAGATATTAAAAGTTCCAGAATTTAAATGGTTTAGTTAAACCATAAAAATTATAAATTAATTATTTATTTAGTCTCTTTCCTTCGTTTAAGCTGGTTAAGGAATTTGACAGCCAGATTATGTGTGCTTTTGCGAGCTGTATGTTTGAAATAAGTCTTGTATGTGTAATATCCACCTAAAAGTGGCTAAATAATAGTGCGTTCAATCTACGTTTTCAACTTTAAATAGGATTGCAGTTTTATTGGTAATGTCCAAAGTGAACTTATGTAAGTACCTATCTGAACTTTATATTTTCCTGTTTATGCACGAGTCATCAATTTGCGAAGATTTGAGCCAGTAGTTTATCAAGTTGATCACAGTGTAGTGCGTGTTCGTTATCTTTACGTTTTCGTGAACACTTCAAGCAAGCTTAATTTGTACTTGCTAATTTTTTATCTCGACTAAACACTCAAATTTACTTTTGGAGTGCTATATGTTTAATATTAAAATTTATCTTTACGTATTTCGTTTGAGGAATTATGTAAATTTTTGTGGGTGTATAAATACTCCCATTTGTACCTTTTAGTTAAGTCTTCTAGCTTGTTTTTGCATTTAAACTTAAATAAATATTTAATTGCTCATTCTTGGATAATTTGCTCGGAAAATAATTCTGATAAGTGAATGAACAATCATTTATTTATTATTAATAGTTTTTTTCTTACGGAATTGGCCAATCTCCCTTTATTACGTTTTACCTATTTATCTTTTGTATTTTATACCATTATGTCTGTCTCTCCGTATATCTGTGCATTTGTTTGATTATTTGTTTGTACTTCTTTATTCGTTAGCACAAATTTATTCGCCCATACCCTGTAGTGTTATTCTCATTTGCTCTACCACTTTGTTAATAAATTAGTTTATTGTTAATTTCGTATTTTTATTTATTTAGAATTCATTTTAAATAACCCCAAGAGAGACAGGGCGTTATAACATAGAGAGCGCCATCTAGCGCTACAAGTTATATTCCATAATAAATAAATGTTCATCGACTCATATTTACGTATTTAATCCTTACTTTTAACTTACGAAGTTTATGATTTATGTTGAGGTTTGCTTTGTTAAGCAAAGAGAATTTTAAATACAACAAATTATAATGTTTGATGCACAGCTTTGATTCAACGAGTTACTTTTTGGTAGATTACCATATGTAAGTATTATACATTTTTAGTTTGTTCCAGAGCGAATGTGTACTTGACATTTATAATAAATGATTTGCTTACCTTTGTAACTACGTTATTGAGCTATTGAAAGCTGTGCTTGACTTGTTCCTGTATTATGAGCTATATTAAGTACAATCTTTGTGTGTAATTGTTACCTGATTGAACACTAGGAGAACTGACATAGTTACAGATAGGCAAAAGTTACAGCCTATATATTTCAGACAAGATTCGCTTTGGAATTGAGGTGTGTTTTTGTTTGCTACTACATAATACAATATTACAATTTACAAGGTAAGTACGTTAACAATTACTTAGTAATAAGCTAGAGAAGATATTTATAGATAAAACTTAAACTCGACAAAAAACGTCAAAAAATTTTCGCATATTTGCCGCTGCAGCGACCTAAAAAATTAGAGCGATAAATTTTGCATGTTGGTCCTGTCAAAAGCCGATCTAGCTTGAATTACCACTAATAATGACGTTTGATTGGTGCAATGTTTTGAAAAAACGGGCTCTCATTGGCTATAGCGTTAATGAGTGAAATAATCGTATGTAATATCACTAGTGCTTAAAATTTTATCGAAAATTTTTTCGAAAGTGTTGTTGCCTGGTAATATAAAGAGTGCAAATTGGCAGTTTATTATCTGATTAAATCCCGAACGCTTTAGCGGGAGGGATTTAATCTTTGATAATAAACTGCCAATTTGCACGAGTTATATTAACTAGGGGCAACTTAGCTTGAGAAAAAATTTTTAGATAAAATTTAAAGCACGGGTGGTATTTGTGGAGAATATTTCACGAATAAATAATTCATTAAGTATATCTTCAATATTATGTTCAGTAATTAATTCCCTTCAGACGTTTCCTTGTTGCTTTTTAGAGATTACTCACCTTTATGTTCACTTTCAACATTTACGTCACATAAAAATGCATTTCCAAAGCGACTCATCTAATAAAAAACAAAGTAGGTTTAAATTATGACAATCAAGAAAAACAATATACGTTAAACCATAGGTACTGTAACTTATAAGACTAGTCATCACAACAAAGCACGCATCGACCAATCACATTACCGGTGAAATCACACAAATTGCATATTACCAATTTATCCCGTTCTAAGGCTGCCGGCTCAGATGGTATGATACCGCCATCTAGTAACGCTAGCTTAACTTAGTTACTAGCCTAAACAGTGAATTGAATTATTATATTAAAGTGTTTATTAATATATGTTTATGTATTTAATCCTTGTTTCTAATTTGAAAAGTTTGATAGTTAAGTTAAGGTTTACTTGTTTAAGTAGAGAGACTTTAAGTACAACGAATTATAATGTATATAGTGATACTGCAGAGTTTTGATTTTTCAAATAAGTGTTAGCTGCTTTGTAATGATTGATGAATTACCATACGTAAGTAAGTACCTACATTTGTGTATTTATCATGAAATAACTGATTTGTCTCCTTCGTAGATATTCATATTTAATTTTAGTTGTGAAAATTATTTTGTAATTATGTTAGGTATTAAGCCATTGAAAGCTGTGTACCTATAACTTGTTCCGAACCTATATAAGTTCCACACAGCATTGGCTTTTTAGGTTATTAATACAATACTACAATTTACAATTTACGTTAACAATTAGTAATAAGCTAGAGAAGATATTTATAGATAATATTTAAAAGCACGATTTGTCCTATTTGCCATGTCACGACGCAAAACGTCAGAAAATTTTTGCAGTATTTGCCGCTGCAGCGACCTAAAAAATTAGAGCGATAAATTTTGCATGTTGGTCCTGTCAAAAGCAGATCTAGCTTGAATTACCACTAATAATGACGTTTGATTGATGCAATGTTGTGAAAAAACGGGCTCTCATTGGCTATAGCGTTAATGAGTGAAATAATCGCTGTAATGTTTTACTGATTGGATGAAATTTGACACATGACATGAAAAGCAAAATTTTGATTGTTTAATACATTTAGTAAAAAATTATAACTAATATAACAGGTAGGAACTGGGAATGATGATACGCTGTATTATCATGACCCACAAAGCAGAAGTGTAGACAGGAAAGCAGAATCAAATATTTTAGAATTTTTAAATCATGAGTTTTTCCAATCCTATTTCAGAGTACATTTATTTTCCAATTATAGTTCCTCAAGACATTTCAAGTATAAATTCGTCAGGTCGAAAATTAGTTGAATTTAATTTTTACCTCATAAAAGTGAAATTTCACTGAAAACGAGAAAGTATTTTCTGGAATCCATCACTTGATATTTTTCTAATCTACTAGGTATTTTTGATATTTTAACGTAGAGATGGTTTTAGCTATTATTATGAAGTTTCATTTTAATACTGTCTAGATACTTCGAAATATTTATAGTAGTAAACAAGATTGTATTAAATAGTGTTTGAATTTTCCTTTTACAGTCCCTTTTAAATCGTATTATTAATGACCGTTTGCACCTTAGGCATTTAAGGACGGCTTAGTGCCAAGCTTAGGTACACGTGCAGATTTGTTTGTAGTGTTTGTTATATGAAGATTATTATGTCATATTACTTTCAGCTGCCAATAATGAACCTTATATACAGTGTCCTCCAAAAAGTCTGCACCATATGGTAAATTCTGTTGTTATTAACTTTCTGAAATATTTCATTTTTGATAAAAGTTAGTGCATGTTCTCAAACGAAAAGGCGGTTGCACAAATGTGTGTTAGTCCTGGCGCTTAGGTCGGAAAATTAATTTTTTTGAAATAGTCTCAAGAGCAAACTACATTTATTTTTGAAGATATCGAGAAATGTTATTTAAAGAAGTTATTTATACAGCGAAGATATATCCAGATATTAAATTTGGCTGTTCTATTTTAAAAATAAAGGTTTACCACTTCTTTACGCATAATTCCTGAACTGTATTTTTAAATCTTTTTCTGTTATTAATAATTCTGTTTATTAAATAGTTTCAGCCTGAGTAATGGATTAAAATCCACTTTGAAGAATTTTTAGCAGTACTTTTTTGACCAAATGAATATTTTGGGAAAAAATGCTGAATTTCTTGTTGCATAGTTGCTCTCTTTTTTTCTAATGTTAACTTTTAAAAAATTTCAAAAAAGTTAATGTTAAAAATAAAAGAACAACTATGCACCAAGAAATTCAGCATTTTTTCCCAAAATATTTATTTGGTCAAAAAAGTACTGCTAAAAGTTTTTCAAAGTGGATTTTAATCCATTATTTAGGCTGAAACTATTAAATAGAGAGAACTATTACAGTTCAGGAATTATGCGTAAAAAATTGGAAGATTTTTATTTTTAAAATAGAGAGGGGGGGGGGGTCATTTTTTTCGTCATATGATGTAGTTTAAGGGACATTTTGATACTTCTCTCTTAATTCCCTAAGTTTGCAGAAGCAATGTGTAAATAATATTGTTTTTTGACATTTTTGCACTTTTTTACTCCAACTTTTAACCGGAGTATCTCAGTTTGTGTTAGTCGTACAAAGCTTGGTGATGCTCACTGTCTTCGTTAGAAAATAGAGAAAAAAAAATATAAAAATATTTTACGAAATGTTGCATTGGTTTCGGGTTAGACACAAAGAGTGAAAAAGTTATCTGTTTTGCAGTTTTACTTCCACCTCGAATTGGTTTCTGTACATCTAGGTAACTTTATTTATGTCAAAATACACCCGAGAGATGCAGAGAATCCTCAGTTGTCAAATATTTCTTATTTATTTTAATCCCTTAATTTTTCCAAAAATTAAAATTTCCCGGTGCGACAATAATTTAAACTTTTTTAAAAGGCATGCAGCCATTAATCCGAAAAAGAGAGAAAATGTTTCCATTTCAAATATACAGAGTGTTAATAAGTTCTAGTTCAATATATTATATAAGTACAATATATTTATTATTCTACTTCTTCTTATCAACAAGGTCTTGGCAGTTGCTTTGTGACTCATGCAATGTGCTAGTTGTCCTCAATTTACTGTGTATCACGTTCGACAGCCTCACGCCAACTGTCTCGGTTGCATGTTGGGCTCACGGCTTTATCAAAATTTTGTCCCATCGGCTCTTTTATTATCACAACATGCCACACCAAGTGCCCGGATTAGGGAAAATGTTGTAAATAAAAATTATAGTAGCAATTCGGTGTTTGAGTGAAGACATTTTTTACATCAGGCTGTTTTTAAATCTTAATTTTTGGGAATCTAGAGTGACCGACAACTAGAAAGTTACTCTTTTTACTGATCAACTCTTAAATTAATCAGATTAAAATTAAGTAAGCTCAGCATTGCGTGGAGTTCTTATGACCTGTGCGAATAGGGAGTCTAGAAGGCTTCAATCTTGCCTTCAAGCATGTTTATCTTATGCGGCGCGTCCCGGCAAAACTTAAAATCTATACCCACCTAGCTAAATGCGTGTATAGAATCAGTTGAATTTTGACGGTGCCAATAGTATTAACATAAGCTGCCCTCAAAATTTAAAGGATCCATAAATACCCCCTACGGTGCAACTGGCCATAATTTATTTATATATTCAAATCATCAGGTAATTCTGCCCAGAATATACCGGGGTAATTAAAGGTGAGAGATCACACTGTTGTATTTTGTCACTTCAGGCCTCCTTTGACTTTCAAACTATAAGGATTTAAATAGCACTTGCCGACTGACTAGAGCAACATTCCAAATTCACTTATACCACGTGCGCCTGAGAGACGTGCACTATTTTTTACTACTGATGATGGTAAGATTCGAAACATCGTATGATATGATGATCCTATACTAATTTGAAACCGTTCCATACTGTTTTGAAATTTTGACAAGTTGACACTAAAAATGTTTTCGAAACGCTGTTATATTGACACTTTCCGTGTCTGTAATAAAGTTTACCTAATAATTATACAATTACAATATTGTGTTCTAAGATGACATTTCTACATAAAACTGCAGAATTTTACTGCATTCTTTCACATATCCTGAATAGTAAAATAATAAATTAATATGAAAATATATGATAATATTTTGGTATAAAATTATTATGGGACATTGTTTACTTAAAACTTGAATGTTGGCACGCGATCGCCCTGCTTATAACCCTGTATATTTTCTAGATAACTCAATATTATACATATTTATTTAATTAAATATGTCATAAAGAACAAAAAAAATTTAATAATCATCGTAGAGAAAAATTAACACGCTTAACTCAAATATCGAATAAAAAATAAATAAATATGTGTGTGTAGATTGCCTTTTGTAAAAAAATATACATCCGGATCAAATTGAGCACTTCCCCCTTTTTACATTTTTTTAAATCGTTTAAAATAAGCTAAAATTATCGTATTTTATCGTACATATTATCCTACTTACTTATTTTTTATTGGAAAAAGAAATTACAAGATCATAAAACTGAAATGTTGTAGGATGGCCATAAAAAACTATACATTGATTTTTTCAACTTATTTTATTAATTTCATAAGAATCCACATTTTTTTACAGAGACCGTGTTCTACTGTTTTCGCTTTCAAAACCGTCTAGTAACATTTCGTTTTCACCAACTTAAATACCAACATACAAGAAGCTCGAAATTTAAAGATATATTCTACAATGTTTTATTTTTCTGTTATAAAACAATGAAATAATAGGTGATAGGTGATCTTCTTTATAAAGCATGATCTCCAAAATTTTCCAAAGTTTATCAGAAGCATTGTACATATTATAGCAAACATTTATAACTATATTATTTTACTCAAATTTCTTAAACATAAAACTGTCAATTGACAATTTTTGCAACGCGCATAATAGTTTGAAATTGTTCACATTATTTTCCTACGAAAATTAAAATATTAATCGAATAATTACAGTAAGAGCCGTCAACGCAGCTTAGCTGCACAGGTCCTCTGTCTCTGTTTCCTAATACATAGTTTACAAGTGCGAGGGAGACAGAAGAACCTTTCCGCCATTGTTCGAGCTCACTGGACGAATCAACAGTGGTTTCGCGCAGTTGCCACATTGTAACATTATTCTTGATTATAGTTGCTTTATGCTTTAAAAAGTTGCTTTCATCTGGAATTTAACAAAACATATTTTTAACTATTATACTAAAATTATCGTATTTGTTACGATTACCGTACATGTACTATCGTACATTGCGCAGATGCTAAAATTATCCTACAGAACGATAATTATCGTACACCTGGCAACGCTGATCTACGGACTTTACCCGGCACAGCCAGAGTTTGTTAACATATCTGTTATCTGTGCGTTAGTGCGTGAGCATGCGCCGGTCTTAATAAATGTACAGACTTGTCTGTAGACATGAAACGGAGATCCGTAACACATGATGATCGTTAAATGCGTGTAAACTGTCTCGTTTTATATGAACAATGTTTTATTTTAATAAGTCTAGAACAAAATGTTAGTAAGGTTTTTTAATTTGTTTTAAGATCTTTGATTCAGCTCATAAGAACACGAAGGTGTCTAAAATTTAGGCACCTTTAGACTTTAAATATCAAGACGACAGTTGGTCACACACGACTACCACTTTTATTCGTTCACCTGCAATTTTTTTTATGTTCATAATGTTCACAAAGCAGTTAAAAATTCAAGTTGTCATTAACTAACTTGTTAACTAACTGTGATAATGGGACTGCGAATAATTAAATTAATAATGTGAGAATATTTTTCTGCAAAAAATATTTATCAATTAAAGTTGTACAGTGATACCATTCCATGTTTAATATAAATAAAAATGAAATGTGTCGATTTCATTTTAATTTGGATACGTTTATCCTCCGTACTATTAATTTTCCGAGGAATTTCATTGAATAAAGGAGGAAAAGACAAAGCTATTTGCAAAATGCTACCACACTTAATACTCCATACATAATATTCCGTCCAAAGTAGTTCTAAGAGGAAAAAAACTGATAAAATTCTTCGTAAAACGAAGCAAAAGGATCGTTGTTAGTAATATTTTATGTATTTTCATCTAACATAACAGTGTGCTACCAAGATGAAAATAAAATAGTAAACGTAGATATGCAAATCCTTATAAGTATGTCCACGGATGGATTAACTATGCTTGTAATCTTTTTACTTCCACATCCAGTGGAAGTAGGTAAAGAAAAAAAATTTTTGAAAATTTTTATTGTTTAAATAAGCTTAGAATGTCACGAAACGTCGAGATTTTAAGTTTGAAAAAAATTTTCTGTCTGTCGGTCTGTCTAACTTTTTGTGCGCACGATTACTCTGGAACCGTTTAAGATATTGACTATTGGTCGTAGACTAAAAATACAAAAACCAAAATTGTGCACAATTTTGTTCTCTACATATTTCATTTGAACTTTTTTTCGATAGCACTTACCACAACGGCGCTATTTCCCGAAAAGCGTCGCGACGCAGAGTTTTCATCCCCCACCCCTCGAGCGGCAACCCCTCCGAGGTCGCAAACTCGGGTGTGCTATCAGGGGACCTATGTCTAACATCCTACCAAATTTCATTTCTTTCCGACCTTTTGCTACTGCTCGGCCTATTATTCCGTTGAAGGGTTGGGAGTAAATTGGACTAATTTATTTTTGTATTTTTGGTAAAAAGTCATTCTTCATAAAAAGCCTGCTTAGTCTGAAAAGTCCTCGGCCACTCCCAGGATTGACATTTAGTATGCAAGTAGATTGGAAATGAAGAAAGTATATATTTTTACCTATAGTCCAGTCAATGAATGGTTTCTATAGGGAAATGCCGAGATCACAATTTTTGACTTAAAGGATGTGTTTGGACTATTTAGGAGGTAAACATACCAAATGCCCCCGAACGTAGGAGGTGGGGGGGGCTGCAGAGGGCACGAAGAAAGTCCCGGTTTTTGGTTTTTCGCTCATATCTCGAAAACGGTTAGCCCTAATCAAAAAGTGGCTATATACAAAATTGAAGCTGACTAAATTTTCTACAATAATGTTTCTATTAATTTTTTTCGTATCTGTTATGGTTCAGTAATGAATTGTAAATCTTTTGACTGTATTCTAACTTTATTATAAATTGAAAATAAATTTTAATAATCATCGTAGAAAAAAATTTCTTGTACAGATATCCATTTCACAGCAGACTGAACGCAAATATCGAATAAAAAGTGTCTTTGCGTCTGTAAATGTGTGTGTGTGCGTGTATAGGTATAGGTGTGTGCGTATATACTGTTTCTTGGAAATACGATAACTTCTGTTAAACTGAAAATATTTAAATACAATTTGGAGCATACGTAAAACAGCATATTACAATCAAGTAAAAAATTGTGATCTCGGCATTTCCCTCTAGACCCCCTTATTGAACGTTCATTGACAGGGCTACTAGAGTAACGTACCAATTATATTAACTGATATAATTAAATCTTATGAGGAAAGTTATAAATAATGCAGTGTCAACTTATTTCTAATTTGTGAAAAAATGTTCCTAAAACTTAAAATTATCGCACCCAAAATTTTGTACACCAGATTTCCTCTGTGACGAAGATTACACAGATTTCCTGAGATTTCCTCGGATTTTCTCAATGTTTCCTTTTTGATAAAAAAAAAGATTTCCTCCAGATTTCCTCGGATTTTCTTAAGATTTCCTTTGATTTCCTTCTGAGTGTACACCAGACTTCCTTCGCGGTTTGCCCCTCGAAAACTATATTTTTATGCGCTTAATCAACCTTGGTAACATATTGCTCTAAAATTGTAGTAAAACGTAATTTTTATAAAATATGACAGTTTACGTGCACCTGAAAATCACTCTATAATAATAATACCAGTACTAACTAAACCTAAATTAAAACTAAAATATTTCTTTTCGTGGTAATGACCCACCACAAGCTAACGAGGTCTCCGCACAGAAGTCTCTGATAAATATCCTACACAACCCATAAAGAACTGAAAATACAGGGGGCACCACAGAACTATTGCCGCTGGATTAGAAACAATTGAGTTTTTTATATATATTGAAAAAATTAATTATATTTCTCAACTTTTGTTTCATCAGAGAGTTCATTCCATAAATGGGCTGCAATATACTGTATGACTTTTGAAAAATAGCCGTCCTGTGAGGGACTATTACAAAGTTGGTTAAGTTTCTGGTATCATGGCCGTGGTTATGTGTAATTAATTTCGAACTTAAATTAGTTGGCTCATTTGTTTTAATGATCTTCCATATGAAACAATACATGTGATGTAGTCTTCTGTTTTCCATATTTTACATTTTATGCTCAGTCAGATATGGGGTGATGTGATTGCAGAAGGGAATATTATAAATGTACCTCATACAAGAATTTTGAACCTTTTGTATGCCATGTTTCATTAAAAAAAACAGCGTATTTCCATAAACCACATCTCCATAATCAAGTAGAGATACTATTAACGAATTACAAAATATTTGTTTACATCTTTGAGGAATATTATGTTTTAAATGGTATAACTTTTTTACACGACAATATGCCAGCTTTATTTTATTATTAATAGGGCTTTCAAATTGCAGGAATGAATCAAGAGTTACGTTCAGATTTTTTGCTTCATTGACCATTGGAATTATTTCATTATTTATTCTGAAAGTTAAATTCATTGATTGACATTTTTTCTTCATTAGCACTGTTCCTATTAAAATAACTTGTGATTTGGATGCATTCAATTTTAGGTTATGGTCATATGCATATTTATATATATTAAATCTTGATTGATCTTAACTTTTATAGAGTTATTATCTGCTAGATCGAATGAACAATAAATAACTTCAGATATATCTGAAACATATAGTAAAAACAGTAGTGGCCCTAGGATTGATCCTTGTGGCACACCTGCCTTTAAAGTTTTAAATTGAGACATTTGATTTATAACAACACATTGACTACGTTCTTTAAGATAGGTTGACAATTGACATTAACTGCAGTGACATGTCTGAAAATCCAAAATAAAGTAATTTTGACAGCAGCAGTGAATGATCAAGGGTGTCAAAAGCTTTTGAGAAATCTAGCAGTATCAGACAAGTGCACTTTCCATTGTCTATATCTCTGATAACATCATCAACTATGTGTGCTAATGCTGTAGTTGTACTATGATTTTTTTTGAACCCTGACTGACAAGTCGACAATAATTTATTTTTTTGCAAATATTCATAGATTTGGTTATATATATACCTCTCAATTATTTTTGATATCGCACAGAGTAAACTAATTGGCCTTAGATGTGGCCCAATTTCAATGGATAATATTGTGCCAGATTTAAAATGAAAATTGCAAACCTAACAATAGTTGTCATTGTCATTTCATAATAGTTTTAATAAAAATATCTTAAGAGCATTTTAATCCGAATTTGATATATCATCTAATCTGGATAAAGTTCGTTCGAACCTGAAGGACACACTGTGTATTGCAATTTCGACATCTCGTACATCTTCATATTTTTGTGTGCTTAATCAAAAACCTTACTAACCTTTTTCTCTAAAATTGTAATAAAATATAGTTCATACGCCTTTGACGATCACCCTGTATAGAGCAAGTGCCTCAATTTCAATAGGGAGTATTCTGCATGCTACTTTATACCTACATGTTCAAAATTTGAAATAAAAATTTTAAATCTAACAGAAGTTATTGTTTACAAGAAACTACACACATACATACGTACCACAATGACATTTCTTAATCTATATTTGAGTCCTGTGTGTTATGAAATGGTTATTTGTAATCTATACAAAAAAAAATCCACGATGATTATTAAAAATTTTTGATGAAATCAAAATAATCAAATAGGTATAAATAATACGAATCACATTAATTATTTATTCGTTTTTTATTTAGGCCTGTTATTGCATCTTATTCCTATTTATAGCAACAGTTAGCGGAATTCGTTTTAAAGTGATTGAAATAAACGCGTATTCCAAGTTTCAACTTTCTCATGACCATTCTATTTTCTATGAATACCCAAGTTCAAGCAAATAAAATAAACCACGGCTAGTGCGAAGCCGTATGGTGGTGTCCTCAACGGAGAAACGAGGAACTACGCCCGATTTGGTGGGGGAGTTAGTTTTCAGCTTGCCGTTTTATCATACACTTCGCTTAGTTCAGTAGCGCATGAATACTATTGGGGTGTGCAACGTTCTTTAACATTTGTAGAATCTAACTTTACGTATTTTTACATTACTTCTAAAGTAAACTTTGTGAAAAGTACAAACATTAAGAGACTATAATATGTTAACAGATTTGTTTGCTACTACTACGGATGTTGATGAAATACAAATTAAAACGTGAGTTTGAAAAAATTTTTTCTAAAAAAATTAGTGTTTTCAAGTCGAGCAAATTTTTTCTCCGAGTTGTAGACAGTTCGTTTTGGCATATTAAGAAACGTGTACTTATTTTGTAAAAAAAACCTTGCTCCCAAGAAGTGTCAAGATAGGTATCAGCTGTAAACCTTACCTCGCGCATGCTTTACCCCACTCTTGCCGGGTGGTGGGGATATAACAGCTGAGAAAGATACAAACTCAAAACACGAAGTTAGAGTTGTCAGTCGAACCGTTGATGTTGTGTGGTACACGTAAAATATGCTAAGTGTAGTCGAGTGCTGAGCACTTGAGGACTTAGACAAATTTTCCAACAAACTTTTAGTAGTGACTTGTCCGTTTCTCTGTGGAGTGACTGTGAGATTTTTCTATTGGATATGGTGCCCCAACAAAACATGGATGCATCAAGATCTGAAAGCCCAACGAGTAGCGGACAGCCGCTGTTTGGTTCGCAACTAGTTGATAAAAATTCATCTACACCCTACTCTGATGCCACTCAGGTAGGTTCCGATGATTTTTTTTGTTAGTGCGTTTGTGATTAAGTGATAAGTTGGATAACGGTTTTCCTCTATTTTTCGGAAATTTATCTGGTGAAAATTTTGGTGCTCGCTTGTGGACGATTTTATCGATATCTGCCAAACAGATTCCAAATATTTTAATGAGTATTTTAAAGATAAATATCTATCAAAAGCAGGTACTTGACAGCTAACTGCAAACACAATTATTTAATTTTAATTTAGGTATATCAGGGTTTTTACTTTCATGACTCAAATTTTGATTCGGATATCTACCAATGCAAAGGTTAAAAAAAAATGGCAATTTAAGTAACACCGTTTTTAACACAGTGCCGAAATGTAGAGTTCTTATTGAAATCAAATTAATTTTTTAAAACTGGACTGCTTAGGATGGGTAGAAAATTGTTAAAAAATCAAACGAACTGTTACAATTTTCCGACATCGGCATCTACAAAAGTACTTAGGATTGTACACATGACCTAACATCAAATTAAAGATAAAAGTTTTTCTCCAATATCTGAAAAATTAAATTATGATAAATAATCTGCAAAAAAATATTTTCACGTTATAAAATCTTTCCTTCAGATTTCATATTTTTTGCACCAACTAGAGATGGATTTTCACACAGATTTACTCGAATCGAAACTAAGTAACAACCTACTTATTTCATTCGTTTGAAATTCGTACTTTCCACCCTCAAGATATTCGAAAAAAAAAACGTTTAAATTTATTTTCAGAATTTTATTATGAACTAAAATATTCACAGATTCAGGTTTTAAATTACGTATATATATGTAATTACAGTCTTACAATGCTTAATATAAATTATCCAAAGACAAATTTTGGCGTTTGAAATGATACAATACTTAATACTAGGTGTACCTGCTTGGATATTTTAAAAATAATTGGAGCTGCTAAGATATTAACCTTGGGAGAAATAGATGCGTAATAGTGAATTAATACTAACTAAAAACCACACTGTGATTTAGTGCCAAAGTCCAAACTGAACTGGGCATATCTAGGTATTTTCTTAAAATTAATCAGGAAAAAAAATCATAGAATTGTAATATGCTAAGCTCGTGTGATTCCATGAAAACATTTAAGTAGGTACCTACCTAGGTGTTGTGTACGTTACTTTACCAGATTTACAAATCGTGAGAATCTCTCGGAGAATCTAAATATTTATTAAATAGAGAAAAACATGAAAATACTCGGCTATAAATAATGCAACTGACATCTCGGGGAAACGCTCGCGTTTTGGAATATTTCCAAAAAGACAGATCTCTTATTGACGACGTAAGTACTTACGTTATTTTCACATAATTGATTGAGAAACAATATTTGTGTGAGAAAATGTCGCCTAAACATGTTTTTATTTTGTTAAATAATAATTGTAATACTACCGAGAAACGTTATCAGTGAGAAGATATCATTTTGGAATGCGTTCAAATATGATGAGGATTAGTAAATTCTGAATAATTTTTTATTAATTTAAACGTAGTTAACGTATTAAGTCAAATTTATTTCGGATTTGTACCTATTTGTTAAAAAACTAGCATCTACGGGACAGCTAAGTAAATAAATATATGTTTGTAAATTATATAAAACTAAAGTCCATATTTTTCTCCGGGCATTGGCACCTAATAAAATTATTCTACCTATGCTAATACCTATTGTGTAGGTAGGTAATTTACCTGCCATTTCCAAGCCAAAAGCTATAAATTTTTCCAAAATTCGATTTGAAAATAATAACAATTATTCTACTTGTACCTACAAATATGTATGTATATATAATTAAAAAAGTGGCTTATAGGTACTTCAAAAATTTCTCGAAAAAATCTATATAGACAATACCGAGGACAGTATCTATCTATAGGTGATTCGAAGTCTTGAAGTTTTATTGGTATATAACTGTCATTGATTGAAAGGCAATCTCATATTGCCTTCATTTTACATTTACATGGTAAGATATGTACCTATTTATATATTGAGAATATCGAACGATGTAAAACCCATATTTCTTCTATTATTTGGGTAGGTACTAGTACTATTAGTGCAAGAAAAGTTTTTATTTACCTATTTATTTGAATCTGAATAATAAAACTAGAACCATAGTCAGGCATTAAGAATACGCAATTAAATTTAGGTATACAAGCAAAAAAATATTTTATTACAAATAATAAATGGGCATAAAGTGAGATGGTAGGTACCTATAAACCAATTAAAAATTTCAATAACCCAAAAAATATTAAAATTCAAGGCAGGGTCTCAAGTGTCCGGAATATAATAGCAATATCAAAGAAGATTTATTAAAAAATCAGTTTCTGAGAACTTTTCGTATATTTAAATTTACTTTCGTTCGCTTTTCGCACAGCGCGACTTGAGTATTAAACTCCGAAGGTTGCCAATTTTTCGCACGTGTGCTTTTCGAGTAGGGAGAGCAGGAATGACGTCGCTATTCCCTTTTTCGATGTAAAATTTAATGTTGATGGATTTGTTGAGACAGATAAAGGCATTATTAGTATTGAGCTTTGCGTATGAAATTCATAGATTGCAGATGAATTACTAATTCTTCCTGGTAACACTTATCGGAACTACGCTGTTTTCAAGATGTTTTCAACGTTGTCCTTCAGTGATTAGGTATGACATTTCCGTTATGGTGTTATTTTTATCCAGATATTTATATTTATTTCGCCAAGTGAAACACGAGTACTTAGTTGTTAAACACCCAAAAACAGAATGGGCATCGAAAACATGTATGGATGCATAAACAATCCTTCTGTCTTGAAATAAGTACATATAGACGATTGTAAAATAGCCCCTTCTAAAACTTACCGTTAAAACACTGTTAGCTATATGGCGTTATAGAGTTTTTAGTATATTTTTGTAGAGATACTCTTCGTGTTCTTTCCATATCTTGATTAGCAGGATTTTATTATTAAAGTCACAAAAATAAACAATTTTAGTTTGTTTTTCATATTTTCCTACAGTGATTGTGTACATAATATTTGCGTTTACTTATAGTGTTATTATTGTCGAAATTTTCCGCACATCTGTAAAAACCAATAAATAACCCTGAAAATGTTGGCTAAAAGTGGCCATTACGTGCAAATCTCAAGGGATACCTTTGCTGCCCATATTTAGTTTTCGTATATAAAGTTTTTAGTATTTTCTTTTTCTATTGCATTTGTATAATTTTTTGTTTCGCTGCCTTGAATTTGTACTAAGAAGAAATAAAAATAGGTACTCTATTGAGTATTCTATTCATTTTAAATCTTATATGATCATAAGATGAGACAAAATTATAGTTCACTGGTAAAATCCACCAAGTGATAAGTTTGACTGACAATCAGATCCAAAATTGATAAAGCTCTTTCGTACCAAAACCAATTAATCCAAACAAATCAAAGACAAATGATAACAAAAGTTTAGGATTGTATTACTTTTATGACCCACAAAAATGTTGGTATAACAGTTTTTAAATAGTGGAGACTGCAGTACAACTTTTTTGCCGATATCTCAAAATCAGTAAATATGAACTTGTCGGCTTTTGCATGTTTTCTCCAGGTTTCAACACTGAATTTCCTGTACTGGACTGCCGAAAACACATTTGCAAAATAGTTTTTCTTATACATTGAGAGATTGGTAGGTACTTAGGTACTTGGTAGTCGTAAAATAACATCTTCGATAAAAAATATTTTTTACAGGATTTGATCTATCTGAGAAAATATTAATTCCAAATCTTTGCATTCTTTCGATAACCTAAATCTTTAAAACTAGGTAATTCCACTAGGGATTGGATATTTCACAAAGTTTTAGAGATTTTTTTGCAAATACTGCTCGCCAAATTTTGAAAAGTAAAAAGGTCTTTCTCTCGCCTCTTTCTAATATTGTTCAAAGTTATCTCAAATCGTTTAATTATCATTTATTTAAGCAGAAATACATCAACAGAATGACTGTTCACTTTAAATACCTCTATCTGATAAATTGTATTTATTTTGATTATAACTTTTATCTAATCCTGTAAATTACCCACTTACCTATTCTATGTGTATTTTTTAGTTTAACAGACAATCTGTCGGTGTGCAAAAATCTCCACACGCGGTGTGAAATCTATTTATAGGACGAGCATTTTCGAATTATTAAACTTGATCTATTTCTGCTAATTGCGTTATCAACTTGATAATAGTGGTAATTGTGTAGAACAAATCATTGAACTAGCTGATGAACTGTAAAGTTCGATAAATTTGAAACTTGAAACCAGTTTGAGAGGGTTAACGTTTGTAAAATATATGTTATAGAGCATTTAAGATATATTAGGAATACGATGTGTTTCAAAACTCTTTACTAGATTGTGATAAAGAGGAATCGTAAATTGACAACAATATGTAGACATGAAATTTGAAAAATAATGCCGGAACCTCAACATCTAATTATGGATTAAAACGTCAACATTTATTATGACTACAATTATAAGTTTTGACGCAGTATTTGAAAACAATACTGTGACTTTACTTTGGTCGTTAATTAACGATTTTGTTATAACATTAAAATAATATGAAACTAATTGTACAGAATCAGTTGCAAACGTGAAAGAATAAATCTCTAAAAGAATGTTCAACTCGTTGTTCAACAATGTAACGTGTCAGCGTTTGCGGTGACAACAATCAGCTGTTTTAAGGTGCATGGCTTTTTCAAGGTCTAAGTGAGTCACATTGAGTAGTTTATCTAGTAGTTTCAACAGTTGGATATAAAAATGTTTAGTAATAATTGTAACCTTTCCGACTACGGAACTATAATTATTGTAACCTTGGCTAGCATTAATCTTATATGGAACGCTTACTTTTAAATTTTGTATCTATGTAATATTAGTAATGCACAAACTGATAAACGTGAGACTCATGAAACATGCAATTTTTACAAGTTTATCTTATCAGTTTTATACCAAACGATCTCACACTGAGTGCCTTGATTGCAGGCACGCAAATTAGTGCCCTATGAGTTAATTATTAAAACTTTCCAGTAAACTCAGAGCAGTTACATTGCCTGAATTAAACCGACGGGTAATAATTTATTAACGTCGTTTTTAAATTCGAAATATACAATATGGAAATGTGGAGATACGTACAAGGTTAAACAAATTCGTAATTATAATTATTTGTAGGTGTACGTATCTAGTTATACTTGCGAAATGTGGCTATTAGCATAAATAATATCTTTTTAATTATAAAAACTAGTTCCTGCAGATAAATAAGTAATAAAAGTCCCACGTTTATAAATAAAAATGGCTTTAGCACTAATTACAATAAATTACCTAATTTGAATGCCAATTTATAAATAATACGCCACAGTTTTAACTGTAATCGTGGAAGTGTATCTATGTAGACTTGTTATTTTATTCATTTAAGTGTTTTGTATATCTGTACCGAGAGCTATACACTTCGTTATTTCTGCTGCGAATAATCTGGTTCTAACGTATGTTTATGTTTATTTAAAGACAGCTGGATGATGTGTAAGAACTTACGTAGAAACCACATATACAAGGTCCCAAATTTTTGTATTTGAAACGTACATATTATTTCCACATGAATAAGAAGTATCATTTCAAGAGAACCTACTTTAGATACCTACTCTTCGCCAATACGAAAAGTATTCTACATAAACAAAACTGCCTGCATACTTACGAGACTTTCGCCAACCAAGCTGGACATCGGGAGTTCATTCAAATAAACAATGTAAAAATATACCTCATAATTAACCAAAATTTCAAAAAGATTGTCTATAGAATGTTTAACAATTGTACAAAAATTTAATAAACCGGCAAGAGTATAATGGCTGCATCTATTTTTTTTATATTGGTGCCTAATTACTATTAAGTACTACTAAACGTAAGTAATTTAAAAATAGTATTTCATATAACAAGTGGCTAAAATGGTGTTTTTTTTACAAGTGGGGCCTCGAGTGGGGCGCTTATAGTACGAGCCGAAGGCGAGTGCTATAAACCACACGAGTAAAAAAACACATTTTAGTCTCGAGTTATATACAGAATTTTATGTATCACCATTCGAAATTAGAAAACAATATAATTTTGTAAAAATAGACTAAATTCTATTGCTGTTTCCATAGAAACCAATAAGTTTTATTTCACACTGTGAAAAAAAATTTCTTTATTTTACACTTGTCAATAATGACATTGTTTTGATTCATTGAAACTGTCAAATAAATGGCGTTACAAAAATATTATTTAGTGTTTGTATTTCATTAAAATACAGAATGCCACGGGACGGGGTCTCATTCCAATAAAAAATATACAACGGAGCTTTTCGAATTGTTAATCTAAATAATTAAAAATAAAAATGACTTCTAATTCGAATATTGGTAATAGGTAAAGCAAAACTTTATCCGGTAGGTACATTAAATGAAAGGTGGAATATTTGATAACATATAATTAAATCAACACTTATATAAAAATATGTTTATATATCACTTATCTCGCAGCTGGAAAAAATCTGATATTGTCAGTATATAATTTTATTATAAGAAAGTTGCAATATTCCATCAAATGTAAACTTAATAATGTTCCTTTTTTCAATTTCACATCATTGACCAACTGAAAGATGTATTGTTATTACCAGCGTCAGAAAAAATGTTTTTTTGGAAATGAATGTGCTTACTTAAAATCTGTGCTGATTCATTATTGTTAGAAAAAATTCTTTCAAGGAAAGTAGCATTTTTTGTGGTAGATACTGACTTAGATAGGATATTTACTATATTCACCAAATTGTGTGTCATCCACAATGTTACAAAAATTTTAAATAGTTGTGATTAACTTTCCATGACTATTTTTGGAATACACACACACAGTTACCTACAGGCGAATGGCCAGAATAATCAAATAAAATCAAATAGTTGTGCGGAAATTTTAAATTTGCCCCTAAAAAAGTGAAACTGGGTGAAAATAAGATTTTTAGTGATTAACATTTTGGTCAAACTAAGAAAATATTTTGTTTCGAAAACGTTTGTATATCTACAACTTTTTAATCGGTAAGAAGTCATACAAAAGTTACAATAATTTATTTGAAAAATGTTAAAACCCCAAAAATTTACTTTTTTAAATACATTTTTGTCATTGTGAACCTTCAAAATATTCTTCCGTCTGACATTTTTTTGGCACCATTTTGAATCCAAATGCCATCTATCTTCTCCCTATGCGAAGGGTAAGTCACGGGGCGATTTTTTAAAAATTTTGTGAAGGCTGGTAAAAATTGAAAATGCATTTTTCTCGCTCCACTCTTGCGTATAGTCCTCTTCGGAAAAAACGAGGTACTATAGTGCGAATTACAGATAAACGCCTAATAATAATTTGCTTTGCATGGTAAGGTTTTGTTGCATAAATTTGCAAATGTGCAATTTTATACTTTCACTACAAAACGAAACGGTAAACTCATGCTCTATCGCAATTATAAAATTAAGTCATTAATAAAGCGAATTTATGGTACGGCGTAATCAGACATCTGTGCTTTATCTATTCTTTTATTATCTTAAATTTAATATTTAGATGTTGGTAATTTATGATGAACGTGCAAAAGTTAAAAATTAACTATCAGATAGTTTCAGCGAAGATTATTAAGAAAATAAATCTTGGATAAGATATTTCCTTGATTCTTGAAAGCAAATAAACAGCACACGTGTTCGGTAAATTTAATGACAACGTAATTAATGACCGTATTTTTCGTCAGATAATGTTTATCGGAGAAACAAACTATCGCGTATAATCAAAGCGACTAAATAACGACACGGTATGATTCCGGGTCGACGTTGATCAAGTATAATTTTGCTAATTTACACCTGTTGCCAGGTGATCGGTTTACAACGGTCATAAACATTGCCATATGCGATGGCAATCTGTTCGATAAAATTCAGTTTTTTCAAGAAATCTTGCCCAGCAATTCACGACAGTATTTATTCAACTGTGCGAGATGAAATTCCCAAGTCCTAAAACTATTCTTAAGAAATTACAATCACGAATGCTAAAATTGCATGAAAATTCAATGTTAAGAACTCGTTTATAGTGTTTAGAAGAGTAAACAGGTTTGAAAAAGGCGTGATTTTTTTCATAATTTTGTTTTTTTAAGTTAAATTAATGAAATAATTAGGTGTCTATAATATGAAGCCCCCGAGGGAGTAATCACTTATGCAATATGTGGGACAGGTATATGTGCAATATCGTGCAATATGTGTGCAATATGTATGCAATATTTGTGCAATATTGCAATTGTAGTACACACAGTTTCAAGTGATTGCCCTCTCAATAAAGCCGATATAAAGACGGCCTCAGGGTATCCCCGAAAAGATTGCGGCAATGAAAACTTGGGATATCAATAATCATTTTAAGATTGACTAAAAGTCTGAAAAATGTCAGGGACTTTTGAAAATGGAAGATTCAAGTATTTTCACTAATTATCTTGAAATTTCCATAAAAATATGGCACGTACCAATAATTGTTATATTGTCTAGTATCGAATACAACTATGTAACATTATTAATATTTAATGTTAATAGTTGTTTCCCGTTGCTGCTTTTATAACTTAAGCCGACCCGGACGAAACATGCGATGGCACACAAATTGTTTTGATACTTCGATATTTTCAGTTCAAGAGACAATATCGTTGGGTTTTATTTAGATTACAACTATAAGCTAAACAAGAAAAAAGGCTTCATTTCACTTCCCCACCAGGGTATCGGAATCAAACATACAAACACCAGTGACTGTCAAAGACAAGCTTGTTTGTATCCCAGTAATGTATAAAGAAATTTTAATTCGATATTATTGACTACATTTACGTGGATTTGTTTTTTTGTAAACCATTATACCATCCTATAGTACCACCAATACGTTTTTAAGAAAAATGTCCACAATTAATAATTTGGTTTCAGTATTTTAGGAATTAATTACGATTTCAGATAGACATAAAAAGAAATAATTGTCTGCTACATTTGACAGGAAAAATCTTGTCATAACTTGCAAAACTGCTGACTGTATTGGACTGGCAATGCTTTTATTTCGATTTCTAACATCATCTCGCTTTTGTCGCTGGGTGTTTACATTTAGTAAAAATGATTGCAATTAAAAATATTTGATGGAAGAGAAAAGTATATTGGATGGAAATACGACAAAGAAATTCGACAAATACCTCGACAAAAACGAAACGTAGTATTTTACTTCCACATCCAGTGGAAGTATAGTAACGACAAAAAATTTTTTTTAAATTTTTATTGTTCAAATAGGCTTAGAATGTCATGAAACGTCGAGATTTCAAGTTTGAGCGAAAAAAAATTTCTGTCTGTCGGTCTGTAACTTTTTTTGTGCGCACGTTTACTCTGGAACCCTTTGAGATATTGACTTAAAATTTGGTACACATATGTACTTTATCGAGATCTAGAACTAGATTATATTTTCATCTTGTTCCGTTGAAGGGTTTGGGGGGTAAATTGGGGTAAATTTGGAGTAAATAGGTAAATCAAGCAGGTAAGAGTTCATGAAATTGATATTTAGTATAGACAAGAGAAGCTAAGGTCTCAAAAAAAATTTTGGCATTAGCCACCATCATTACCACCCCCACCCCATTATTAAAGGGGATGAAAAAAAATGTGATTTAGTGTGTGTACAAGAACCAGAAACCTCAAAATATTTTTTTACTTTATCCTTGGGCAGCGGTTTTTATATAAATTACGGAACGAAAATAGCTGACTATATCGTTTAAACCATACAATAGAGTCGTAATAGACTGGCGGTACATGACCAGTCAGGTGCAACGTTTTTAA
This sequence comes from Rutpela maculata, assembly GCA_936432065.2. Classification (NCBI taxonomy): domain Eukaryota; kingdom Metazoa; phylum Arthropoda; class Insecta; order Coleoptera; family Cerambycidae; genus Rutpela; species Rutpela maculata. Next base: position 318,064,982 of record OW386285.2, on the reverse strand, counting down.
AATGCATGCCAATCATATATATGAATGAAATTACCATGAATATGCCAGAAATGCAAATTTTAGGCAGTCGTCGCGTGCACAAGGGGGTGCAAATCGGTTTTTTTTGTTTTTTTTTTTGGTTTTATTTTTTTATTTTTTTTAATGGATGCCAATAGTGCCAAACGAAAAACCTTGAAAAAAAATCCAAAATCAAAATCATCCAAAATCAAGAACACCAAAAAATTTTACGATTTAATGTGCACTTTAACAGTTGTTTTGGGCACGGAAACTGCATGCCAATGAATTTCCGCTGGATTCTTTTTCACGGCTTTTCGTTTGGCACTATTGGCATCCATTAAAAAAAATAAAAAAATAAAACCCAAAAAAAAAGACACAAAAAAAACCGATTTGCACCCCCTTGTGCACGCGACGACTGCCTAAAATTTGCATTTCTGGCATATTCATGGTAATTTCATTCATATATATGATTGGCATGCATTTTAAAAACGTTGCACCTGACTGGTCATGTACCGCCAGTCTATAATATAGTATTTCTTTTAATAAAAAGTTCTTCAAATCAGTAATTGAAATAAATAAATCACTGAATTTAAATCACTTACGCTGGGGATAAGATGGGATTTATTAATATTTTTACTACTTCCATTATTCCATAAAAATATTTCTAATGAATGGACTTACCCTCGAACGAGCTCTTGGACGTATTGAATATAACTCTGACTCATAAGTTTCTCGAGGGGTTGCCACCGTTCAATATGGAGCACAGATGATGTGAAGTAATTATACTCATGAAAAAAACAAAACCCACATAAGTTGAACAATGAAAGTAGGGTACTTGAAGTATGAAATATGGTCTACACATTTTTCCCAGTGGTCGACACCTCGCAAGTTTCGTGTTACAAATAATTTCCAGCATTCTTTTTTTTTTCTTAAATCCAACGGGTTTTAATTTCTCCACCATATTGTGGATTAATCGGTATTTTTTTCATTTTCTTTTTGTTACATTACTTAAAATCGTGATTGAAATTTTCAATTACACCGATAAAAAATCTGTGTTAAAAACGGACCCAGTATTAATAACAGTGCGTAAACGACAGTCGCATTCACTTCTTACCAAGGTTTAATTTTTTCTTTTAGTTAGTTCCGGAAATGGAAATTATACAAGGATTGGTGAAAAAATATTAACAATAATTGTCAATTACGAACTACTGAAGCATTGAAAAAGCCCCAGTTTTATTAGTTTCATTAAAATCGTACACATTATTGAATCAAATATATAAGGAAATATAGAGAATAGTTAATTGTTTCTAATGTCCTGAAAAACTGTGCAATAAATATTTCCAAATTGTTTTTAATCGGTTTTTTTCGTCCATGGCCACGCAGCACTGTTAAAAGACAGGTCAACCATTAGCGGAGAATTTTATCAAATCCTTAGTCCATTCTTTGGTAAGAAAATTAAATTAATTTTACATAATCTTTGGAAGATCTCGTAGATAGGTAAGTAAATTATGTAAATTATTTTCATTTTTTTAAAATAATTTTAAATTTTACGTTTCTCCATTATCGCTTATTTGGATATGGTAGGACCTTGGCATAAATAAACGAAGATGTCATTTTATTTTCTGTTTATTTTAATAAATATCTACCTAATAAATTATCGGTATCAGCTTTTTTTTCATGTATTTCTATTTACTCGATTTCCGCAATCGCATTAACTTTGCATCCAAATTAAAACAAATGGATGCGTAAACCATAAAGTAAAGGTTATATGCAGATCGTAGGGGTTTTTATGCGTACACATGTATAGAAATTACGCGTTTCCTTACAGGAAGCGATAGCGATATCATCCGTAGAAGGTCGTGTATATTGACAAAACCTTGTACTTTATTTTGTATTTTCGTTAAGGAAACAAGGCGACCTTAAAAAGCATTGTTGTTGACAATTGGATATATATTTAATCCACAAATATTTAAAACAGAACGAAAAAGAAATAGTATTTGCTAGAAAATATTGTCATAAACTTTCTACGACATCCTGTACAGTGTACATACTACATAGTGACGAAACGTGCCGAAATTAAACTAAGGTTAATGGTACCTAAAGGCAAATAAAATAAAAATAAAACAATAAAATATACTCGAAAATATATTAGTTGTTGCAAACCGTACTCAAATCATGGCGCGCCTTGTGTCAACTAAAATTTACAATATTTACTTAAATTACCAAAAAAACAATGTTATAATTTTCTACAGATAATTTTTCAATAATTTTTATCTAGGGAGACAGCGCTGTGCATAAAATATAGTTAATGAATTCTTGGGTGCATAAATACTCATCTGTTCATATGAAAGTTTAGAGGAAATGATTAATACCGACGAAGAAAAATGCACTGTTTATTTAGAAACAAGATATCGGCACAGCTCCAAAAATGTCATCTAGATTTATACCTCCCTAAAATTTGTTTATATTGCATTTAAAATGACAGGCCTGCATCATTTCTCATAAGATACTATGTATGTAGCTTTATTTAATAAAGACCTGTAGTTTTATAGTGTCTATTGGTTATATACACTATGCATAGAGTAATGCTTCTCTGTCACGCGCCGTAAAGTAATAACCTGTTTTGTAACTTCGATAATTTAAATGGTGGTACGTATAGAAAAGAAATAATAGCCAGTATTTTCCACATAATCCAAAGTTATTATTTACGGATAGTGCAAAACTAAAAAGAGCTGAAAGCCAGCCAGATATAAAAGTTGGTTGTACTTGTGCAGAATAAAAATGTAATTTTTACCGCGATCTAGTAGTCCATGAACCGTATGACCTGCTGCGATCTACCTCATCTCTGTTAGTTGTTCAGTCGTGCCGTTGTTTCTTCAGGGCTCGAGCACACTTGATTTATTCTGAAAACCAGTTCTTGTAGCAAAGCCTTAAGTGTGGTTATTAGATATTTTATATTCTGGGTTTTATTGCATATAGATTATGATCCTGATGATAAATGGGAGGAGGATTATAAGATCTAACTGAGGTTTTGTGCAGTTTTCAATTACTGTTTCGAGTTTATTTTATCTAATACCGTTAGTATGCCACGTTTGGGAATCGTTTCTCATCCGATATGGCTCGGTAATATATTTTGAGTATAATCGATTTGAATACTCGTTTCCCTATAATCAGCCTTAATATGATTCAGTTCTAGCTAATGATCTTGCCGGTTAATATTTTGCCTTATTCGATGTAAGCGATACTGCATTCATTAATTATCCACCAGAAGGTACCCTGCAAATTAAAAAGGAACATCTGGGCCGTGGGATATTGCTATACCGAGAACTTCGTCTGCTCAGTCAATTTATACTTCCTAAGAATTATTATTTTTTAATCATTTGTTTAAAGTCTGCCAATTTCACCGACGAGTTACCCCCCAACCTGAAAATTTGACCGAACATCTTGGTAAAATGAGTGAGGATCTTTTACTTGCCTAACATTTAACAGACAAGCCACCGACTGCGTTATATCGACCGCAAAGGATGGTATATCCACTACGCAATCCTCGTCTAATGTTGCATAGCTTCTGTGTACGTGCTGGTATGCAAGGCGTTAGAAGGTGGAGATCACCCTTCCAGGTATTAATCGCAACTAACGTTGCTTAACATTGCTTATCTGCGCTCTCCCTCTACTAAGAATTATAGCGTCATATATTTAGATAGAATATTTGGGTATCACATGTACATCTTAAGTGCTTTATATTATGATGGAAGGTGTTTCACGTAGTGTGCACAGACCTGAAAAAAACAGCTAAGCAGCTGTTGATAAAGAAAAATTCTACGATCCTGCCTTCAGTAACAAAGTTATGTATAGTTGAAGTTAACTCTTTTTCCTTCTCAAAAATGGAAAACGAAAACCTTATAGGAGGAATGATTCTTTTGGTCTGTCTGTCCCATCTCCGAAACTTTTATAATTAGATACATGAATTTTCACATGTAACTGGAGTTTGGAGTTCCGCAGGCAGTTCAGAGGTCGATGCCCAAACATATTTTTTGACGCCCTTTTCTGGGTCAAAATGTGGCGCTTAAAAAAATGTTTTGTTTCCGGCAAGTGGGCTATCGTTTAGTAATAGTTTTAATAAAAATTCATTTGTTTCAAAAGTAATTTTTTTTAAACTTCGACGAAAATTTCCTGGACACTTAAAAAATCTTTAAAAATACTGTAGAAGTGAAGGAAATTCTATAAAATAAAATCCTCTAAATCGTTGCTTGTAAGACAATTTGCAATTTTAGTTGTTGCTATGCGTAATTACCCATATTTTTTGTTTACAGTACGAAACTCTCGACGTTCAAGTTCGACTAGCATTTGACCAATTTTTTTCTCATTAAGGAGTTGTGTGGATATATGAGGTAAATAATTTCTATTGGATCAGACTGTACTGTAGTTAATGAATTTGTGAGATCCCGCCGAAGAAACACATTTAAAATATTAACACTGGACACATTTCGTCAACCACCATCGCGAAAAAATCCGCAATTCAGCTCCTGATTATGCCAATTTGGTGGGCGAAACACGGGTCCAGTTGAGCATTTTCTGAATTTTCCTTCAGGAAAATTGGTTTTATTAAGCGTATTATTGTAATGCTTAGGTGGAACTATACTTTTAGAACTAATAAGTTTGTGGCGACACGTTCAAGAAACAATGCGATGTAAATGACTGAATTTCAATAAATGATTGAAGTATTTTCAATATATTTCTTTTGCGTTAAAATCATGTAATTCAATACTTCGTCAGTATTAGCTAGAAGAGTAGTTGTTTTGATTGGTTCTCCAATGATGAGTGTTTTAAAGTGTTTTCCTAAGTAGTATATTAGCGTGACCAGATTAAGGTACCAATATACAGAAAGTGAATAATTTCATATTAAATAAAAAAGTGTGAATGACTGAATTTAAATAAAATAAAATAATAAAATTAATATTTAGAAATATTTAGAAATTTAGAAACATACTACAATCTCAACAACCAAGTTGGCATCATACCGATATAATCCATAATTCAGCTCCTGATGATGCCGATTTGGTGGGGAAAACGTGCGTCAAGTTCGGATATTTTACAAGTTTTTGTTCAATAAAATTGGTTCTATAAAATATATTATTGAAATGGTGAGGCGAATGGCGAGGTAAACAGATTACGCGCTCTCTATTTCATGTACTTCGAAAGTTGAGTAAACTGCACTGTAGTGGCAGGAAATTAAAATGGAGAAATAAATTTGTTTGTGTTTGTTTCGTGAGACTTGCAACTTGCAACTGGGGTACTTATTCGTCTTTTATGGCTTTTAGAAGACTCGGCTATAAAACGCAAATATAAAACTGATGTGCTCTCGATTTTTTTCCGACATTGGAGCGCATTTAAATTTTGTTATCTACATACAAAAAGTACAGCCTCGCGTTCGGTTAATAGTGAATTAAAATCCACTAGAGCGGACGTTTTCAGTAACGGTCACATAACATTAAAAAGCATTAGGGGTAATAATTCGAAAAGTATGCATCCAAACTGAAAATCGATACACAATTTACTATAGATTAGAGTTGGCTGTGGACGGTTCACTGGATAATCACGCCCTCTGGCGGCCTCTCTGACAACGCATTACGGCCATTTTAATTACCCTAACGACTGGACTAACAGCTTCCTCTAATCCGATTAAACCAGACCGGAATAAAGTGTTATCTTCAGTGCTGTGGCAGTGCCATGTAACCCATTAATAAAGTTACTACTAAAAACACAATTTTTAAAAGTTCCCGGAGATCGTATCTGCACCACATTTTAAAATGTGCTAATATTAAAAGTTGTTTTATAAATAATATAATGGTACGAAAGTCACACTTAACTTCGTTCTATGTTAATGCTAAAATAAAATTAAGGTTGCCAGATCCAAAAGAGAGAGAGATAGAGAAAAAGAGAGAGAAGGGAGAGAAAAGGGAGATATTTATTATTTTTAGCAACAACTTAATTCTTAATATTGCGAACAAAATATACGACACTATTATAATCACTATCTGTCCTTGTTTTTTTTTGTATTTTTAAGAAAATGAAGTTGTAAAAAATAATGATCATTTCTCTGTCTTGTTTCTCTCTTGCATATGTCACCTTAAATTTTAGTAGTTTTTAATCAATAGATTAACAGACTATTTGTCACATTTTTCAAGTTTTCAAACGCATCTAATATCTAATTATCTAGTGCAGCCTTTCTCAAACTGTTAATTGACTTTTCCCGAAAAAATTGCGTTTGCATTTTAAAAAATATAATTGTTTCTTTTAATATTCATGAATAACCTTAGATGGGGGTTTTTTCATGCGGCTGCAACGTATCATGAAACCTTCTTTTTGGCTACTACAGATACATATTAAATACTATTTTATACACGTTGAATATTTAAAAAAACTACCGTGACAGAATGTGAGATTTCTGTCCATATAATTTGGTGGTGAAAAAAGTTTGGGAAGTGTTGGTTTGGTGATTATGTTGCTACTGCCCTTGAATTTCTAATAGTTATCTAATGGTTGTTGGTGTTTTCTGGATGGTGCTTCGTGAATCTAGGTAACATTTATCATGTTTGTCCAATGTTACATATTTGAAATTGTGGTCTTAGCAGTCTAATTTACTAAATGGTTAGTTCCTGTTGTTGTTCCTGTTGATGTGCAGCAAATGTTTCAACCCCGTTTTATTTGGATCTTCATAGCAATTTTGTGTTTTGGAATTTGTAATTCATCCCCGCATCTGATATTAAAGCAATGGCTGTCCCTCATGCTCAGTCACGTGCTTATATTTAAAGGCACATTTGAATAAAAATATAGAAGGGACAGTTAGAATATTGTTATGTTTAAAAATATTTGTACGTTTGTAAGTTTCTGTTGGTTTAATGTTTTATATTAACCTTATAATACTCTTCTGTGCTATAAACTCTACTTATAGACTTAACCTAGCTCCCATGTAACAAAAATATGACTAAGCAAGGCAATAAATATATAGTCAGCAGGCCTTCAATATATAGGCATGCTCTCGCCTGGACTATAACAACGAAAGCAGAGTTTAACCGATTTTTAACTTGGAATAGATATAATCAATATGAACGTCGTCCAAGATTTTCGTCTAAGAATTTCGTATTTTCGGATAATCCAATGTTATTTTCACTTTCAAAATTTGATTGCAGTGATCTTTTTATGTGAAAAGTTACGGACACTGTTTTTTTATCTTTAATATTAATAGATTGCGACACCATGCAGCAAGTTCATCACGCAAACATAGTGTCCTCGATAGTGTCATACAAATGATAGTTTCTTAACAGTCTGTGCTGATTGTTAATGTGACATCGTCGGCAGACATCGTAACTTTACCGAACGAAATACATTGTGGTAAATCACTGGCATATAACATGAAAAGAGAGGTCCCGGTACGGAACCCTGTGGTACCCCAATATCAGCGTTGTGTGTTTTTGAAAAAGTGTTATTATACTTCACTAGCATTTTCCTTTTGTCATGAAGGCACGTTATTGGAAAAGGTAATACTATTGGCTGATATGGAAGGCTGCTCGTAAACATACCTTATTTCCATACAATCATGGATGTTCGATAGGACGAAAAGCCAACTGATATTTTTTCAATAAATATGGTTAGTCATTTGTACATTATTAGTGGTGTGTTATACATCGATTATGGTATATGATTTGCCTACGTGCTAAAAGAGCTTATGGCATAAAGGTCAAGGTTTTGCCGTGCTCTTCTTATTCACCCATTTCGCAACGGAAAAAATGTTACTTGCCGGTTTATTTTTATCCTATGATACGGCCAACATAAAAACTGGAAACTGAGCTGAAATTCATTAATTAAAAATGTTATTTCCGAAGGTCGTAATAATAAATAAAGTTTGTAATGAAATATAGAAAATTACATGTGTAATTTCCACTTTCGATTTCATTTAATTAAGGTGTAATCTTCCACGCAACGGAGTGCAATTAAAGGTTTAGTTAATTACCAGTCATTTTTTTTTTAATTTTCGTCGAGGCATCGATGCGTGTCAAATCGAAATAATTATCAATGTAGGCCAAGGTGTGATGTTAGCAGTGCTCATCATTGTTGAATTTAATTAAATCAATTTCGTAATTTCATTACTATGAGTAGATCATCTTTTCTTGTATTCGTTGAAGCAAATTGCAGGTTTATTTATAGGAGGACAAATAAAATCACGACTTACGGGCGAACAGCTAAGAAGTGTTAGTGAAAGGGATGTCGTCGATCTTGGAAATATGATGTGACTGAAGTTCTAAATGTTGAAAAACAGATGAAAATTGAAAAATGGGAAGTTGTGAAAATGCGTCGATGATGCGTCCAAAGGGACATTTATTACACATAAGAATTTGCTGCTAATAAGGCTAATTTAAAAGGTTGTTTAATGACAAAGCAATAATTTGAAAAAGCCACTTTTTCGCATGTCCTTGAACAGGAAGAGAGGTTTTCTGGAACATTTAGGGGTGGGAGGGGGGTTGGAAAACGTTACTTTATATAAGCTCCAGGCCTACACAATAAGTACGCAATCCGTGTTACGCCTTATATATTTTAAACAAATTTGCAAATTTCAGAAAACCTCATTTTCTTATATTCTTGACACTATAAGGGTGATTCCCGAGAATCTAGAGGTAGAAAATATATATTTTTTTAACTCTGATGCATGCAAAATAGGTACCTACGTAAAAATTGCATTCATGTTCTTATCTTTTTATAAAAAAATTCGCGAATTTTGATATTTATTTTGCGTTCATAATGTGCTGGGGTTGTTAAAAACTCTTTAATGTAACTATTCGACGCAAATTCGTGTAATGTGTCGATAAACATCCTTTGGTCCATTGTCGAGGCATTTTTACAGTTATTTTTTTTTTCAATTTTAGTCTATTTTTCAACATTTGGAACTTCATCACATGGAAAGATTTTATAGTGTTTTTAAAAACTTACATGGAAAGTTAAAACTAAAAAAATTAGTAGTCGATAAGTTACATTCTAACGGGTAGTCACAAATGAATGAGATAGATAGCATTATTATAATCAACAGCAAAGTTTCAGTCTGACCGGAGTCTGACTAATAAATAATAATTTTAAAGAAAATTGCACAAAATTAATAATAAACATCAGTTATACGCGATAGTTAATTTTTGCACTTATGGGGTAATTTTTGACACCCTCGAAAAGGGCCTTATGGGCTTTTCATTTAAAAACTAATTGGTATTCTCTAAACAATTATGCAATTTTTATTTCACCGCATTTTCAAGATCGTAGCACAAATTTACAAAACAATGTAAAAAAAAGTACATGGAAAAGTGTATGGTGTCTGAAGCACGTGTTAATATTAACCAATTTTGTTCAAAGGAGATCATTTTTTTATTTCAAACAAATCTGGGGAGAAACAAAAAAAATCAAAACTTTTTTTTCGCCGGTATAAATTTGAGCCATTTTATTGTTCAATGTTCAATCACATACAAATATAACAGACCGAATATGGAAACAACACCTGGTCAAATCCTAACCTCAAATTAAAATCAGTATGAGATTAAGTGCAACTTTTCGTTCTCAATCAATTTTAACTCGCCTTGAATAGCATGTGGTCTGCCCCTTTTTTCATTCAATTTAAAAGTAACTATATACTTGGTTGTAAAGTAAGACAGTATAGACATCATTGGAATTTAAATAATAAATGCTGATATCTTACATTCTGTACACCTACTTAAGACATTTCCCTTAAATCATTGGCATGTTCGGTCGAGAACCTGTACTTATTTTTATAACTAATTCCCATGAAAAACCCCGGTAAAAAATAGAAGGATATAAAGAGCAATTAAACATTTTTAATTCTGTCTCTTTCTACGTGACGCTCTAATTTTATGTGGTATTATTAGCCGTATCAGCTGTAAATGTAGCAAAAACTTTTAATTATCCCAAAGAATAAATTTTGTTTATGAGACTTTCATTTTCAACCGGCTACTTGCATTCGTTTTAGAAGGAAATTCCGAAAACAAGCAAAAACAGCGTAGTCATTTGTTCCGTTCTGTTGTTTTCTCTGAATCCGACCGCAATAAACGACGTCATTTGTAAAATTAATTAACCATTTAAAGAAATATGCCGGGCACGAGCCATAACAAAAATCAAAATTGTGAATTCGAGAAGAGACTAGCAAAAACATGCAAACTCATTGAGTTGTGCGTGAGACAAATGCCAATCAGTTCTGCGTGTCCGCCATGACAGCGGCGCCACACGTGATCCGAATCCGTCACTACACTTCTTTAGCTCTTTAAGCATATTAATGCTTTCTTTTGATCCGAAAATATTTTATTTACTTATTTTTATCGGTTGTTTATTGTTTGTTTTAGTTTGTGCTTAATTTTTCTCGTTTTCGTGATAACGTAATGAAATTAGTAGTCATGCGATACAAAATTACAATTAATAAGTCGATTTATTAAATCATAGTAGGTATGTCAGGTGATAGTTCCCAACATACAGGGATGGATAGAATTTACTTTTAAATTTTAACTCGAAATAAATATTTGTTGGAGAGTGTTGTAGACTTAGAAGACTGGAAGTTTTTAAGTAAAAAAATGTATGTAAAAGGTGGATTCCTTCCTATTCCATAGGGATAGGAAGGAATCTTCTTCCTGTATGACTCTTCAGTTCGGCTAGATCTAGATCTGTACATTCTACTTTAAAGGAAATTTCACAGGAAATAGTCTGGTGCGGTTAGCAACCAATAAGCAATAATAAGCAAACGCGACAGATGCCATGATGTCATCTGACGTGCTATACAGTAAAGGTAGACCAACACTGGAATAACGCATGGATCACAAAACGTCTGGCAAGACGTGAAGACGTATTCGTCCAACTTATTCACTGATGAGAATCTTCATTTTATGGCATGTTGTGTTGACCATGTTGTGATGCAGTTTCGGTAACTTTCAATAGTTAAACAGAATGATAAAATAACATACTTAGTATATGAAATTTTGCTTAAAGGATACATTTTGGGAAATTGTAAAGAAAGTTCTACCGGTCGTTATATAAATTGTGTTTATCCAACCTCATTTTTCTTTAAAATTATGTCTCTATATGAGTGTGTTTGTTTATACAGTGTGTTCCCGGATTGTGTTTGCGATAGGTGTAATATACCAAAAAGAAAATTAATACGGCTTTTATTTTCTGCAGTCTCGGTCTGCTTGCCGTAAAATGGATTTTTTCCAAATTTCAGTTAAAATGGGATCTAACTCGCGAAGTTAATCTAAGAAGAAAATAAAAGAAAATAAATCATTGTAGGTAAACTGGTCTTTCTATTAATTTTACGGAAAAATTCTGTTTTGATAAAATATTTCGCATTGAAAGTTAGAGCCATATGCAAACTTTCATTACCGAGTTCATAACATTTGAACAAAAAAAAAAAATAATGCTACTTAAAGTAAATTAGTTATTTTTTAATACAATTAACAATTTTACCGAATTTAACTAGAAACCTATTTAAATAGTACCCCACCTAAATTAACTACATAATTCCACCCTTCTTTTAATTCTTTGCAACTTCTAATTTCTTCAGGAGATATTATTTTTATTATTATTTTTTTGTTCAAATGCAATGAAAGTTGGCGAAATATTTTATCCAAATAGAATTTTTCCGTAAAATTAACAGAAAGACCAATTTACCTACAATTATTTATTTTCTTCTTAGATTAACTCCGCCATTTTAACTGAAATTTGGTAAAACTCCATTTTACGTCAAGCAGACCGAGACTGCAGAAAATGAAAGCCGTACTAATTTTTTTCTGGTATTTTGCACCTATGCAAGCACAATCCGGGGACACGCTGTATAATGGCCAACCAAATCTGGTGTCTTATACGCTACTATGGTAAATATATAAAATGGCACCATAATACTGCAATATTATTCTATATCCCCGATTTTTTGCCTGAGATAAATGGTTTATAACAAGTATTAATTTGCGTGGAGAGATAGATCGGATAGGGAAATATTTATTATTTTTAGTCATTTTTTAGAGTTCCGCAGGGCACATTGCCCTTGCTGGCGCGTCCGCATCACTACCTCCTAATTCTTAAACTGTAAATGCTATATGCAGAATTTGCAACATATAAAGTACTGGCACAAAGTCAGGTTCTGTGTTATTTTACAAAAAGAAAAACCGCTGCCTAAGGAATTGCTACTTCCAGATCCAAATTTCCGGTGGGGGGTGGTAGTGGGGAGGAGACTAATGCCAAAAAAGATTGTAGGTATTTTGTTCTTGTACACACACTAAATCACAATTTTATTATTTTGCTCTCTTTAATAATGTGGTGTGATGTCAAAACAAATTTTGAGGCCTTTGGCCCTTGTACATAAACTATATTCCAATTTTGTGGACTCTTGCTTGCTTTACCTATTTATTCTTCATTTATCCCCCAACCCTTCTACGGAATAAGATCAAAATAATAGTTCCATATCTCGCTATACGTTATACATCAATCTTTCAAGTCAATATCGTAAACGGTTCCAGAGTAATCGTGCGCACAAAAAAAATTAGACAGACCGACAGACAGTCCGACAACTCAGACTTAAAATCTCGGCGTTTCATGATATTCTAAGCCTATTTGAACAACATTTTTTTTACGATTACAGGAAAATGTGTAAAAAACATTGAAACAATTTACGAGATATCACCTTTCTTATGTTATAGTTATATTTTTTTGGATTATTTGTAAAGGATAAACTATGTACGGTTTATCCTGCATAAAATTAGTAAAACCCTCCACGCAGTAGAATATCAGTCTAAAGTAGAAATACAAGATTATCAAAATTTTTCATTTAATAATGTTGATTGTTTGAAGATTAATCAAAATTACGGGATGTAAAGAACAACAAGAGGCTTTTGAGGAAAATGGCAACAAATGAATAAAATCCATAAACATTTTATTTTACGGCTAGCGGGACTAACACTAGAAATGAAATACAGGGATATCAAAGCAGTGACAACTTATTTGAAATTGGTAAATATTATCTTAACAAGACATAGCTTATTCTAGCAAAATCAACGGAAATGAAAGCGTCCGTTATATTTGCTTTTGCAAAATTTGTCGATTTTAGAATGTTCTTTGACTATACTCTATTTGAAAATGAGAAAGAGCAATAAAAGCTCATTATAGATACAAATCTTCTAAAAACGTGGTCAGAGTGATGGTAGCTCTTAAGCAAATTAGTAACTATCTGCTTGTGCTCGATACGAGGTGAGCTGTTCTTATCTGTGCTGCGCTGAACTGTATATTTGATCTCTTTCGTGTACCTGTCTAAAGAGTATTCACAAACATCACAACCGAGGCAAGACTAACAACTGAAAATAATTCGATAATTCAAACAGACGTTTATTTGTTTAATTCATATAGGAAAATAAATATATTTAGATTTTTGGGTATAATTTCTATGAAGTTAAGAGAACAAGTAGTATGAATTGAAATTCATGATCTAGAAAAAAAGAAAAAAAGAAAAAGGGAAATAAATATTGTTTCAAATAACCGACGTTTTCTGAGACAATTTCACTTTATTTTTAAATATTTTTTTAGTAACTTGAATATGGACCTTTGTATTGAAAGGGTGTGCTTGCCAGACTCGTATTAGATCAAAATAAACGTATAAAGAGAAAATACCGACACATAAAGTAAAGTATATCTTAAGTCGTTCCTGCAGTGTACCCCACGTAGTGGCAGATATGAGAACCAGAGCATTAATTAAATGCCGAGGACAACAAAATGGAGTTGTTAACATGGATGTTAAAAGTTGACACAAACGTAAAGTGGGTTAATATCGTCCGCAGCATTGTTCTATAGCTCAACAGGGCAGTTTTTCCAAGGCCGAAAGAAATATATAGGCTAACATGTTTATCCCTGGAAAAGCCCGACATTGTTGGCCATCTAGAACACCCGTCGTGTACAATTTTCTCACTTGCACGAGGCCCTTTCAGCGGCACATCAAAACACAAACTCTAAAAGCAAAGCGTATTTTTCCATTTCCCCAGCAAACAATATTATCTAAAACTCCACCCTTAATTGATTCGAAGAGAGGCGTATTGCCGAGGTACTTTTTATTTGAAGGGCTTTTAAAGTAATGTTCTCAATTCATTAAACGAATTACGAGTAATAAGATATTATATTTAGAAAACCTTTAAAAAGGATTCTAATATTAAATTTAAATTGTTAAAAAGTTTTAATTTGGTCGAAGAAAACTTCTTTTAAGTAATCTGATTTATTCTGCCGTTCTCATTTTATCAATAACAAACTTAAAATGCGATACCCCTCTTATCTTAATTAAAAAAGGCAGACTCGGCATTTCTCGATGAAATCACATTTAAAGATATCAGTTGAATGGATATTTTGCGATTAAGGGACATATAGAGAGAGACATTCAATTGTGTAATTTTTCTCATATTTGATAATTCTCAAAATAGTACACGCAGTTTCCTAACTGGAGCTCTTTAGGACTCAGCATCCTAATTTACATATAGTACGGGGAACCAAAATAGACGGTTAGGGAAATCCTATGCGCATTGAATGCCCACCACAATGAACAATTTTTGTAAAGCTTTCCGAAATATCAGCATCACCAAATTAGGAAACTTTTGGTAAGATAAATTGTTGATGACAATGTTACAGTTACCGTTACCACTATCTGGCAACCTTGTATAACTTATATAAGTTTTATGATAACAAGTGAAATATAACTGTTACAAATAAAAAAATATCGACAGCGTGCAGTGCCTTGTATCACCCCACAGTAGGCCATAGATGGCGCTATCTTGGCTCATATTGCTGATGTATATAAGCATATAGGATTTCCCTAACGCTTAGTTGGGTTCCCCGTAATATATAACCCAGGTAGTATATAATATTGCCTGCTTTAATAAAATAGACCAACGATAAATTATTGAAATTAAAAAAATATTGGACCGATATTAATAAACATTAATATGCCTATGTTGACAAGATTGTTTTTACCCACTACAAACAAGGTGCATGCATACAATATGGATAAATTTCTATAAACATTCATTTTGTAATATTATAATAATCTATATTGCTCCTATGTTTGTGATGTCTTTTCTAAGCTATTATCATTTAACAAATATTCAACTGTACAAACAAATATTGTAATTACAATAATGAACGTGGTATTTCAACATTAATTGCCATTATTGTACATGCAATATCGATTCATAATTCAATATAAAATCATAATTTATTTTTATTGTTCACTCCGAATACCCATTTGAAAACATTTACGATTGCTTTGACTAGTTTCGTAACAGTGTCAAAGTTAATAACAGTTTAAAGTAAAATTAATATATCGCCCAATCTACGTAAAGTTCGTTCGAGCCTGAGAGAGACACATACAGTACATTGCAGTTTCGATATATTGTACATCTTCGTATTTATGCATGCTTAACAAAACTTTAGTAACATTTATATAATTTAATAATATAAAATATATATAAAACATGACAATTTACTTGTCTCTGGTAACCACCCTGTATGACAGACATACCCAGTTTCAGTAGGGAGTGTTCTACCATGCTATTTTACATTTGGTACATGTATGTACCTTTTTAGTGTAACAGAATCTTCGAGTTTACAAAAAACGGTCTACACACAATATTTTGTCAATATTTGAGTTCAGCATGTTATAAAAGGAATTTCTGTTTTCTTCCTACGACGACTGTTAAAAAATTCTGTACCCGTGTGTAACAATTTGATTAAAATAAATAGGTGTAAAGATGCTCAAGCCAAAACGATGTAGAGGAGAATCATGTTTATATGATATTAATTAAACATAGATATTTGGCAAATATTTAAACTTAATAAATATAGAATATTGTATTATTAATCTGGACTAGAGTATTAAAAGGCCCAATCTCATTTTCGCCGTTTTTAAGAACCATCACTGAAATGCCCCACTTAAATATTACCGATAGAATAAAGGCCAATCTCCTAGTGATAATGCTTTCTGATATATTATAGCATTATCACTAGGAGATTTATTCTATCGGTAATATTTAAGTGGGGTATTTCAGTGATTGTTCTTAAAAACGGCAAAAATGGAGATTGGTCCGTTGAATACTCTAGTCCAGTAATATGTTGCCGTTATAATTTTACCATTTTTGGGCATTGGGCAAAATTGCACGGTAAATATTTGCCCAATATATGATTTAATATATTGATTTTTATTTGAAAAAGTATTATTTGATAGAAGTACCACTGTTCTACCGGGAAACAAATGTCATGTACTTTTTAATGTTAAAAAAAATAAAATGCCCAACAGTTTTAACGAAAATTTAGATTAATGGTTTAAAATTTTCGAACACAGTCCATAACATGTTCCTAATCTTTAAAGAGCGCCGAGAAGATTTATCTCAGGAATTATCATTTAAATTTATTTTGTTAGATAAGAGCTCGTGTATGCGGATAGTAAACACATTAATTCTATAGTTGTACGTGAATGGAAAAAGTACCTAGTAACATTTAAATAGTAGTATTGTAATGAACAGTGTCATACATATTCCGTAGCAGGAAAACTAAACTCTTAATACAGGCTAATTTCGTGACGCCTGCGAAGTTTTTTATGCTTTATTATTATTATTATGCAAATTCGCAAATACGAAAACGGAGGTATATTGCATTGGATTGTCACATGTCTAAAACCGTAAATGTCGCTCATGGAGAAAAGTGTTTGATATTATTATCCTTGTGTTAGTGAACGAATTCTGAACAACTTTCAAAATGTCCGTCTGTCCGTCCGTTATATTTCTCGTAAGCGCGATAACTTAAGAAAGAAACATCTTGAAAATTTGACAGTAAATTAGAATTAGCTAGAGGAAGAACCCTAACGAAACCGATCGGTAGATAAAAAAGTTATCAGTCGTTTCAATTTAGAAAAATTGGCATTTTAATTTTTGTTTTGTACTCGAACAGAAATCTTGTGAAATGTTATTTCATATAATTATTTATTTAAGTATATATTTTACTAATTTACATTTAATAATTATGTAATATATACCTTTGGGATATGATTTTCACCTACTCACCTTATATTATAGAAATTTTAGTTTTTTAAAGTAATAAAAGATGGTGTAGTGGTTTACAGTTTTGACTCGAAATGTACTTTATTTTGTACTGACGAGAGCTTTACGAACTTAATTTGCATCATAAAATTAAACATGTCTAGAACTAACATTAAAAAAAAAGTGCAAGGAGTATCTTATAGAATGTGAAACAATTATATAACAAGTTCAATAAATCGGCCGAGGAATATAATGTTTACTCTAATTATATAATCTATTTGAACCCGTGAAAATATTTGTAGAAATTTACAAATCATGAAAGTTCAGCAGTTAGAAAGAGCCAACCACTCTGCCTAATTAATCAAAACATAAAAGTTTTATTTCCGATTCGCCTGGGTTAATTTTCCTTTTCATGAATTAAACCGAAATCCTCGGAAGTAAAACTCGGCACGCACTTTCTGCTCTATCCTTATCAGTTTTCGGGTGAATTAACTCTTAAGAGCATTTTCTTGTGGTTAACGTGCGTGTGGGTGCACATAAAACTCGCATTTAAAGATGCGATAAGCAAATGTATCTTGTCAGTTCACGAAGGAGAATTGGGTCGATTTAAATTGTAAAATATATCAAACGTAGGGACAGATCGTGTCCAATTGTGTAATGACCGCGCAGCCATGAACCTGGTCGATGCCTGAACATGAAATTTAATGCCCGCCATTAGTGGTTAGAAACCTGTAATAACAGTGAGTCTCACTTAATTTTTTATTAATTTAAATACCGACGATGGCCAGACAATGTAACGCACAAATTGAACGTAAATTTGATTACATTTGTGACTTATATTTATATATAAACTAGTTTGGCAACTATTGTTGGGTGCCAGTTGAAAAATGTACACGGTCGACCTTCGCAGATACTTAATTATTTCAAATAATACTTGTACAAATTTCGCATTGCAAATATTCTTGCTTTTTCCTTTTAAATATGTAAATATCCTTTAGCAAATGGTATGTTGTGAAACGAAGTAAAATTGCAAAACTAAAAACGTATGAATAAACTGTTTAAATTAGTTGTTTAATAGAAAATCCAATTACCGAGAAACATAATTATTCAGTGACCGCTCACGCGTGTCGATGATTTCTTGGATCATAATGTAGACGTACGTAAAAGCATCACGTATGTCCGATCCTTGATGCTAAGAGAACGTGAGGACAAAGTTTTGAATTATTTCCGGGCTTGCGCAGATATTAAGGATCGGTCGTGAAAGGACACCAGCCTTATTTAGGAGGTATTGTTTATTTGTCCTTGCTCTGCGCTTTGATAAATGGCGTTGCCATAAGAGATTGTAAAGGCACCCAGTCACGATTGACGTATTTTGCACAATTTAGTCGATTTACGCACGATATTTTCGAATTAAAGGGGAAAATGTTATCCAATTCGATACAGATTATTTCAAACATAGCAATTTATTCTAATATCGTTCTCTTATTGTTGCAGACAAAGAAAAATAATCCCAACCACATCAAGAGACCAATGAATGCGTTTATGGTGTGGTCTCAAATTGAACGCAGAAAAATTTGCGAAGTGTCCCCAGACATGCACAATGCAGAAATATCAAAAAAATTGGGTAGACGCTGGAAGTTGCTGAACGACGAAGAGCGTCAACCCTTTATTGAGGAAGCCGA
Source organism: Rutpela maculata (assembly GCA_936432065.2). NCBI lineage: Eukaryota > Metazoa > Arthropoda > Insecta > Coleoptera > Cerambycidae > Rutpela > Rutpela maculata. The sequence continues at coordinate 318,046,198 of OW386285.2, read as the reverse complement.
AAGATTACGTCAATTGCACCAAAAGGAGTATCCTGATTACAAATACCGTCCTAGGAAGAAGACGACAAAGCCGGCTCCGAAAACTAGCACACCCAATAAGAAATCTAAAAAATCACCTAAAGTACACAGGAATGACACAAACAATAACAACGCCATTGGTAAAGATAAACTATGCGTCAGACGTACTACGGTTCCGGAATCGGTAGCTTCGAAGCTGAAATTCAGACTTACACAAGAAAGGATCGAGCCCAGGATCGTACCCAGGATAGAAACGCAAGTGGATCCAGTGAGACAAAGCATGCCCACTACGCTTCCTCCAATGAGCTTTTTGGCCAAAGTACCTTCCAGTCCATCTTGCGAAACGCCAGATTCGCCAGAAAGTGCGACGATCTACGAGGATTCGTGGGTACCTCTGCACCAGTGCCTGGTGAAGGAAGAACCAGAGGACAGGCTTACACATCCTAACGCGACGCTCGACGACTTGGACCGGATCGACGATCTTTTACCAATGGACGGTATTAACCTCGAGGAGTTAGCCGACATAGACACCACCTTCGACACCGCCTCCAATAGTTCCGGGTCACATTTGGACTTTGCCTGCCCACGGGATATACCTATATTTTCGAATATAGGCAACGCCTGGAGTGACATCCCAAATGACGAATTCATGATTTGAATTTGAATAGAGACTCTAAGACTGTCGTTGAAATTTATCTTGTGTGTAGGCACATTCAATCATTGTTATCATAACAAACACCGTGCACTCGGTGCAGTCCAGCTGGTGCGGCCCAGAAACATAACTTAGTCCGCTCAATGTAGTTGAGTACCTGCCGCACCGGCAGTTTTATATTATTAATATTATATTATTTAACCCCAATAATGATCTCATTTTGCGTTTATTATTTTTGTATTTATCATAATGGCGCGGTGTAACCGTAACAGTTCACCATATGTATTTCCGGAATCAACCAGTTGTTAGTGCCTAGCTCAGTACGATTGTCGGATCCGGGTATCCCGGAGTTAGTTTCGACACATTTTAAATCCGTCGGCCGCAGAGGCGACGGAACACAAAATCAGGCTGTGATTCATCTGTTTGATGACCAATATTTAGTTGTCAAAAGTCCGTATAGTCTTTAACAGTTCTGCTGCTGCTTACTCATCATCAATCCGGGTGCATTTAGCCGCTAAAAGCAAAACGCTGGTTACTAAGGTGGAGTGAAAATCGACATTTTTTAAAAAACAGCTCTTTCATATATCCCGAAGAGTGGCTATATGTAGTCTATACATCGTGTGAAATCTAGGATTATATCTTCCGGTACCCCCACGTCGTTTAAAATGCGGGCAATTTTTTAAATAGTTGGTGCTATTAATTTCCTTTACTATAAAATAAAATGACCCACAGAACTTACCACATAGATGTAATTGCATATCGAGTTCCACACGTACCACTCAAGTACCGATCCAATATTATGAACATTTTATTTTACGGCTTTTACAGTGTCCGATTTTGTTTCAAATTTTGGCAAAAAGCTATTCTAAACCAAATAAATCCATATCTGGCCTCTGCTCCACAAACTGATGATGCTACGATGGAGAATGGCAAGGAAAATTAATAATTCCATTTTCTCGGGATCATTGAAATCAAAATCTTAAAATTTTCAGGAGCATTTAAAGTTCCCACATTCAATCGCAGTATTCTGTTTGCTGTTCTGAACCACCTAGAATGTGCCATTTTTCTAGGTTGTCTTCATGCAAAGGTTCCTGATGAATTTATTTTAGATGTAGCACCACCAATTTCCTAAAAGTTCTGATAAACTGGGAAGCAGTCACTATTACTGTACTGAGCTCCCAATTACTAAAAAATCTCTACCAAGGGAAGCAAATGCCAATAATACCAAAGTTCCCGAGCATGTTGAGGTTTTTAATTTTGAAACTGGTGACGAAAGTAAGATAGGTTTGTGGACCACAGACCAGAAATTGATTTATTAGGTTTATAAAAGCCTCTCAACAATTATTGCGATTTAAAACAAAATCGGACTTTGTAAAAACTAAAACAAAATGTAATTGACGACTTTTCGTTTGTTTTATTTTATAAACAAGCGAAGAACTACATAGTAAAGGGAAACTTTCCATTTGAAAGTTCCTGGAACGAAATTTTGATAAAAATGAAAGTTTTCAATAAAATATTGGAATATTTGAATATTTGAAAGTTTTCAAAATTCCGGGAAAGTTTCCTTTGGGAACTTTCGGAATATTCAATTATTTTACTGAAAACTTTCATTTTTACCAAAATTTCGTTCTGGAAAGTTTCCTTAAGCCATCTCTGATTGTTATTAAACTTCGTTGCGGAAACTCCCGAAAATTTCCTGGAAACGTGTGGGCACCGGCAGATTTACATTTAGGATTTCTCCTAGTACAGCTAGTTTTCACGTGGGGCATAGATTTTACGAATAGCCGCTTTTCCGTGCATAGGCGTTTAGAAATTCGTTGGATTGATGTTTTTCGCTCCACTCTACTGGTTACTCAGCCGTTGCTAGCCGCGGATGAAACGTATCATATTTTCAACCCTTGTCAAAAACCGTCTTTAGTTGGTCGTCCGAGCACAAGTTCGGCGACGCTTTATAACTGGTTAGGTTCTCCTTGTATTTCATTGAAGCGTTTTGATTCGTTCGTCCAGAATTGTACTTAATGAATTTTAAAATCTGTACTGTACAGCTGTAAAGGTTATGAGCACTGTGGGTAGTAGTAGAAGTCGATATTAACAATAAGATATCTAGTAGGCTAGGGTTGTTTGTGCTGCTGTCGGGCATTCGGTTTATACTTCGTTATGCACATGTCTATTGTAAATAATATTGTTTATCTCTCGTGTTTCTCATCTCTTCTTTCGCCTCAAACAGATGTACACCAGGCAAATGAGGCAAGGTGCTCAAAGTTTCTGCTAACCAACGTTTCTGTACATCAATGGACAGCTCTTTTCATCCTCTATCACACCGCTTAATTTCGTGTAAACGTAACTCGTGAAAAAAATTGTGGAAAGGTATGTAAATCGAAAATTCATAAAATGCAAAAGAAAAGACAGTATGACAGTTCCGTGAAATGAACCGTTCGCATGAAGAAAATTGAATAAGAAATAAGGTTGAACGTCACAAACAAAATATAATAATTCTAAATTTGATCTACTACAAAACTGGAAAATTTGATATCAAAGACGTGATAATTCAAGTCCAGAGCACTTTCCAGTAACAACATATTTATATTTTCTTTGGCGCCCATTCAGATACTTGCAATAGTTATAGCAATTTTGAAACCAGATTATGGGTCATAGCGACCGGAAATAATTTAGTATCAACCATTTTCCACACATAATCTGATGATGAGTTCTAGGAAGTGAAACAAAATAAAGAGTACATATATGCACTTCACACGTTTGAAGGTGTTTGTCTCAAAATAAGACATCTTCTGTTAGTGGTAGACTAGCTAAAAAATCTGCTTCACTATTGATTGTGTTTTGTAGCAGATATATTTGTGATTGATTTTTATCTTCAATTTCAGCCCAAACAAATACAAAAATGAACTGCTTCGAACAATTCTTGTTTGTTTGCATTGCATTAGATTGATAGAATTTGCCAAACTTCTTTCTGAAAGATGGTTATTTTTTTCGGACTGCAATACCGTTTGCTTTTCCCACTCGTTAAACAAAATTATTCTTATCTCTTAATTTAGCCAATCTTATCGCTAGCTATTAACTGCAAATTAACGTCACAATATACAGGGTGTTTCATCTAAAAGTCCCCGGGTCATTATCTCGTAAAATAATAAAGATATTTAAAATTTGTAAATCATGAATAATTGACACCAAAAATAACTGCAGTTAGAATTGGTCATTCGCAGGGCACAGAGATGGCGCTGCGGTGAGATATTTATTATTTTTCGATGGCTGTAACCTTGAAACATGATTCATACGATTAGTGAATAAATTGTGAATAATTTTGATTATATAGAAAATTTTTTAAAACCGGCCGGCATTTTTTGTTTATGTAAATTTTTAAAACTCCTGTAACTTTTTAGTTAATAATTTTAGAACATCGGTTATTTAAAGTTTTTATCTTATTAAATGCAATACACCATATATTATTACATATTTTGAAAATTTTGACTAATTTCAAATTTTAAAAATTAGTTGCATTTGAAAAATTCTGAAAATTATAAAAATTTTCAAAATATGTAATAATATAGGAAGTATGGAATTTAATAAGATAAACGTTCTGAATAATTTGTGTTCTAAAATGATAAACAGAAAAGTTACAGGAGTTTTCAAAATTTACAAAGACAAAAAATGGAGAAAAAAATTCATGTAGCTCCAAAACGGCTGGTATTTACAAAATTTTTCACATAGTCAAAATTATTCACAATTTATTCATTAATCGTCTGAATCATGTTTCAAGGTTCCAGCCATCGAAAAATAATTTCTCAAAGCAGCGCCATCTCTGTGCACTGCGAAGAAACAATTCTAATTGCAGTTATTTAAGACCTTTTTTTATGTCAATTATCTGCAAGATACACATTTTAAATATCTTTATCATTTTACGAGAAAATGACCCGGGGACTTTTAGATGAAACACCCTGTATATTAGCATTAAAATATTTTTTCAGGTTGCTGTTCTTTCCTACACATTTCTGTTGTAGCTGCTCTCCAAATTCGATGGTCGTAACATCTTTTATTATTCTTTGGCATTGCTGTCGTGTTTGCCTTCATTAGCTTTTTCACCAAAAACTGGGCAGCATTCTTTGAAATTAAAAGAAGTATATTTTTGATTACTGTAGATTGCAAGCAACATCGAATTTTAGATATGCCGCCTCCTTTTTGGGATCTTTTCCCTGGCATACACCTTTCTGCAATTTTCGTGTACCTCAACTTCCGTCACATTTCTCAGAATATTAGTCAGTAATTAATTCTTGTGGTTATGACCACTAGGGCGAGCTGAAAAAATCAAAATTGTTCAAATCGAAAATTAATAGTGAAAGAAATTTGTATTTGGTGCTTAGTAGTATATTACTGTAAAATTTCATTTCATTAAAATCAAAATGAAGGTTCCACAGAAAGTTGCAAAAGTTGTATTGGGTCCTTAAGAATGTGTTTCCAAAAATTCGATAAATTTAATTGACGTTTACCAGTTCCAAAAATTACTTAATTTCGAAAAAATAAAATTATTTAAAAAAATTGGCTGCTACAATTTGAAAACAGGTTAAGGACTTGACTCAACTTTTTTCAATTTTTTTTTATCAAATGTCAATTTTGAATAAAAAAACGCTTTGTGGAACTTCAAGACCTGAATTGATTTTAGAGAAATTTTACAGTAATCCTACTAAGCAACAAATACAAGTTTTCCGCCCTAATAATTTTCGATATGAACACTTTCCATTTTTTCAGCCCGCCCTAATGGCCTCACCAGGAGGCGATATGTCTGATGTGGACATATGCTTGTAATAACGAGAAAATTACGTACCTTGTTTTGAGGGAATAATCACCGACTGCTTCTGAAATACTGAAATTATGCAAATATATATATATTATATATAGTCATAAGGACCTTTCTTTTTCAGTTGTTTATGAGTTTTCTATTAAAAATGGAGGGTTACACGAACACGGATTCAGTGGTAACTTCAGTATGTGACAGATGATGAAAAGAGCTTCCAATCGATGTATGGACCTTAACTGGCACAAAGTTTGAGCACTGACCTATAAGCCCAGTACTCATTTTACTGGTCTAATGCAGGTGTTCAGCATCAGCGCATATTTTACATACGCTTAAACTCTATTTCTGTTCGATGTATTTTCAAAGTCAATGCACAAACTTAATAATTAATAAAATAATAGTGTATAACGTTTTTGAAATTTACATATAGAGTAGCGAGCGACATCGATATTCTTATAATAATATGATATTGGAGGGCGCTACCACAGCGCCTACGTGTGCTTTCAGTGTACTAGAATAACTTTATGATAATATTAAAGTTAGATCGGACTGTCCGTATATTTAAGAGTTTTCGAATTTTAAAATTTTATGAGGCCTGCCTGGTACAGAATGAAGTAGAGTATCATATTCGGTGTATTTTTGTACCCAATAATTGTTTATGCGGTGAGGTTGCAGAGTTACCCGAGGCGTGCCGCTGACTGATTTAGATGTAGGATTTTTAGTTAAGCACTGTGCTTATCAGTCGATAATAAAGTTCTCTTTAATTTAGCAACCGTTTTTTGGTTCGACTGTCGTTTTGGGCCTATAGCTCTGCAACTGCATTTCGCAATTTGTATATATATTGTAAAAATTGCTCATGTAAAGATTGTTTTTGTTAAAAATGTACTGTTTATGCAATCAGTTTAAATTATTGCAATAATTATCTTTAGATCTCGTCAAGTGCCTGAGCTGTAGGATTCGCATTGGAAATTTTTGAATACTTCAACTCAAGGACTTGCGACGATATATTTGTAAAATACGTTATTTTGTCGCATTGTTGACTTTTATTCTGGCGAACGATTTAAGAGATTACAAAGTTAGCAATATTTTTGCATATTACCTTGATGTATCATAAAACCCAGCATTTGTAAAGTCCCATGTATTATATTCATATTACTATTATTAAAGTTATTATATAGTGTGTAAATTTTGTATTGTAGTTGCTGTTAAATATATTATTATATGGCCAATAAACAGATTTTTTCCAATTTATTTCTTGTTTCTCGTACCTGCAACAACTCCCATCTCTGTTTCAGACCATTCGTCACGCTGGCTGACTGATCAGTAAAGGCTAAGGATTTTAACAAACAGCAACTTCAGATCTGACAGTGTACAATAATTACACATTTTAATTTGTAATTAGTGGAAACTATGTGGACTTTTCTATTTATCACAGATACAAATAAATAAATACTTAGTTTCTCTTGGACCTTTTACAAACAACCAGTGAAGTTTTAATTACACACGATTTAATTGAAATGAACTAAGATGTTAATAAAACAAATGTTTAATATGTGTTCTCTCTAAATATATTCTCTCTACCTATAAACCATATTTAGAAAGAACAGATTCCTGCTTCAGGCTTCAGTGACTATTTGTAAATTGAAAAGAATTAAGTTTTATTTCCGAAGGTAAGTAAGTCAATATTAAATGATATTTTTGTAAGCTTTCATTTGTTGCCCATAATACCAACGATCCTGAAACTTCAGCATTTAATTTGTCTAAAAATAGTAGCTTTCAATGTTCATTGGTTCTGGACGTTAACTGACATTTACTATATCATAGTACCTATATCTATATTATAGCCTATGCAATAAGAAATGACAGTAAAACAAAAAATGAGCGGTATTTTAATCAAAGGAAACAAATAATATCACCTGTTATTTAATTTTGAAAATACAAAGATCAAATCACGTAAAATTTTTCTAAGTGTTGCGTCGTTCGGCTCATTCTAGGTATATCTTCATCTTTATCCAAGGACTAAAATTTTCTTTAAAGTAGGGATTTCATTATCAAAGAAAAATATATGATCTTTAAGCCGAATTTAATTTCTCTCGGAATCGTTTAATATTATTTTTGTCCTTCCAAATTTTTCTTTCACTTTTTTCCTACCTTAAAGTTCTATAAACTTGCATGATTAACACAATCGAAGGTTTTGATTTTTTCGAAAAAAAATAAAAATTAGTCAATTGTATGGAAATTTCCCCAAGATGTGTGAATGACTGAATTACTACATTTAGTCCAAAATCGAAAATTGAGATAATATCAAATCTTTACGTTTTGAGGTCCCAGGAACCAGGTTTTTAAAAAATGTCTGTGTGTGTGTATGTATGTTAGCACCATAGTGGCGAAGCTACCAAACGGATTTGGATGAAACTTTTCATGAGGGTTTCTTTAGTGCTCCAGAAGATCTGAGGTTTTGGTTGAGATCGGATTACGTTTAGTGCCGTTTTGGCACAAGTTGTTTATTTTATGATTACTTACAATTTGTAATCGAACCATTGAAAAGCAGTAAAAATTCCAATTTCAACGATATATCACACTTCGATTTCGTTTCCGTTAAAAAATATAAAAAGAATTCGTTATATATCAACACATTACAGCATTCAAAAAATATTACTGGTATTGTTAGGGGAAAATGTATTTTGCCATCTGTCAAAAATATTTGGGTTGGTAACCTTTGTGAATTTTGATTTATAGGTTATGATACGTGACGCCACAGCTAACCTGAAAAATATATATTTCCTAAGATTTAAGAATATTACGTAGCTATTATTAAAATTTTTGCCTGGTTCTCGTACTTTCAACTAAAATCTGGTACCGTTTAATGTTTATGAAGTTCTAAATACTTTGTCCTAATAAAATAGGGCTCTTTTTGTAGGTTGGAAATCTAACCTATAACGATGTCCCAACCCACTACTATGCACATATCAGGCATTTTTTCCAATTATAGCCAATAATATTATCACGAAAAAATCTATTAAGACACATTAAACAATTCTTTACAAAAAACTCATACTAAAAACCTTTAAAACGCAAAACTACATGAAAAAATGCTGCACTGGTCACAAACTAACTCAAATATTTTTGACGATGTCAAGACTCATTTTAGTTGGTTTTTTAAGGGTAATAATTGTTTATAGCCGTGTTCGGATATTACATCTGATTGATGGGACGCGTCACAATTACAGATTGCCAGATTGCTTGCACTTCAGTTCGTTCGATATTTGTCCATGAAATAAATGGCTCCAAAGTCACGTGTAATTTATCTGTTTGCTCAATGTTCTGATTTCCGATGTAATATCCAAGCACAGCTGATTTGGATCCACCATGTGGGGAGGTTCCAGCCGCTTCCAGTAGCTGCCGATTTTTTGCTTTAAACTGCTAGGAATCCTATCATGTATTACAATACTTCGTCAGTATTAGCTAGTTATAAGAGTAGTTGTTTTGACTGGTTCTCATATAATGAGTGTTTTAAAGTATTTACCTAACTACTATATTCGCGTGACCAGAGGCACCAATATACAGAAAGTAGATAATTTCATTAAAAAAGTGGGTAAGTTGTGATTTGCATAATACCTAAATAATATTTTGTAATCATGAAAGCAAATAAATTAAAAATAATTGTAAAAATACGTATTTTAGATGCGCACAATATTAATAGAGCGCTACTGTGGCATAATGTATTATGCCTCTCATAATATTATGACCATGCACCAAAGGCAGATACTTCGCTTGTCAGTATATTTGTGGAGCATTTTTTCAAATGGGAATAACTCACATTTAGAAAACAATGAGTAAAATTATGTAAACCTAGAGCTTGGTGAGGCCCTAGAATTCTTTAAAACTCAGCTTTAAATGTTCAATTAATTAGCTATTGATTAAGAGTATCTATGTCAAAAATGTCCTTAGGTTATAACTATCTCGGAGTTTTCTCAGGATTGCGGACCCTCAATTAATAATTGAAGAAATAGGGTTATTCCCATGTGAAAAAATGCTTCACATTTGGTGTAAAAGATGTGGATATTTCAAAAGAAAAAGTACACAGTTGTAGATGAAATCATTATTAGTTTATATAAATAAATCTATAACGGCAGATGTTTTTGTTATTTTGTCTTAGAATTGTCGGTATTTTCGAGTTCAGTTTATCTAATTGTACCAAAGCCAGAAAATATACTTTCAGAATTTTCCCATTGGTGCAGTTGGAAAGTACCACTGTTATGGGGAAACCATCACAGATAGAGCCTAAGGGTAAGGACATACCAAAGATGCCTCTGCTTTGTGAAACAAACCAAGGGCGGATCCAGGGAGGGGGAACCGGGGGCAATTGCCCCCCCCCCCGAGGGCCCCGAGAAGAATAGGATCTAATATTATTTATTATCGAATATTGAAAATGTCGATATAATTATTGATCGTTCGGCGATAGTTGATATTTAATTATATCATTACATCATTACAACCACAACACTGCCGCCACATACCTATAATAGATTGGATACACTCCCACTCTACACCATACGAAGGTATGGGTACGACCGCAGTACGGACGCAGTGCCCCCCCCCCCCAGTAACCTTTCTGGGATCACGATTGAAAGTAGCTATCCAACGATATTTCATATATCAGATTTATCTCTAGAAAAAGTGGTTAATTTTCGAGAAATTTAATATATTTGTGAGAAGGCCATGGAAAACTATTAACAACAACACTTCTTATAATATAAAATAATTTTGTCAAAAATAGGAAAGACTAAACTACAATAAATGTTCAAATTGTCTTCCATTGACATTTATGCATGTTTATCGCGTTTCTAATATTTATTGAGACGGCCATAGTAAAAAAAAGAAAATCGAAATAATCGTAAACGTCAAAATCTAATTTGTGAATTAATTGTGAGTGAGCATTGTTAAATATGGTTGAATTTAGTAATGGTGAAAAATATGATACGATTAAGTGTTTTATAGAATGCGGAGAAGATTCAAAGTTAGCTTTCTAGCTCTATATTAATAGGTAAGTTATAGACAGCAAAGCTTTGTGCCAATATTCACACAAGGCTACAACAAAATTTAAAAGAGTTTGGATCATTTGTAAAACATCGAGCAAAAATATGTAATAATGCAGGTAGAGAAGCTGTAGAAAATATTGTTTTAGAAACTGTAAGAGAAAATCCCAATATATCGTCTCGCGAAATACAGGAAAATTTAGGAATCTCAAAAACGACTGCGGTGCGTTGTTTAAAGAAAAAATAGATTCAAATCCTACAAAATTAGGATGTCATCATCTATACCCAAACGACTTTCAAAGGCGTCTCGATTTTTGCCAGTGGTTTTTGCGTCAGTGCAATGAAGTGCCAGGATTTGAAGGAACAATTATTTGGGCAGACGAGGCCCATATAAGCACTGCCGGAATTTTTAATCGGCATAATAACCACCCTTGGGCTCATGAAAATTCGCACCTAACCGCTACGTCGTCAAGGATGATTTGGATTTGATGTATGGTGTGGTTTTATTGGTTACCAAAAAACAGGTCATTTTTTTTCACGGTAATTTGAAGACCGAAAATTTTATTAACATTCTACAAGAAATAGAGCCCTTTGTAGATAATATGCCTGTAAGACAATTTCAAAGATTAATTTACAAACACGATGATGCCCCAGGTCATACGTCAAATGAAACACGAAATTGTTTAAATGCTCCATTTGGGGAGAATTGGATAGGTATCTCTATATCACTCAAGACTAGTTTATCAATGTCTAGTTAGCTAAGTTAACTAAATTAATAACTAAAAATTAATTTAGCTAACTGGACATTAATAAACAACATAGCTATTGTTTAATTTTTAGGAAATAATAGTCCTATTTTGTGGTTAGCTAGATCTACCGATATAATCCCTGCCGACTTTTGGCTTTGGGGTTATTTAAAAAATATATATAGAGAACGTTCTAATAACATAGAAGAATTGGAAAACAAAACATTAGCTGCGTTTCGGACTGTAGGGAGAAGGTGTCAAAAATGCATACATGTCAATAAAAGACAATTGAAACATTTATTCTAGTTTAGTTTTTCCTATTTTTGGCAAAACTATTTTATATTCAGTGGCGGCTGGTGAACTTTCAATATATCTTTTCTCGTCTGTGGCGCATGGGACCCATACGAAATATGGGAAATAACATCTAGAGAAGCGCTTCTCTAATGACCTCTAAAAAATGTTGAAAAAGCAGTTTGCGAAAAAATTTTTTAAAATTCAGTAGCCTCCCCTGGTCTAGGGACTCCTGTTTATTTTTTTTTGTCATATACATTTGACTTTTCATAAAAATACAACAATACGTTTTGGAGTTTATGAAAATATTTTCATTATTAACTGAAATACAATGAACGGAAATTTTGTAATTTATTATTTTAAAGGTAGGATTTTAAAGAGTGAGAGGGAAATATGCGTTTATTTTCGATTTATTATAAATATTTTAAAAACCAAACATAGTATAATCTTTACAATTGTTTTAAATAATTGCTATTGTTCTAACGAATACAACTATTTTTTTTATTGTAAATTTCTGTTGTACTTGAATATCGTAGTTTGCCGATGAAAATAGTTCCTAATTTAATTATTAGAGTATGGCATTTAACTATATACAAGATTTATGATAAAAACTGTATATGGTTGTATTCCTTAGAGCAATGGGAAGTATCTGAAATATTTTAAAGATTATACCGTTTATGATTTTTTAAATATTTATAATAAACCAAAAATCACACATATTTCCGCTCGCTCCGCAAAAGCCTATCCTTAAGGATAGGATTTTGCAGAGTGAGAGGGAAATATGCATTTATTTTCCGTTTATTACAAATAATTAAAAAACCAAACATAGTATAATCTTTAAAAGTGTTTTAAATAATTGCTATTATTCTGACGAATACAACTATCTATATTTTTTATTGTAAATTTCTGTTGTACTTGAATATCGTAGTTTGTCAATGAAAATCGTTCCTAATTTCATTAGAGTATAGCATTTCACTATATACAAAATTTATGACAAAAACTGTATAAGGTTGTATTCCTTAGAGCAATGGGACGTATCTGAAACTATTTTGAAGATTATACCATTTATGATTTTTTTAATATTTATAATAATTCGAAAATAAACGCATATTTGCCTCTCACTCTGCAAAATCCTATCCTTAAGCATTATTCTCTACGAACGACTTTTGTGGTTCTAGAAATGGGACCATCAAACGTAATATACTCTTCGATTTCGTATTTTTGAAGAGTATTAATCTGTCTTAAATATCCTAAAAGATGCTAATGAATCACAACTTTTTCGTCTTCCAGCATTGTTGCAAAGAAAAAACCAGAAGCAGAACAGATCGTTATGAATTTTGCTTTTCATACATGGTGATTTATTAAGGAATCAATACGATTTTATTACCTTGAGAAAAAAACAAAAAAGAACGGAGCACAGAAAAAGTTGGGTAGTAAGTAGAGAGTAATGACCGCAAGCAAGTTAGCTCTCCAAACAACTCAACCTAGGCCTAGGCTGGCGGTCAGTGATTCATACGTATATTTAAACTTATCTTGGCCTTGCAAATAAATAACGAAATCATTTTATATGATTAACCATGTGTTCATTAATTTTATTTATAATGCGGATGGACAAATAATCATCAATATTGTTTATATATTTTGTTTAGTTGACTGGCATGCCAAATGGGTGAGTTGTAACCAAGAACAAATATCATTTTCGTTTGACTCTGAAAATAAACCTAATTTTAAATTGCAGTTCCTTTCAAGGTAATTTGATACCAAATATCGAGACGAGTGTTAGTGTGTACAGGATGTATTCAATACGCTTGACGAGCAGTACCAATGCTTTAAAATGTGATCGTTTCGAAATATAGGGCCAAATTAGAGCAATCTTCCAGTTGGTCCCATAGTAAAAACTTTTGGTGGAAATATAATGTACATTATTTTCCAAAAACTATGTTAATACAAACAAAACTTAGCCATATCACTATATTACCAAAGAAAGAATTATTTATCGTTTTCACAAAATATATTAATAATACCCCTTTATTTTATGATGAGTCTATCTAGAGTCTAGGCCATGTGGCAAATGGACCTCCGTGAAGGTCCATTGCTAATTTCATGAACATATATTATTATTATTAATACAGCCTGCAGAGCAAAAAACGGACCCGTGAATAATTCCTACAAGAGATTTTCTTTTTTTATATACTTTAGAGAGGCTTGCCCCAATCATTAATTGATGTTTTCCACAAAAATATCATGTCCGCTACAGCCGCCTTGTTGAAAAAATGATGGTTAAAATAGGTTTTTCTCCTTTCCTGTTAGGTACTACTACTACTATTGTATAAAATGAAAAAAGCTACAACTTTTGTTTTCATGGCTTACTTATAGGTCTTTATTGAAGATTCTTTGTTAGAAAAATGGTAGGTATATATACGAATTAGAATTTTTGCCTTATTAAATAAATAATTATTGTTGTAAAATCAATTCAAACTAATACACTGCATTATTCTGAACAAAAAATGAAGATTACATTTTTTTCATTTGAGAATCCGTTTTACAGATAAAAAACCGCTGCCCAAGGAATCACGACTTCCACATCCAGATTTTCTATCCGTCACTCACAACGAAAAATTTTGTATGTGGAAATAATTGCTCATGGAACTTTAATTATATAATATTTGAAATCCTCTACCCCAAAAACCTATAAGACGATACCCCACATCTGTAGTGGGGTGGGGGTGGTGATAGGGAGGTGGTAGTGAGGGGTTGATGAAGTAAAAAAATGTTTTGAAGTTTCTGGTTCTTGTACACATACTATATCACATTTTTTTTCATCCCCTTTAATAATGGTGAGGGTGGTAATGGGGGTGGCTAATGCCAAAAATTTGTTTGATACCTTAGCTTCTCTTGTATATACTAAATACCAATTTTCTGGACTCAAACCCGCTCGATTTAGGTATTTACCTCAAATTTACCTCAATTTACCCCCCAACCCTTTCACGGAACGAGATGAAAATATAATCTAGTTCCAGATCTCGTTAAAGTACATACGTGTACCAAATTTCAAGTCAATATCTTAAACGGTTCCAGAGTAAACGTGCGCACAAAAAAGTTACAGACAAACCGACAGACAGACATTTTTTTTTCGCTCAAACTTAAAATCTCGACGTTTCGTGCATTCTAAGCCTATTTTAACAATAAAAATTTTTGTAAATTTTTTTGTCGTTACTATACTTCCACTGGATGTGGAAGTAATTATTTTTATTTGAAAAAATTATTTTTTTGACGCCCCTATCTCAAACACCTTTGAACCCACTATGCAATCTTGTACAAATGGGTTTCTGAAGGTACTGATTAAGAACATCTTACTAGTTTCTTTGTAAAAAAGTCGCTATTACTTTTTTGAAAATCGACCTCCTTTTTCCATCTTTGAATCGGACGCCTCTGACTGAAATCAAATATGATTACGTCTAAAGACTTATTTTATAGGTATATATTCACCACCAAAGTTTTAAAACATTCGGATATTAAATGAGCGAGATATGAGGGTGGTTCCATGAAAAGTGGGACACTGTTTATTTAGTAACTAAAAGTAAAAAAAATATTATCTATCCTCTGTCACATTTTTTTCATTATATTTTAGAGTGTCCACCCTATAAGTTTGGCACTAAAAGTGTATTATTTTTTTTTCATCAATTAGTTATACGGACAGTCACCAGACCAACAGACGGGCAGACAGACAGACTGATGGAACTGGAAGACCTTCGTTTTCGCAATATATAGTCTGAAATGAGGAAATTCAAAGAAATCAGAGAGAGTGCTATTTTAACGATTACAATACTTTGCGTCGGTAAGTGAGGGAAGTAAAAACCTAAAACCTGTTAAATTAAAATAAAAGTATATAAAACCTGACTGTTTACACGACGCTGATGACTACCCTGGCGGAATTTCACTAAAGTATTCTATCAGGCTATTTTACGTATGTTTTTTTGTAAATAAAAAGAGTCTATGTCTAACAGAAATTATCGTTGTTAATTATAGATGTTCACAGTCGACACCGTTCAATTGAATCTCTCATTCGTTTTGTAACAGTCTTATTAAAAATACCTCAAAACATTTTAAACTAAAATTGACTTGTCTACTAGTGCATAAAGTTCCTTCTAACCTGAGTGACACACTGTATGTTGCAGTTTCTTTAACTTATACATCTTCAAATTTTGTGTGCTTAGTCAAAAGCTTTAATAACATTTTGTTCCCAAATTACAACAAATAGATTATATAATAAAATTATAAAAAAAAAATATTTTTAAGAAAAAGCTTTTATTTGAAAAAACTACTGAAAAGTAAAAATAATTTTTTTAAAATTTGTACACCTGGAAACCAAAAGCTTTGGGGGCGGTCATATAGCGCTATTGTATAGTTACTTGGCTCAATTGACCGCCCCCAAAGCTTTTGGTTTTCAGGTGTATATATTTTAAAAAAATTATTTTTACTTTTTACCTAGTAGTTTTTTCAAATAAAAGCTTTTTCTTAAAAATTTTTTTTTATACTTTTATTTTTTTTAGTCTACTTATTTTACAAACAGACAGGTTTAAAACCTTTTCATTTGCCACCGCCATCCACCCCTCCCCCCTCCCGTCATGTCACCCTCACACTCTAACACTACTTCCCACTTCCTCCCATCCCATTCCCACCTCTTCCCACCCCTCTCTTTCCACCCTAGTCCCACCCCTTCCCGCCTCTTCCCCACCTCATCCCACCCTATTCCCACCTCTTCCCACCCCTTCCCACCCCTTCCCCACCTCTTCCCACCTCTCCCCACCCCTTTTCCACTCTTCCCACCCCTTCCCCACCTCATTCCACCCTATTCACCTCTTTTCACCTCTTCCACCCTTTCCCATCTCTCCCACGTCCGCCATATTGAATTTAGAATGACGTCACACACTTTATCGTATTTTACTTGTCAAACCCTTTCATTTGATACCCCCCAAGTAGCACAAGAAGCTGTCATAAAGCTGCGCTAACATTGCGGCAACAAGAACTGGCAGTTATTTAGCTATAGCAGCTACCGCGGAAACTTTAGAATAAGATTGCAGCAGCGCTGTAACAGTCAGAGTGGTACAACATTTTCTTGCTTTGAAAATGTTGCTAAAGCCTTATAGCTGCAGCCATTTTTTGGCTGGTGGAAGAACCAGATTACAGCCACTGAGCTGAATATTTTTGATGACTACATATGATAAACAATTTGGCTGCACAATTACCTTTAATAAACATTATTGGATACTAATATGAAAATGGATGCATATACCTTATAGTACATGTACGTATAAAAATTTTAAAACGATTTTGACGACGAATCGTGCATAGAATTGCGTGCGGTTTTCACTTTTTCGTTAAATGTGTATGTGATACTTCTGTATGTTCGAAGGGCTTCAGAAATTTTCTATTTTTACAAAACTATCAATCTCCTCAGAATTATAATTTTTTATGTATTTCACCAGAAAATTGTTTAAAATTACTAAATCGTTAATGTTGTGTCCACTAGAGAATATTACAGCACTTCTTTATTACAAAAATTAAAGTAAATGTTAATAAACGTAAAAAAAAATAAATATTGTTCAAAATGGCTGCCCTCTCAGTTCTTGTCGTTTACAGGAAATATGGCCGCTAATTTACATAATAGTTGACAGTAAATTGGCTGTTAAATGCAGCTGTAAATACCAATCATCAGCCACAAATGTGGAAAATATAGTTTGGTCGTCAAACCGCATTTTTTTAGCTTTAAAGTATATAGTATAATTAAGAGTCAGTACTAGTTGTTTCGGCTGCTAGTGAGTTGTTGCAAAAGATCTAGAAGGCATATTGCAGCTGACCCGGAATCTAAATAGCAATTGAAGCGATTTGATTGTTTAATTATGTTACGGCAATGTTATAGCAGTAAAAATATTTGGAATAAAACGCTTTGAGATTCCAAACCAAATTACAGCTAAACGCCGGTTATCCCAACGTTTTCGCAAACAAAATTTAGCTGTGAAAACTTCATGGTCCACACTGTGCTACTTGGGCCATATCAAGGGGGTTGTAACTAAAAAGCCGATCCGCCATCTTGGGACGTCCGCCATATTGGATTTAGAATGACGTCACATTGTTTATCGTATTTTACTCGTCAAACCCTTTCATTCGATACCCATATCAAGGGGTTGTGACTAAAAATCCGATCCGCCATCTTGGGATGTCCGCCATATTAGATTTAGAATGTCGTCAAATTGTTTATCGTATTTTACTCGTCAAACCCTTTCATTTGATACCCATATCAAGGGGGTTGTGACTAAAAATTCGATACGACATCTTGGGACGTCCGCCATATTGGATTTAGAATGACGTCACATTGTTTATCGTATTTTACTCGTCAAACCTTTTCATTTAATACCCATATCTAGGGGGTTGTGACTAAAAAGCCGATCCGCCAACTTGGGACGTCCGCCATATTGGATTTAGACCGATAATGGCTATACTATGTTGCTTTGTCACCGGACTTATACACGTGTGCCAAATTTCAAAGCTCTAGCTTAATTAGAACTAGTAGAAATTCAGCTTGCAAGATTTGACCTAAACTAACAAACACACATACAAACACACAAACATTGCAAGTTAATAAATAATAATGATAATAATAATAAAAGCTTTAAAAATATTGACTGTTTGCTTACCTCTGTCGATCATCCTGTGTGGCGGTTATGACCTGATTTCAATAGAAAATATTCTACCATGCTAATTTGCATAGGTTTCACATTTGAAATAATAATAAAAAAATTAGGTCTAACGGAAGTTATCGTATTTAATACGTATTGTATGTATGTCATTCAGCAACGCCCGACTGCAACTGCGAGGCAACTGCCATTCGTATCGTAAGAGTCTTAAACATATTTCAATAACATCTTAAAGTTAAATTGATATATTTTCTAATCTACGTAAAGTTTGTTCGAAGCTTAGAGATACAGTTTATAGAGTTTTGTTATCTTGTACATCTTCGTATTTCTGTATGCTTAACAAAAGTCCTTAGTATCACTTTGCTCTAAAATTATTAAAGTTTGAGAAAAGTAATGACAGAAGTTAGATTTTCTGCAATTTTTGTTAGAAACTTCTACTTGTAAAGCAAATAGGTAAAAAGTGGTTGCGAGAAACTGAATGTATGAAAAAGGTACGAGTTATGAAACCCTATTATTGTATGATATAAATAAGTCATCCTGAAATTTTGAACCTTTATAGCTTTCATACCGTTTGACCCAAAAATCATAGTTGCGCGCGTCTGCTAATTTTATGGCCTCGCGGAAATGGTCACTCTATATATTTCACTGAAAGTTTAGCAGGTCTTCTTCTTGACACTTGGTTTAATAGGTGCCATTATTGTTGTCCTCCGTCACATTTTTTTCATTAATTAGTTTTTTATGGTGTCCGCCCCGTATCTTTTTCTTCCTTGGCTATATCGTCAACTACCTACCAAACATTATCTTCTCTGTCAAATAATTTTGTAGACATGGCGCCAACAGACAGACAACAAATCGATAGCTAAATAGACAGATATACTGACGAAACTGAATGGCTTTAATTTCCACAATCTAAAAGGTGCTCTATTCTGGTATATCAAGGCTCACTCCAATTACCCGCAGATTTTACTACTCTTTACAGGGTGTAATCAGTTTCATGTCATAAAAAAAACGGTGGTGGAGAACGACTAAACGAACAAAAAAGACCTTATATAACATGGGGTCTAAAACCCATAGTTTTATAAAAAATAAATAAACAGAAATTTCGAAAATTTTCAATAATATTGTTTGAGAACTGCTGGAATGTTGGGATAGACTTTTATCTTCGCGTATGTCGGCGCCTCTAACCATCAAATACGCTAATACGGCCCTTTCAAAGTATCGCGCTCCTCTGTTAGAGACCGCGCGTCGGCGAGGATAATCACACTTTTTTATGGTTTTTTAAAAGTAGGTAAGGTAAGGTCTTTAGCGGTGTGGTGGTGAAAGACGTCGGCGTTTTCTGAGTGCTTAGTAGATCTGATGAAAACTATACACTCCCTTTTGCAATATTTTAGTTTCTGTGGGCACTTCGTTAAGTACACACGTCGAACCTGTTCATTGTTTTTGTAAGTGATTTTGTTCTTTTTGAATTTTGGGCCACGTATTTACAGTTAAGATTTATTTTATTGATTTACCGTTCAAGTCGTTAAGTTCTTGATTACGTATAGACACTACTTGTTCGTTCTTTTTATGTTGCTTTTTGGATTTTGGGCCAAGTTGTTATTTTATTTTCTTTATTGACAACGTTAGTTGATAGTTTGGTGTGGTATTTTAATGTGCATAGAAACCATAAAAAATGATCCTAATTTACCAAATGTGTTGAACGGAGTGCGTATGTCCTTAGTTCGATGTACCAAAAAGTATATTGATGCAGACGGACAATGTATGTAAATCAAAAATAATTTATTGGTAAGTTCTAGATTTATTTATCGAATATTTTAGTTTTCGATACCTGGCAATTCGTTAAATAAATCAGATTTTTTTTTTAATCTTAATCCAAAACACTCATTTAGGTTACAAATGTTAATAAACCACATTTAAATCTGATAAATTATAAACAACAATAAAAGCTCCAATATTTTGTTCTAAATTAAAAAACACACATGTAAAGAAATGTTGTGTTTAAACCTCTACGCCATCATTTGCTTGCAGTTCTGCATAACGAATTATTTACATTTTGAAAATTGGTTCGATTCAGGCGATCATCAAATGTGCCGCCCTTTTTTGCTTTGAAACCGCGGGCCGGCGAGAACGAGTAGGTCAGTAATCTTTGCACTTTTTTATGACAATTTAAAAGTTGTATAATTGGGAACTACTACACGCCCATTGACCCAGAAAGGCAGTGTTTCTCAAATGTTTCCTACCCTAATATTCAAATTGTTGACCTAGGTCAGTTTTTCCCAAAGTGTCCCTAGGGGAAAAAGTCATAAAGGCTTTTTGTTTGTCTAGTCGGTCACCATTACCAGTTTTTTAATGACATGAAACTGATTACACCCTGTATGTGGGTGCATGTAAGGCATGAAATATATCTTTCTCCGTCTAACGTTCTATTATCGACTTCGCCTTTGCATTTTGACCCCACTATACGTAGATTGAAAAATGAAAAAGCGAAAAAAATTCGAAGAGTAACTTTCTCATGTTTGTAGTAATTTCCCTTTGGTAAGCGAGAGATCTAAAAAATATTGATATTGAAGTGGGGGTAAAAATGAAAATGTAGCAAACGTATTTTTAACCCAATCTAATATCAATATTAGGGTTGGGTCCAATTAACCGAGCAACTGGGTGAAATTTTATTCTATATTTACTTTCATATCGTGGAAGTATAGTAATCGTAAAAAAAAGTATTTTTTTGCTTAAATAGGCTTAGAATGTCATGAAACGTCGCGATTTTAAGTTTGAGCAAAAAAGTTTCTATCTGTTTTTCTTTTTTTTTTTTTTTGGCACAATTACTTTGGAACGGTTTATGCTATTGATTTGAAATTTGTATTATAGCGAGATCAGTATTGACTGTGAAAGACTGCGACTTACCAAGAATGTAGCGGCATGCCCGCCTGACCATGCACAGTGCCATATGCATGCATCCTAAAGCACGTGCCAATCCACTTTTAAGATTACCAGTTCGCATTATTTCACTATCAATACTTTACGCTCGAGGCATAGATTATATTTTGATATTATTGCGTTGAAGGGTTGGGGGGTAAGTACGTAAAGCAAGCAAAAGTCCAGGTTAAGTCAAGGTCTCAAAATTGTTTTTGGCACTAGTCACCCTCACTATTAAAGAGGGTAAAAAAGAAGTTTAATTACTTCCACATCCAGTGGAAGTATAGTAACGACAAAAAAATTTTTAAAAATTTTTATTGTTCAAATAGGCTTAGAATGTCATGAAACGTCGAGATTTTAAGTTTGAGCGAGAAAAAAAAAATTTCTGTCTGTCTGTCGGTCTGTCTGTCTGTCTGTCGGTCTGTCGGTCTGTCTGTCGGTCTGTCTGTCTGTAACTTTTTTTTTGTGCGCACGTTTACTCTGGAACCGTTTGAGATATTAACTTGAAATTTGGTACACATATGTACTTTAACGAGATCTAGAACTAGATTATATTTTCATCTTGTTCCGTCGAAGGGTTGGGGGGTAAATTGGGGTAAATTTGGAGTAAATAGGTAGATCAAGCAGGTAAGAGTCCATAAAATTGGTATTTAGTATATACAAGAGAAGCTAAGGTCTCAAAAAAATTTCGGCAATAGCCACCCCCATTACCACCCCCACCCCATTAGTAAAGGGGATGAAAAAAATGTGATTTAGTGTGTGTGTGCAAGAACCAGAAACCTCAAAATATTCTTTTACTTCATCCACCCCCACTACCACTCCCATTACAACCCCCACCCCACTACCGATGTGGGGTATCGTTTTATGGGTTTTTGGGGTAGAGGATTTCAAATATTATATTATTAAAGTTCCGAAAACAATTATTTCCACATACGAAATTTTTTCGTTGTGGAAGTGGATGTGGAAGTAGTGATTCCTTGGGCAGCGGTTTTTTATTTGTGTATTCGAACTACATTTTTATTTTGGCATCAGCCACCCCACTACCACCCCCACCGAAAATTTGGATGTGGAAGTAGTGATGAGATTTCTTAGGCAGCGATTTTTAAATGACTTTTTGAAGACGGTTTACATTTCCCTTGCTTACTCTCCGACTTCTTCGATTTTTTATGTTGTCTCGGAAATATTCAGAATGAATTGATTTCTAATGAAAGAAAATCGAAAATTGCGATTTTCTCTAAAACGACTCCAAGGATCTTCTTCGTATTTCATAGATTGATGTATTAGTGACCTTAAAATACTCAGTTCAAAAGGTAGTTTATCGATGAAACTAAAACTTCGATTACCATTTACTGGCATCTCAACTAAACACAATATGAGCTAAACAGAGACGTGAGCGGTGCACGGTGGTACCGTATCATTTATTTGAGGTCACATTGAGCAGCACCAACGATTGTTTTTATATAGCAAATTCGCTGCTGAATTTCGAGGGGAGCATGCGTCGTCAAAAAACAATAAATCCAAGCTCGCTTTATGTGAAAGAATGTGTTTAATTGTTCATATAATACAAAGACCATACCATGAAAGTTTATCTAAACTATAAAAGGCATTTATTTATTATTAAAAGTTTGAAATAGAAGGGTGCTCATTAAATATTTCAATTTTCACAGAAAGCCGTTACGTGTGGCCGTAAAACAAGGAGACCGTGGTGACGAGGAGCAGTTATCGTCAAAGTTAGCATCGTAGGGCTTCGTATTTAGTAGCTCTAAAACAACAAGCAGTAAAATATAAGGTCCTATTAAGATTACACTTTATAATCTACGTGTACCACCGTTATTATTTTAGCATTACGAGGGGACGATTTTAATTCCGACAAACCCCATCAGAGGAAATTAAGTTTGACACACAAATAGCAAGATTGTACATAACGAAGCACTGGTTATTATCGTATCGTCATAGTGCAACCACAAATTATAACCAACTCTGGAATATAAATTGTTTATGTCTACATTAGCGTATAACACAAATACTCTAAGGTCTTCTGATATTACAAAGTTGGGATGTATTATTGCGTATTGTATGTTTATCTATACAAACCACTGAACCTCTTAATGCAAGTAAATTCCTTGAAGAGATACAGTAAAATGAGTAGAAATTGCAATCGGGTGTGGTCGACTGCAAATATCTATTTGTTTAATATTGGTCGAGTACATACAACTCACTTTTACAATGGTGCCACTGGCATTAAATACATGGCAAATATAATGTTTCTCGAAATCCAAGAATTCAAGTTGTGTTTGATATTTTGGAAATGAAAGCTAAAATAACTGTGTGACTAGCAAAAAAACTTCCTTGTATACTATGATTTTAGCAAAAGTTTTTGAGACCTCTTCAGAATCATTCCCAGTTCAATTTCAATTCATCACAAATTTACTAATATTCAAGTTAGTAAACAATGTATTTCCGACAACCGTCCCGAAGCCAGTCAAACATCCATGACATTCAGCGCCATGACAGTTCAAGAGTTGGACGTTAGCTGGAGAGCCATGCCCTGTTGCAGCGTTATAGTACGGTCGACAGTTGAACACATCTTGCATTTTTTGATGCAAGCGTGACACTTGGCAGAGTCGTAGGGTAGACCCCAAAGAGTGATTTAAGAGTTGTAGACAAATCCGGAACCCGCGACGAGTCCACGTATTGCGGGTTGCCTACTGGGGATACGAATTTTTCTCAACATCGCTGTACAAAGGCCATTTTGATGGGGATTTCAATGGGAAATACTTACACGGTTCTTATTTAGTCTCTCTGTCAGTACAGAGATCCCACCGGACCATAAGTAGACACGTTTATGTATTTTTCCTACGTTCCAGGGACGTTTTCTTTAAATCCAGTATATTTGGCCTAAGATAGTGCATCGATCGGGTTTCTTTGCCGGTTGTAGCACAAAAAAAAATAAAAATGATTAGAACGTTTTCGAAATGGCTTGTTAAACTCAGGTTTCAGAGAGGAAGTCCCTAGAAGGGATTCTTACAGTCAGATGTAAACGCTACTATGCGCTGTGCGCGACAGATGTGCACTAGCTTAGGCTGAACAGACTGTAATTGTTATTTTAAGAGTCGATTCAGGAGCAAATTATAAAGCTGAAGTCATGAGTTTGAACGAAGCTCAGATTTAATATTTTCTAATGTAATTCTCAATTAAGAACGACAAAATCGTGAACAATCATATTAAGAACAAAAAAAGAAAAAGAAAATTTTTACATAAACATATATTTCTTTAAATCTATATACACTCGCCTTGACAAAGACACAAACTTGAACATTTGATTTCCCTTTTGTGACATTGGCATCGGCCCTTTGTGCAGCCCTTTTTGCACTTACATCTCACCAAGTCCAGACAGGCCTTTGAAGCAATAGGTTGGGTTGTCCACACAGCTACCCAATTGTTGTCATTTTTCTCCCATCCATAGTTTGATAGGCTTGGCAGATCTGGCATAAGTTCCAAACTTTGACCCCCAAACATGTGAACCCTGATAAAGGGCCATCATTGTGTGCAGTTTTAAGGCGTCGTGGTTGGGAGGAAGGTTTTCTATTTGCCGCTTTTTATGTGTAATAGTTTTTTTCGGCACTCATTGACTTTGTTACAGGCCAGAGATCTGTAACAAACCAGATTATTTACGTTAAGAAAATTTTTATTTTGGAAGCCAAAATTTACTTACTTTTATTTTGGAATTTACTTGTCATAGAGTGTGACAACAAATTTTTCTATGCGATCCATAGCATTTTCTAAATCTCCGCTTGCCGCCATAAGTAAACCGTTAGTGATTTCTGGATACATTGGAACGCATGGAAGACCGGAGGATACAGGATTTTTGTGGACCTGGAAACAATAAAACATAATATTGGAATGCATAGTCGGTCGCCGATAACATCACGCATACGCATTAAAGCAAGTTTTGGTATAGTGATGGCGACACGCTGGAGATGGTCAATGGCATCTCCCAGATATTTTCTGTGTACTTTCCAGGAAGAGAATCAAATTAAATCATATTAGGCATTTTTTTAACGGAAAATTTTATTAATGAAAATTGTTCGGAATTGTCCAAAAATCTTAAATCCAAAATTTAATCAAAATAAAAATTTGAAAAATGCCTACTGATTCTTTCGGCTTATTTTGGTACCGCAGGTGGCTTTGAATTTGTAGGAGATGAATGTTTTTTTTGTCAATAAAGTAGATATTAATTCGTTCTATACTTCAGTAAAAATTGGTTCAAATCAGAAAAAAATAAAAATGTTATAAGAGTGTCTTCATCTTAAGTGTGTTACGCTGTATAAGGTGTGCAACTAGTAATGCCATTTTATATTTAACTTTAAGATAGTATACCTACATTTTATAATAATATGTCACCAATTTATTGAAAAAAAATCGGCATCTACTGGAAGCGGCTGGAACCTCCCCACCCGGTGAATCTTTGAAGCCGAAAAGAACACTAAACAATATGGACGATCTAATGGACGATTTAATTATATTTATTAAGTTGAAATATTTTTTTCATATTAAATCAGAAAAAAAAGTCTTGCGTTCGGTGGTATTTGGACCTAAAAACTTGAGTGTCAAATTTATAGTCTGCACAACATTAATATTTTATTCAATGTTTTAATACAAATATATGCTTCATCGGATCCTAGCCCGGGGCCAGCCAGACAACCACGGTGAACACCGCCGAGGCGAGTGTGAGGCTGGACGGGGTAGGTCCGGTTTGGCTTGGAGAAAAATAGAAAAGTAGCTCCTGTCTTCTGTAGGCAGGCTTAAAAACTAGGTTAAAATTACAATGTGTCCACATGGACCTAAAATTAATATAAAAATAAACACAAAACTATAAAAACAGGCAAGAGCACTTAATAATTTTGATTACTGATACGGGAAACAACTAAACGAAAAAACCTGTTCGTTGGTAATGGCAGGGATGGCCATCTTTGGAAAAAACCATATAACTCTTGGTGGACAGCTTCCCTGCCAGATGTAGCCAGGGTAGTGTTCATGGTGGATCGTTTAAGTTTGAGTTGGTATATTTTGTTTTATCTTTTGGCCTCGACCGATTTTTCACTAAATCGGTCGGGGAAGTGATAGCTGTCAAATTTTTGGTTCCAATGTTTCTCTGGGGAATTTGGTCTTTGAAAAATGTTTAGGTTGGTACCAATGTCTTAAATTGTTTTTAGGTTATGTAGTACTATTTTTAGGTTATGTTGCCGGAAGAATTTCCGGCGGGATGCCGGAAGTAGCGGAAATAGTTTTTAAAATATAATGTCACTGTCACTTTTAAAGTTTTATTAGAAAAAACTCACCGAAAGCGTTCCGGTGGGGTTGCTTACACATGTAGGGCTTATAAGCGGTTCAGGATGGTCTCTCACACCATCCGTGGGCTTTATAAACGTCGAAAAAACTTGTAATCTCTCGATGCACTTGACACGTCAAAAATACTCAGCATACAGTCTGCACGCTTTAACACACTAGCAGAGAACTTATACCACAGATGGACCCGTAGTAGGAATTTTCCTTTGAGTCCATTTAATAAAATTTGACATTTTTCTGAGGTGACTACTCCGAAAATTTGACAATTTTCAAACATTTGACATTTTTCTGAAAGGTGACATTTCTTCGAAAATTTGACGTTTTTTCGAAAATTTGACATTTTTCTGAAGTGACTACTCCGAAAATTTAACAATTTTCAAACATTTGACATTTTTCTGAGAGGTGACATTTCTTCGAAAATTTGACGTTTTTTCGAAAATTTGACATTTTTCTGAAAAGTGACATTTTTCCGAAAATTTGACATTTTCCTGAATTTTTGACATTTTTCTGAAAAGTGATATTTTTTCGAAAATTTGACATTTTTCTGAAGTGACATTACTCCGAAAATTTGACAATTTTCAAACATTTGACATTTTTCTGAAAGGTGACATTTCTTCGAAAATTTGACGTTTTTTCGAAAATTTGACATTTTTCTGAAAAGTGACATTTCTCCGAAAATTTGACGTTTTCCTGAAAATTTGACATTTTTCTGAAAAGTGACATTTCTCTGAAAATTTGATATTTCTTGGAAATTAAAAAAAATTTCGTGACGTCTTGTAGAAATATTTTTTTGATATCATCAACAGTTCGCCTGTTATAAGAATTTTATGTTTTTATGATGTCATCAGAACGTAGATATATTTTTAATTCACTCGTATTCCATCATCTACAATATTTCCACCTACGTTTCAAACTTTAATTCAATAACTCCAACCGTTAAGTCGATATCTGTACCAGTTCGTCTGTTGTAATAATTTTTCATTTTTGTGACGTCATGTGACGTAGATGTATTATTAATTCACTCGTAATCCGTCCGTCTACAATATTTATACTTACGTTTCAAATTTCAGTTCGATATCTTCAACCGTTCCCGAGTTATCAACCGAAATCACTGAACACCTCTGACATTATTAGAATATCACCCTGTACATTGCACTGCTTTGAGGACAAAAAACTATAAATTTCACTTGGCGGAGATTTTAAAAATCAGTATCAAATATAATTTGGGCATATGGGAAAATCGAAATTTTGTGTTGAAACGTATATAGCAGCGAAACCATTAATCCTACAGACATTTTTTGACAAAGCAAATTCATCATCATTTTATTGTCTTTCTAATAGATCCCTACTATTTTTTTGCCAAAATCAATATTTATCTAGATATTCGCAAGAGAAGAGAAAAAAACACGTTTCCTTGGAAAATGTAAATTTCCACTTGTTTCGTTCCTAACGTTATTATTTTTTGTCTTATGTCAAAAAATAAAAAATAATTTTTTGTAGCATTAAATTCTCTACACATTCGTTAGGGTGAAGTATTTTGGCCTAGGGACCGCCGTTTAAGAGTTATGGAGGTTTAAAGAGAAAAAATTCGAGATTTTAGACGAATTTCAAAAAAGTCTCCACTTTGACCGACCGTATCTCGGTAATTTTTGGAGCAGCATAAAAATCCAAAAAAAAAACTTTTAGGTAATTCAATTCTCTACAATTTCGTTAGGTCAAAGGTTTTTGCCGTAGGAGTCGCCGTTTAGAAGTTACGAACGATTTAATGAAAAAAGTGCATGACACCGTCATCTTGAAAGGCCCGCCGGACCCAAACGAAAAGTCCCATTAAAATTTCGAGTGCGGCAAAACGTTCCTGACATTATATAGTTTTCCTTAGGGAGTTATTATTTTTGAGCTATCTCTCACAGTTTCCGAGTTACAGATGAAAAACCGTTTTCAGATTTGCGGCATCCGAGGGTAAATTTTGGTCGAAAACACGACATCTCAATTTACTCGTATTTTAAAAAATACGATACCGCGACGGCCGTACCATGTAGCGATAGAAAGAGAAAGACTTGTAGTTGATCCGCATCGTAAATTGCATGTCGAAATTCGAAAATTCAGCTCGGCACGAACGAATCAAAAGTGACATTTTTGAAATATTTCGTTTGACGTTTCTCGATCGCGAATTTGTGTTAGAAGAGTGTCCATCTTCCATCTCGTTCCGCCGCACAAAAGAGATAGACAGTCTTTGCGCGTTAATAACTAATTAACCGTAGATAATTAGTCGTTCGGAATGTCGCGTTGAGATGTAGAATTTCACTCTCGTCAGATCAGTACAGCACCGATTCCGTCAATAGTGTCTAAAAAAAAGCCTTTGCGGCTGCAAATTTGCAGAGAGTAAGGGCCCTGTATTATTTTGTGGTATACGTTCTCTGACACGTCTATCGAACCTTAGGTTAGACTATAAAATTTATCTTACACAAGAAGCGTGTTATTTTGTTTTTTAATTTTTTTCACGGAAACCAAATCGAAAAAGTGCAAGTGTGATATATCGTTGAAATCGGAATTTTTACTGCTTTTCAATGGTTCAATTACAAATTGTAAGTAATCATAAAATAAACAACTTGTTGTGCCAAAACGGCACTAAACGTAATCCGATCTCAACCAAAACCTTTTCAGATCTTCTGGAGCACTAAAGAAACCCTCATGCAAAGTTTTATCCAAATCCGTTTAGTAGCTTCGCTGCTATCGTGCTAACATACATACACAACACACACATACATACGCACAGACATTTTTCAAAAACAACTTTTTTGGGTTACTGGGACCTCAAAACGTAAAGATTTGATGTTATCTCAATTTTCGATTTTGGACTAATTGTAGTAACCTCCCACAATTTTATTGTGGGGAGGTTAATAATATAATTAATTTCTTTTTGTGGAAAACACAAATAATGAAGCAAATCTCATTTCCGGTGTCTCATGTATATAATAATTCAAATAAGTATATACTTACTAGATTATTATAAACGTAATTATAATTAAGTACCTTATTCCTATTTATTTAACAGCTAGTCGCTAACAAACACGTGCGTGCCGCTAAAGAACGTGTGTTTGATGTAAATAAAAAACGATTTACACATGATTAATTAAGCCATCGGCGATGCGCCCCAACGGAGAGCGAAGGGAAAACGACTATGCAATGCAAATTATGCTCTGTTCTTTCGCCAGCGAATCCCTCCAGAGAATCGCCGAGATAAACTTCAGCGAGTCGCTGGCGAACGACTATGCATACGGCTGTTCGAGTTGTGGGATTTTGCGGACACAACTGATATCTATTATCAGGACATCAGTGTCTACAGTCCTAAGCAGCACCTTCGTGTGTCCTTGCTGAACGGCATCTAAGACATGTACCATGATCCTGGTGTCCGCCTCTTCAAAAGTTTGAAACGACCAAAAGCCTTCGATAGTCGAGTAAACTTCCTTTCTATCTTGATTTATTTCAATGCAACTTGTTGCAAGAAGATTGAATGGTTCCTCCTTGTTAGTGGCGTCGCGAAGAAACAAAGGCTAACTTTTCGGGATTCTCGTGGACAAACTAACATAGGTACGTTCACCGATGCCTTTTTCCCGGGTGTGGTTATTCAAGCTGTCCTGATAGTACCTATCCCAAACAAGATCTATTCGAGAAACGGTTGACAACTCTTTTTTTATATGTTGAATAAATATGTTCTGGATATAATCTTGAAAATTGCGGCTCTGACCAGGCTGAAGTATGTTTACCATACCCGCCCCGTTCAAAACTTTGCAATGAACATGGGGCTCTGTCACTGCAGTGCTGTTAGGACTATCTTCTACCAGACACGTAGTTATTATTGTCTTATTACACGATCGCATCTCCTGTCTAATCGAGAGTGATGGCGGGGAAGGCTCGTTTTCATGGGCAAAGAAAATTACCATTCCGATGCTTACATGTGGCAATGTGTAAGTCACTAAACAAATTGCAATTGTTTTTCAGAGATATCATTTTTGCGCTTGTCTTACAAAATGGAGGCCTTTACATGAAAATAGGAAACTTGTTTTGCTCGATGTGGTCTGTAAACTTGTTAGTTTTTGGGAAAAGATATTGAATAATTAGCCGACTGTATCTTCCTCCACATATTTTGAAAAGAAACGTATATTCATTGTACTTTTGGAGTATTTTTGGAGCACATGGGCTACCAAAGTAAGAAATATAACAAAAAGCATAGAACAACGTTTTCTCAAAACTATAACTTTCTTTTATTTTTTTTTTGAGTTAAATGCCCCTAGAAGGTAGGCAAAATACATAAAAGTGTCTACTTATGGCCTGGTGGGATCTATGTACCGACAGAGAGACTAAATAAGAACTGTGTAAGTATTTCTCATTGAAATCCCCATCAAAATGGCCTTAATACAGCGATGTTGAGAAAAATTCGTATCCCCGGTAGGCAACCAGCAATACGTGGGCTTGTCGTGGGTTCCAGATTTGTCTACAACTCTTAAATCACTCTTTGGGGTCTACCCTACGACTCTGCTAAGTTTCATGCTAGCATAAAAAAAAATGCAAATATTGCAACTAACGACTGTACTATTACCTTTAATCTGAACCTAAAGAACTCTACATAAAACTGCCTGCTACTGAATACTTTATATTTGGTTTGACCCTGCGATTTGTTAGCCTTAATAGGAAACGCTACTTAACTACCTTCTTCGTAACACAAAAAAGGTTTCGTCAAAAAATGACCATTCTTGTACTGTCTTGCTATGATGAATTTTAGGATTTGACCAGGAGTTTCGCGATGCACCGATCCTACCCACATTCCGTAGGGTTGTAAGGTCTTTAAGCTTCTGAGCCGTCTAATTCTCTCTATCTATGCGAAGCGGCTGATAAATCGAGAAAGTACATTGATAAGACCTCCGACCTTAACACTCACCTTATCTGGTTCCAGTTTATATTGTTACACCGATTTGAATGCAGATATACAAACAATTATTGGTGAAATACTGTAGAAAGCAATGGAACACAAACTGGCTCGATCTATCCCCAATGGACTTAACTACATCAGTTTACAATGCAGACGTAAGAAAAATTATCCATAAAGTACCATACAAAGGAACGTATACTAACCCGATTTGACACCAGTTGATACAAAATCAGCATAATTTAAAAAACCGCTGCCTAAGGAATCACTACTTACACTACTTCCACATTCAGATTTCTTATCCAACTATATGCCCAAGTTTCCCACTGCCAGGCCCTACCCCATTATCAAAGGGGGTGGTAGTAGGGGTAGCTGATGCCAAAGAAATGTTCAAACCATTGATTCTTGTACACAATTTTATATTTTTACCCCCTTTAATAATGAGGTGAAGGTGGCAATGGGAGTGATAGTGGGGGTGGCTGATGCCAAAAATTTTTTGAGACCTTGGCTTCTCTGAATCTGAATTTTATGGGCTTGCTTGCTTTACTTCTGTAAACCATGTACCCCCAATGATTAAGCAGAATCAGATCAAATGTAATATATTTCAAGATCTCGTTATAATACATAAATCTACCAAATTTTAAGTCAATATCATAAACCATTCCAGGGTAATTGTGCGCACAAAAAGAAGTTCGTTTTTGATAAAACTTAAAATCTCGACGTTTCATGACATTCTAAGTCTATGAATAAAAAAGAAATTCAATTACCGCTCTTACTACACTCCCACTCCACTACGTGGATATGGAAGTAGAATGATAGATAGAATACCAAGGAAAACAGAGGAATACAAACTTACCCGATTTGACGCCAATCAATCTGTTTTCATTGACCCATATTCGAAATCACCAATTAAAAAAATATACCCAGAAATACGTTAACAGGCGATATTTTCGTTATTTGAAAAGATAATGTTACGTGCTTCACCCTCTTTGTAAACACCCTGTATCGTGGGTTTGGAAATTATAACACCAGGGTAACACTAACCAATAATGTATTTACACTCAAAGAAATAGTATGGGTAAATTCAACAAAAAAAAATGGTTAACTAACAATATCGTTAATTTTGTTAAACCAAACTATATTGATGGTATTTTTAAACAAGAGGTGATTGTTATTTTAATTAATAAAAAGTTTTCGTACAACAAAACAAACATTAACTTAAAAAATAGATGAATAAGACTATTATTTTGTTCGTCTGACTATTATTTTGTTGAATTCTGTCAAATTAAACTAGATAATAGTATATTTTATTTTTAACTATTATCAAATTGTAATTCTAACCCAGTATTAGTTCGCTGTACTATTGTACTTGGTAGACAAACCAATATTATATATTATTGTCGTCTAAAAGAATTACCATAAAATTTGCTTGCTTACCACGTAGTCTGTTACAGAAATTATTCCCAGATGACGCCACATACAAATCACTGACAATAATCAATCATGCATTATCTTACACTCTTATGAATTTATAGAAAATTAATAACATGATTACAGTGTTCAAATTCTCTCAGGGATCATCGATATATTTGGATGGATCTTATAAACGATCTCTAATCTTTGGTTTGGGTGGTCTGATGTCTCAATACTGAGATTTTGGCTAACCAAAAAAAACTTCATCATACAATAAAGTGTAGATTAACCTAAAAATTAGTTGGTGAATAAAAAACAAAGTCGTTGTACTATTTAATGTAGACCAAATTGAAAATGGTTAGTGAACATAAAAAAATGTCATTGTACTATTTAATTTGTTACAAGAAGATATGATTATTAAACTACTATTTGTTTACGAAAACAAATAAAGTTGTATGACTATTCTTTACTGATTGATTTAACTATGAAACTAGATAGGCGCGATTTCATATGCTCTTTTTGGTTGAATTTACCTATCATTTTCTTTGAGTGTACTTACGTGCTAATTATTATAATTTTAACAATTAATTACTACTACTATTACACTGTGTACTACAATTCCCTACTTCAGTCACTTTTGATCACTTTGTTTACTTCTCAATGTTTCCCCAATCACTGTCTGTACTGAACTGCTTCAGTCTCTTGATCACTTAGTCTGCTCCCTCTCTGACCATCTGAACTGTACAGTGTACATCAACTCAACTCAAACTGTCCTCGCACACAGCTTGTCATTCCTTTATATACCCAGGTTATTGGTTCTGGATCTTTCTACTACATTCCAGCACATTCTACAATGTTCCAGAGGAGGTCTGTAATGTTCTAGATTTTTCTGTATGTCTCTAGAGAGTTGAAACACATAACAATAAAAATATGAATTAAAAAAAACCCTGCAAAAGTCATGAAAGCAAACCTGAAAAGGTGTTGCCTTTTACAACGCCTAAGAAACCACTACTAACTTTTTTCAAATGACACCTTGTACTTGTACAGATCATACTATTTACCAATGTTCATTGTAACGATCTTGAGATGTTCAATTGAAAGATCTAACCTGTTCTGTTTTGGTTCCTCTCGACCCTTTCCAAATATTCTTCATCTTGAAATTGTTATTTTCCCTAATTTTAGTTTGCCATAATTTAATTTATATGTTTATGGCATACATATCTAATTTTCAGCATTTTATATAAACTCATTTGCTAAAAATCAAGACGTTAATTTGCTAAAATCCTTTCCAACTTTAATTTATCTCACGGTTCAACATACATTTATTTGCTTTCGTTGTGAGGCTACTCTAAAATAATAATTACATTTATATTTAGTTTAAAGACAGTTTCTAAAAAGCAATTAGCAATAAAATATTTGATTTATGGCTAAGCTGTAAAATCTAATAAAATTGTACACATTTTGTAAAACTAACAATATTAGGTAATAAACATGATCTGTAATCACAGCCGTTACTACCATCGCGATAGGACTCATTTGAATAAAAATTGTTAAATGGAAGTATTTACGAAGGTGTACTTTTATTTTAATGGGTTGAATAGCATTGGAAATGCGTGTGTAACGACAGTACGCGTGTTAAGTATCGCACAAATATGCTTTATATGGAAATAGCGACACATATGAACTATAATTGAAATTGTTTTTCTCAACAGGATAATTATATAATTTCTTCCATTTTCCTCATGAATATTCATATTCGTATATGTAGTTGCCTACAGTGATTTTAATATCCAATAGTCCTTGATCTTGACTTGGGCACCAGAATAAAATTCCAGTGTGTTTAAAGATGGGTTTCTTGCGCATATACCTAATTCGTTTATACCATCTTCTTGCACTTCACATGTCCTGGATATTTCCATTTCACTTCTTGCATAGTCTAAATGTTTTCGCATGCTATGTATATAGTTCAAAATGTAGGCTGCCAAGAACATTAGATCGTACCTACACTATGATTCAGCTATAACTAAGTGAAGGCACGACAATGAATCCTTAATTAAAATTAGGGCTAGGAGTAATGGATACTCTGTTAGCTTAGTTGATAAATTAATTAAAAAACGCAGATTTAAGGAAACCCTCCGAAATTTGTCGACATTCCAAACCGAAAGGAATCAATTTCATATGAACCCTGGTTTACCTGTGGTGAATTGCTTATCCATCTGGCGCTAAATGGCAACAACTTTTAGATAATCCAAAGGAGAAAACTGAATGAAACGAAAGTTCAGAATTAACGAAATTGTAAGCATTGTAATTTGAAAATTCTGATAAACAAAACGTCCAATTATAAAAAGGTTTAAGTAACATGTGGTCCATCTTAAAAATGGAAAACTTTTAAACCCTTGAGAAGCAATATTTCATTTTTAGATAGCCCAGTATCACTTAAAGCTTTAATTTACTTTTGAGTCTTTAGTCACATGAGAATTTCTGCAAACAATTAAGGAACTGATAAAGAACATGAAGGCGTAGAAGGAAATTAAATTACAATTAACTTATTAGATAAAGTACTAAATCGTCCCCCACCAAACTGGAACCATTTTGTGGGATAACAAACCATCACACAACGCAGGAGGTAAAAGAAATGGAAGAGCGAATAAAAATCCTCCTACTGGAGCTTAACATCAGGTTAAAAACAAGCGAAGAAGTTTATTAAGTTTTCTCGAAAACAGCTGAAAAGCTACTCGACCTTAGCAAATCAGAACCAACTAAGACTATTAACAAAAGTTCTCATAAGTCACTATCTGTCTACTAAGACACCATTATAAGATGATGGGTAAAGCTGAGGACGAAATGTGTCAACTCTTGAAACAAGTAGAACACTTTCAGAAATGGTAAAGATGGCCCCCATGATTCTTTCGAAGGCTAGGAATGGATTGGTACACCAGGGTGTTAATTATTTTGTATAATCATTCTCAGGGTGAGTTCCTCTCACTAAAATAAGAAAAGGCTCATATGAATGGATCCGGCTGTGTAGGTGGGTATGGTCTACAGTTAATTTAGAAATAAAAAATGTTCTTCAAATATTATCAGAAACTGCTTAGAATTTTAAATATACTATCATGGGACCTTACCAAATGTATGTACATAGCCGTCATACGGCCGACGATGACTTATGGAGTCAAAAACGCGGCAACAACAAAAACCAGCAGAATAGACGTTTTTTTCGAAGAACAGAAATGCACATCATTCAATTACTTGCAAAAACAACAAGACGAAAACAGCGACACAAAACATCAAACCATCAAGAGGAAAGACAATTAAAAAAAGGATAGAAATGTACGCAATGAAGTATTGGGGACATACCCATGGAAGGAACCCAACACATCTACTAAAGAAAACGCTAGCACCGAACAGCAGTAAACTAAAAATAGGGACACCATGCTGCAGTAGAGAAGAACAATGGAGAGGATCAGGATCAAAAAATGAACACCACAAAGATACTGCAACGATATATACTCAACCACAATCGAAAACCGAGGAAGAAGACTCAGAAAAGAAGATTCGGAGAAGCAGAAACACAAAAAGAGGGGCATAAACACTTCATATTACGACACAACGCGGCAACATATTCCACAAGAAGATCAGAATAGGCAGAAGTTCAGAACCAAAAACACAAAAAAAAGGAGCTTAAACGCTCCCTCACGACACAATGCGGTAACGCATCTCACAAATACCTATACCTTCCATCCCACATTCCTTTACCATGCACCATAAGGCTCTCGCTGCTGACAACAAGCATGGCCTTAGTCCAACTCAGCGTGGACGTAGCAGGCCCAGCTGTATAACCCCTGGGAGTGACAGCAATGCCTACCGCCCGCAGGTAAATCAATCAATCAATCAATGAACATGCTTTATAGTGAAATGACAATACGTAACATTTCGTTATGTAATATTGAGTTATCTTCTATTCATAAAGTTTTGGAAAACGTTTTGTGATCTATGAATTTATTTTAGTTGGATTCTCTTCGTATGGCACGCCAGTACCACACCATCTGCTCCTTCCCATCAGCTCCATGGTAATATCAACCCAACTTGAAGCACGTTCTCCTCGCCTTTTGTCATCTGGTTTTCCCTGAGCTATCAACCGTTCTACTGTCCTTTCTCCGGTTGATGTGACAAAAAAAATTAGAAGATTCGGAAAAATCCGATGCTGAAGGGTCGGTTAAGGGGATGTATTTCTTGGAAATTCGACGTGCAGGTACGATGGACCGACTAGCTTATTCGTAGTAAATATTTCCAAACCAACGTCTCGAAAGCGAGAGTGAGTTATCTTATTGCCGTATTAAAAAAGGGATCGAATAATAACTATCTATTATTGAGCGAAATTCTGCTCAGAGTACCAGAAGAATTGGTACTCACAGCTGCAAATATTTTTGCTTGACTTTTTTGAGTCCTATTTGTGGCTCATTTCAGCAATAAAACCTTACATCGGAGCTATTTTCATTTAATACAAGAAGAGCTTGTTACTGGCCTATTTTGTGTAATTTTAATGAAGGAAGTCATGCGGAAAACGATACCTAGCAATTAACTAATACACTACATCCAAGAATATTAAAAAAATCTTAGGTTCAGTTAACTCCAATTTAATCTAATCTCATTAAATCTAATCTAATATAATGGCAGTGTTAGAATTGTTGGCAAATGAAACTAGTTCTACGAAAAATATACTCGTACCATATCACTGGTAAATTCTTGTTGCGTTACAATATTTTAGAGATTGAATTAGCTGAAATCTTTTTAAAAATGTTTGTCCCGTTGATATAACCAGCAAAAAGTCAAGGTACTGTGACAACATAGAGTGCACGAGGTTTACACGCGATCTACGAATAATTGTACTAAACTGGAGTTTTCTGAATTTTTTGTTGTTAATATTTTGACTGTCCGCATTTCCCAAAAAAGCAAAGCATTTCACATGGTATATTTTAGATATTTTAAGTAATCTCAGAGGGCTATCGTTTGCGAAAAGGCAATAAAATTGCCGTGTCATGAAACTGTTATAGGAAACAAACACGAATAAGACGAAGGAATAAAACAAGTAATTGGTGGCGTGTGATCAAATGTTTAAGTCAGCCATGATCTTACACGCATTCAAATGTTTTATCGGTGGATGGGTGATGAATGTTCGCAATTGTTAAAATCGTTTCTCACGAAGCAATCATATTGTTATAAAAATTTCTTTCGAATTATAGAGCAAATACAATCGACCGTGTGGAAAGTATGTAGTTATTTTTTTGCACTTTAATTTTCGTTGTACATGTAAATAATACGGTTATTTTAAATTGAACATTAGAACTAACATATAACCAGAGCTCGGGAATTTTATCCCTACGACGTCAAAATCAGGATTGGCTCTAGTCCAGCGCGGAAAGATTTTTATGCAAGTATGACAATATATCTTATCTTGTACTTTTTTTAGGGAATTCCCTATAGCCTGGGATCCAGAGATCATTTACTTTCAGTCCTATGCATCTGTTGGACATACTTTTAAAATTACGTCTGTCTTCTGTAAAATTTTCTGCCGAATCCATTTCTGGAGGGCGATTTGCGATACAAGCTTGCGTTCATCCCTTATATTAATTTTTCACCCCTTTTCGGCGGTACACGATATTTAACATTTTTTAGATATATCTCGTGGTATCTCAGAAACTATAAAATCTACAAGGATCAAATTTTAGACGGAGATTAAATAATATAAGACGATTACGTCAGCTGTACTAAAATGATATTTTGATTATTGATCTTCTAAGAACAAAATAAAAATTGCGGGGATGCTGAAATATTGTAGGGAAAATTGTAGCATCGAGGTATTTTTCTATGTTAGAAATATTATATCTGTTATGTGAGCAGTATTGTAGTAGAAACATGAAATTTAATTTTAGTGAAAAAATTTTTACAATCGGATCAGTCTGGCGGAAGATATAAATTATTTAGTATTGGGAGCGATACCCTGCGCTTTGATCGCGCATGCATAAAGTGTTGTAAACTGTGGTAGAACGCGCCCTTCGCATCATTCGACATCGCAAGGCATTATTTGAATACGATTGAAATAGCAAATAGAAACGTGTGTATACAAAAATGCTCGTTTGCAATGTAAGGAAAGAATTGTAACATTGGGATAAGTCTGTCTGTGTACAAAGATAAAATTAATTTTGAATCAAGAATATTTCGTCTCATATATAAGCGCCAATTAACAAACTCTTCATATAAACATATATTTTAGTGGCAAATTCTAAAAAATTGTTATAAATAAAATGACTTATTAAAACCCATTACTTTCTTGACAAAATTATTAAAAAAGAAACGATTTACAATTTCATAATGATTACCTAATAAATAAAGAATTGTAAAAAATTTGGTTTGCTGAATTCCTAAACAATATTTTTTTTTGATGATTAACAAAAATGTAAAGTAAATTAATCAATAATTTTAAATACAATTATTTATTCTGTATGGGGAATATATTTAT
The DNA here is from genome assembly GCA_936432065.2 of Rutpela maculata. Classification (NCBI taxonomy): domain Eukaryota; kingdom Metazoa; phylum Arthropoda; class Insecta; order Coleoptera; family Cerambycidae; genus Rutpela; species Rutpela maculata. The sequence continues at coordinate 318,006,822 of OW386285.2, read as the reverse complement.
TTGCGTATATACCAAACAGTTAAAATTTAATGCAACTCATTGTTTAATGTCGTACAGAAAGAAGCTATCTATGTAAATATATTAAAAATATTTTATTCAGTAAATACTCTAGTCAGATTTACAATTTCCCATGCATATGCAGCTTATTATGCAATCAACTCCTAGTTTTTTACAACAACAAAACTAATTTTATCTTTGTAAACAGACAAACTTATCCCAATGTGACAATTCTTTCCTTACATTAAATTTGCAAACGAGCATTTTTGTATACACGTTTCTATTTGCTATTTCAATCGTATTCAAATAATGCCTTGCGATGTCGAATGATGCGAAGGGCGCGTTCTACCACAGTTTACAACACTTTATGCATGTGCGATCAAAGCGCCGGGTATCGCTCCCGATACTAAATAATTTATATCTTCCGCCAGACTGATCCGATTGTAAAAATTTTTTCACTAAAATTAAATTTGATGTTTCTACTACAATACTGCGCACATAATTGATATAATATTTCTACACATAGAAAAAATACTTCGATGCTACAATTTTCCCTACAATATGTCAGCATCCCAGCAATTTTTATTTTTTTCTTAGAAGATCAATAATCAAAATATCATTTTAGTACAGCTATCGTAATCGCCATACATTATTTAATCTCCGTCTAAAATTTGATCCTTGTAGATTTTATAGTTTCTGAGATAAAACGAGATATATCTGAAAAATGTTAAATATCGTGTATCGCCGAAAAGGGGTGAAACATTAATATGGGGGATGAACGCAAGCTTGTATCGCAAATCGCCCTCCGGAAATGGATTCGGCAGAAAATTTTACATAACATAGACCTAATTTTAAAAGTATGTCCAAAAGATGCATAGCAATGAAGAAATAAGCGGAATTAAGATTACCGGATCCTTGTCTACTAATATCCAAAATTAATATAGTCAGTTTATTATAAACACTCACTATCACTATCAGTAGAGCCCCTAGCACTCGTATACGATTTAACAGATTCGCGGACAGTACTGAAATTGCGGAGGAACTCAGAAACACACTTTTGAAGTAAGTACTGGTGCGATTTTTATGAAAATTTTTTCACATCATTTTGCACAAACATCTAGGAACGGACCTGGCTAAATATAAATTGCATAAACTAATGTACAATATTTCAAGTTATTCAATACAGTTGTGTAACGGTTTCTTGTCGGGTAGCTGGTTCGGAGATTAATCAGGGTCCAGATTAGTTAATAAGACAGCCCAATAAAAAATATAAACAATTTATTTACTTTTTCAAACAGGTAATGTGTGGCAGTGTTACATAACACACAGGTACAGGTTATATGTCCGTATCTTTTACGGTTCTTAAGACAACATTTTCTATTATCTGAGAGAGAGAGAGTGTAACGGTTGCGATGCGATGTCTCTGGCTTTGGCGGCGAAACGGCGCCGGGGAATGACTAACGACTCGAGGGGGTCCCAGTTCAACACGCTGTAGGATTCCCAGGGTCAGATTGCATTCGTTCCGTCGTGTTTGCGTCGGGAGATGCACAAAACTGCAATATGTCCAGCTCAGCACGCTGTAGACAGATTGGCAGGATTATCCATTCTCCATTATGTTGATTTGCGGCCTGGCTTTTATATCCGAGAATCCTCGCTTACTGGTGACGTAGAACTGCGTATAGTTTAGTGTCGTGTGCAAATCCATGCCTCTAGACGGGAGATGGGTAGGTTTGCGTGCCGTGTGCACATTGGTGTCGTGTGTAAATCCGGAATCTTAGTAATGGAGCAGGAATTTAAAGAATGCTTCATTACAGTTGTATTAGCATAAATTTACAAAAACTCCAGACTATCTCAACTACGTTAGCTTAGCAAATTTGAATAACTTATAAGCAAAAAAAATAAAATGATTACAAACGAGAGGACACTACCCGCTGCACTTGCATAGATCACAATGGCAATACTACTGCATATGCAGTAGCTGCCCTGCGATATACCCACGTAGTTCGAAAATGACTTGTTACCAAGGAGGCATTTACAAGACCTAAGAGGACAGTGCCCAAAATTGTGTAATGCTGCTGTGGGACAATAAATAGGCAACTTCACTTATTCTTACGTAAAAATGTACTGCTACAACAGTAGTGTGTTTTCTGGCCTCTCAAATATGCACTGCTATAGCAGTAGTGTCCTATAGCATCATCTGAAATTTACTACTATAGCAGTTACTGTGCGCGAATGTGTTAACATATTTTTATTAAATTCTCTCTTTTCTAGAGAATAGTTTACTCTACATTGAAGTAGGTGTGAAAATGTGGGAGGGTAAAGCAACAGTGGGAATATGGGAAGATAGTGGAAAAATGGGAAGCAGTGTTGAGAATGTCAGGAACAGTGTGAGAATATGGTGCGAAATGTAGTAAGAGAGAATAGTGAGTAGGTTGGAGAAGGTGGTGAATAAGTGAAAGAGGGAATAAAATGGTGGGGAAGATAGAGGGGATGTGGGAACATGGTTGGGAGGTTAGGAAAAGTGATAAGAAGGTAAGGAAACTGATGGAAGCTGGTGGGAAAATCGGGGGAGGCGGAAAGGTTGAAGAAAGACTATGGGAAAGTGAGGAGCGGTAGTGGAAACGTAGGAAAAGATAGCGGATATATGGAAAGGTGAGAAACAGTATTGATAAGTGGGAGAAGAATCGAGTGGTGGTGAGAAAATTGAAGAAGGTGGGTAGTTAGGGGAATATGATCAAAAGTTGGGGGAGATGATAAGATGATAGGATAATAGAATAGGCAAGTCTAGCGTCGGGTGTGAGCTAGTATTTCATAAATTGACATGTCATTATTGACTCTTCAACAGCGTCATTCACTCGTTTGAGAAAAATTTTGAAAATTACGATTATTTTTTACTACCACGTTAACCAAACTAATACGAGCTATACAGGTACTTAAGTGGTGGACATATTTTATTCTCTTTTCTTTCAAGAATATGTTTAATAAAATTCATTACTTGTTTGAAATCTGCAATTATTTGTAATACTAGTAACTCGAAGGAGAAGAATGGATTTCTGTAAGTGTTTAAGTTGTTGTTTAAATTTATCATTTCGAGTGATACATTGTTCAATTTAGGTTTTTTAGTAAGAGAAAAATATAACTAGATGAAAATTCAGAAAAAGTGCAAGTTAAAATATTATATTATTTTGAAGTGTAATAGATAGGAACTTTGCTAAAGACAGCCGAGCTAAATTGCTTCTTATCAAGTAGGGTAGAGTACAGATCTAAATAAAAAAATCGTGTCAGAGAGCATATTTACTTTTAAAAATTCTGTTTAAAACTCATCATGATATGAGCATTATTTTTCCCAATTATTAGATAAAAATCAAAATTAATACGCACACGGTTAAAGTTATTGTATCTAAGCAGGAAATAGCTGATAATAAACAAGTTGACGAATTGATTGAAGACATGGATGTATCTCTGGCAAAATTAAAAAACAATGTTATTTAATGACATTAACTATCGATAAGTATTTCAGTTTCTAAAATATCAAACACATATTTACAAAAAGTATAACGAAATATAATTTCCAGCAAATTTATTTGATTTCAGATTGGTTGTCGTTGAAACGTTGAAGTTATTAACAAATTAATGCCGTCGGTAACGGTTTATCTAAAAACAAAATTATTTTATTTAGTCTCAATTACATATTTGGACTTCTACGTCTAGTAAAATTTATAAAAAGAAATTTATATATGGGGCAAGCATAGAGGCGTCTTGTTTGTGCACGTATTTCGACACATACAGTGAAGCAACGTTCATCGCTGTTAGTACTTGGTTGGGTAACCCCATCTGAGAGAACACGGCGAACTCGTCTCACCTTCTAGCGGCTTGTACATCAGCGTAAACGCGAAAGCTATGTAATTTCAAGACGAGAATTATGTAGTGGATGTACCCTCCTTCGGAGGGGACGTAGAGCAGTATTAAATTTTGGGCAAATAAAATATCCCTACTCTTCGACAGAGAAAAGGTTCGGCAAAATTTTCATATTGGGGGTAGCTCGTCTCCTGGCGTAGGTGATAGGTCTTTTTTTTCGAGGCGGGGAAACCCACACGGGCTGCCCATCGCTGGAATGGGTCTGAGTGTCAGAGTCTAACTGACTGAAACCCCTCCTCCTACTGGGGCTCATCTGTAAAAAATACTTCGAGGGCACTGCAGCCTCCTGGGCTTATTATGCTCTCCCTGCCTTAGTTTACACTGTCTATTTTAATATTTCTGTATCACTGGAAAGGTGATAAGGTGATACAGGTCTAAAAATGGGCGAGTTTTGATGGTTTCTTGGTCTATTTGTGTTTGCCCGTAGATATTATATCTTCTGCGGTCCAACGCCTCGCAGTCGTGTATAATATGTTCCAGAGTTTCTGGTACCTTACCGTACAGTCTGCAGTTGAGGTTGCCAGCAAACTTTCCAATTAAATGCAGGTACTTCTTATCGGGAAAGTGTCCCTTCAGAACTGTTGTGGTTCTCAACTGTTCTTTGTGGGCAGTTCTTCAGTTTGAATATGGTCCATTGATAAGTAAGTGTTTCCCCATATCTTTCCTGTAATATCTCTGCAGTAGTAGCTTGATCCAATATTTGATTACCCTTCTGGCTGAACCTTTTGTGATGGTATGTCCCGGCACCCAGAGTAGTTTTACTCTGTTCCGGTCACCCAAAATTTTGAGCTCTTCGTGTCCCAAACCAGTCTGGAAAACACTTGTTATAAGTTAGTGCCTTAAGTGCCGCCTAACTGATTCAATTGAAATCTGCTGGTTCACATATTGTCGTTTGACATTCTTGCATGTACACTCGAATATAGCCAGAATTTCTGTCTAGAACACTATGAAGTGCTGTCCAGGAGAGATCCTTATACTTGCTCTTGTCCTTTCACCATGTATTCCTGCTCCAACTCCTGTTTCCATCCTGGACCCGTCGGTATACCAGGTCAGGCCTTTGCGTAAAGCGTCAGGAGCACCTGTCATGCACTCCTTCCTATCTTCAATGGTGATAGTGAAGGGATTGTTGAATGTAATTTTTGTACCATGTAGTCCAACCTCATACTCAATAAAGGATCTGCTACAATGTTTATTATTCTCGTGTGCCCCGAATCACCTCCGAGGAGACTCAGGTTCTGAGAGTTTTGCAACCTGTAACCTCGCATTCTGGCTTACCCTTGAATCACAAAACTAAGTGGACAGGTCTAATAGAGTCTCCATGGCTGCTGTAGGGATGTTTTTAATTGCACCTGTAATTTTCAGGCAGGCCAGTCTCAGCACCCAGCTCAGCTGCACCATACCAGGATTGAGCCCCCGTGTCTTGCTATACAATCGTCTGCATGTTGCTAGTATGCCAACAGACTTATGTATTACTCTGTCCAGGTGTTGGTTGCAGGTAAGTTTGGAGTCTATAATGACTTACGTAGTTTACCTCCTCCGACATCTGTAATTGTGTGTCTTGGAGAACTAGTGGACCCAATTCCTCCAGGTTTCTCCTTCTTGTGTTCCAACGTCTTTTCCACCTTCTGAATTAGATGGTGAAATGCCGTTTCCATCATCATGCCTCCTCTGTACGCATATTGGCCTTGATATAGTGGGTTTCTGACCAGTATATCATCCCTGATATGTCTGTTCATTATCTTAATTTGGAATGACATAAGACTTATGACTACCACAATCAAGGGACTTCCCTTGATTATGGTAGTTTCTTTCGGCTTTTGGTATAAATATCATCTTAACTGGCTTCCAAATTTTTGGTATGTAACCCAGCGCTAGGCTGGCTCTGTACAGTGTATAGATTTTTTACGCTAGCAAGTCTGTGTGTGCCTTTCTGTAGCATTATTGGCCAAATTCCATCATATCTCGTTGATTTGTATGATTCAAATGAGTTTATTGCCCGATGATAGTCCTTGGTAGCGGAAATAGGCAGACGTTAAATAAATGAATTTTAAAAAAGTTTACATATGAAGAAGTGAAACCGGTAAAAATTAAAGCTGCATCACCCCAGCAAATCCCATGTTTCTCTGCGAAATAAAGTAACCAGTATGATGCAAAGAAAATGGAATTAGCATATTTGCATTGTACATCGTAGAGATCGAAATCGGTCACTACACATTCTGAACGATTAAAAATATGGGAAACATAAATATAATTTTATACATTTTTGTCCCTTGACCTTGCTATCTTTATGGATTGTAAATTACATACTAATTTCATCATTACTCTGATAAACGTAAACTATAATCATAATAATCAACTATTCGCACTTTTGCCGATTACCTAATTGCATAAACAAATTAATCGAATAAGCAAATTCAAATAAAATGATTGAGATAACTTCGTTAAGGAAATATTTGTTAAGTATTACCATCTATGTCAAATGAATCAAAATACTGCTCCTCTTATAATATCAACTAGATGTAAATATACTTTTGGAGCATTAAGATTTTTGTATAATTTTTTAACATCTTTCAGGATATTCTTCGCAGGTTCTTGAATATCAGTTATATTTTTCCATATAACTTCCATATTTTAAATTTTAATTGTCTTCTGATGATTCCAGATTGGTTAGCGATATGCTTGTCAGAATATTATATAGTATTTTTGAGTTTATAGAATGTTGTCAAAGGTTGTTACTCTCTCCATCTTTCTTATTAAAATGTTTAATAACTTTTTAAAACAATAGGGGGTACTTCTAAGGCTTAAGAAAATTTAGTGTCATTTGAATACCATCATAGCCGTCCTTCATAAGTTATCTAGCTTACAAGTAACGTGACAGAAGGAAAGGCTGATGACTCAAGGACGAACAGACATACCGGCCATGTTGACGATAGCACGAACATGGTTTTGGAAGATTGGGGGGCGGATCAGCAGCTGTAAATTTTTAGAATAATTCTTGACCTTTTCGTATACCCTGCAAAATTTTACATGTTCGCTCAAACTAAATTACCATGTGTTATATATACATGGTAATTCAAATATGAAAGGTTCCAAATAATATGATTAACACCATTTAATTGTGGGTCTGAATATACAAACAAAGAAAATGAATGCAAAATATGTTTTGCTGATAAATGTTAGAACCTACCTTCAATTTAGGAACTAAAAAACGATTGTCCTAATATTTAAAAAATGATGATTTCAAAGAATTGTTATTGTTTGTAAATGGCATACATCAACATAAATAATAATAAATAAAAAAGTGACTAATATTCGATGCTTTTGAAAACATTATCATTTTTACGAGTTTGGTTCATTTTATTTTGAAACGAGAAAGGTAAGATTTAAGATGAATTCCTCGAAAAAATATCTGCACTCTTAACAAATTTTTACGTGCATTTGGTTGGGCTGTGGTCAAAAAATTTAAAACTAAGTATAGGCAGGGATCTACCGGGCACAAGCAAAGAACCTCAGGGAGGCAACCCAAGGCAGGGAGTCAAGCGCGACCGGTCCGAGGGAAGCACCCCCGAGGGTCTCAGAAAAACACGGCCAATTAGGAAGGGCAGGGTCAGCAATGAACCTGGTTCTTCTTATGCGGCCGCACACATTACTTTTACACAGGTAAACATACATCACTGCAAGGCAGCTTCAGCTGCCTTGCAGAGATACATTTTAAACAATAGTATAGATATAGTACTGATACAAGAACCTTGGGTTTACAAGGGGCGTATCAGGGGACTACAGGTGGGACAAGAATGGGAAGTAATCAGCCCACCAGAGGACCACCCAAGAGCTTGCATCATTGCAAAGAAAAACATTAATCTGCTACCAACGTGGGGACTATGCACCAGGGACCTAATGGTAGCACGAACTAACGTCGAGATGGAAGGGTCAATGAAGGAGCTAGTAATAGCTTCGGCATAACCTTCCTTATGATCAGCCAGGGCTACCTCCAACCCAGGAAATTAAAGAACTGGTCCAGCAATGCGAAACAAACCATCTAGAGCTCATCCTATGTTGTGATGCCAACGCACACCACATTGTCTGGGGGAGCACAGGCAACAACACAAGGGGTGAGGCACTCCTAGAATTTATTATTAGTAATAAGCTAGAAGTAGTAAACCGCGGAAATGAACCGACTTTCGTCACAGCAACAAGACGAGAAGTAATTGACATTACCATTACTACGCAATGCGCGGGACGAGTGATAAGTGACTGGCATGTATCCCAGGAACCATCGCTATCGGACCACAGGTATGTAAGATTCAAAATAGAAACTCTGGAAGAAGGACAGATGAGCAGAAACCCAAGAACCTGCGATTGGGAACTCTTCAACGAGAACCTAGAGCAGGGGCTGAAGGACTGTCCATCAAGACCACAAACACCGGCGGAAGTAGAACTACTGAGCGACTTAATAACCTCAGCAGTAATAACAGACTTCGCTTTAGTCGCTATACTGCCCTCTGAAAGAGAGAAGAGCCAAGCGTGAAACCCCATGGTGGAATCGCGAGCTCTCCTCCAGACGGGCAGAGGTTCGAAGACTGTTCAACCAGGCTAAAAGGACTGGCAGATGGGATGATTATAAAGAGGCCCGTCTGAAATACGTCTACGCCATTAGAGACGCAAAAACTAAATCATGGAGGAAGCAATGCGAGGAGATAGAAAATACTCCCGAAGCTGCTAGACTCCAGAAAATCTTGCAGAGAGACAATCAGGGAAAGATAGGATCACTGCAAAGACAACAAGGGGAGTACACAAACACTGAGAAGGAAACCCTAGACTTATTACTAGAGACACACTTCCTAGGCAGTGTAACTACCCCACAAGACAGAAGCGGTCCACCCGAAGACATACCAATGAGAAGGGCGTCAAAGGAGGACTGGAAAATTGCGAACAAGATAATTAACAAAACAAGACTTGTATGGGCAAACAATTCATTTGAACCATACAAGTCACCAGGGCTGGATGGAATATTTCCAGCTCTACTTCAACAGGGAGTGGAAATACTTGCAACACCCCTGTGCACATTATTTAGACCAGTCAGGCCCTGGGTTATGTGCCAACCGGCTGGCGGAAGATAAAGGTGGTATTCATACCAAAACCAGGGCGTGATACCTACGCCCAGGCTAAATCCTTCCGACCTATCAGTCTAACATCATTTATTCTGAAAACCTTGGAGAAACTGGTTGATAGGCACATCAGGGACGATAGAATGAGTACAAAACCTCTATATCGAAACCAGTATGCCTACCAAACAGGAAAATCTTGTGAGTTAGCAATACATGAGCTTATTCAACAAATAGAAAGAGCCCTAGACAGTAAAGAAACTGCCATAGGAACCTTCTTAGACATAGAGGGTGCCTTCGACAATACCTCATTCGACTCACTAAATGAGGCAGTGAAGAGGCGCGGAGTCGAAAAGTCAATAACAAGATAGATCGACTCAGCACTCAGAACTAGGAAAATTCAGTCCACGCTAGGATCCACAACAGAGGAGGTGTCCGTGATCAGAGGATGCCCGCAGGGGGGGGGGGGGGTTATCTCCTCTCCTGTGGTGCCTGGTTGCGGACGAGCTCCTATCTCGACTGGAACAGCGGGGAATATATGCGCAAGGTTATGCAGACGATATCGCCATCCTGGTAACAGGAAAATGCAGCGGAAAAGATGCAGCGAGCCCTCGTTATGGTAGACGAATGGTGTACCCAGGAAGGTTTTTCCGTGAGTCCAGGGAAGACCACTGTGGTCGCCTTCACAAGAAAGAGGAAACTCAACCTGGGAAGATTATATCTCCGGGGAAACGAATTGCAGGTGAGAAATGAAGTCAAATACTTGGGACTGATTCTAGACACCAAATTAAACTTCAATGCTCATCTAGATAGAGTGACTACCAAAGCTACGCGGGCCTTATGGGCCAGCAGAAGAATGGTAGGTAAAAATTGGGGACTACAACCAAGAATGGTACACTGGCTGTACCAAAGGGTTGTAGTACCAATAATAACCCATGCCTCCCTGATCTGGTGGCATAAAGCCGGAAAAGGGGAGGCAATGAGAAAACTACGGAAAGTACAAAGACTAGCATGTCTAGGCATAACAGGAGCAATGTCAACAACGCCTACCGCAGCCATGGAAGCGCTACTTTGCCTGCCCCCACTACAATTAGTAGTGGAGAGTGAGGCACTGTTGGCGGCGTACAGGCTGAAAATAAACGGACATGGGACCATTCCAAGAATAGGATACCACACCGAAATATTCCAACAAATAAGAAAAAATCGACTACTAGATATGCAGTTAGATAGAATCAGCACAAGCCACAACTTCACAAAGACCTTCAGGATATACATACCCGATAGGGAAGAGGAAGGAAAAAGGCAACTGCGAAGACATCCAAATGATACCATATGGTATACTGACGGATCGAAAACGTCAAGAAGTACTGGAGCAGGTGTTACGGGGGACCAACCAGGGACAGACATCAGTCTGAACCTGGGCAGTACCGCAACGGTGTTCCAAGCAGAAGTCACAGCCATAGAAATCTGTGCACAAGAAATGATACGGAGGTCATATACTGACAAAAGAATCCGCATCATCACTGACAGTCAAGCAGCTATCAAAGCTCTGAATGCAGTAGAGATACGTTCCAAAACGGTAAAAGACTGCCTTGAATCCCTGGCAAAACTGGCGGAACACAACAGTATACAACTGGAGTGGACACGAGGACACCAGGGCAATGAAGGCAACGAAAAAGCAGATAAGCTGGCCAAAGAAGGCGCAAATACAGCCTTGATGGGACCGGAGCCATCCTGCGGGATATCATACAATACCGCAAGAGGAATGGTAAAGGAATTATTGAGTCAGCAACATATCTTGTATTGGACTGGCGCGCCGGGGATGAGACAGTCACGTATGTTCATCACCGGCGGGCTATCCAAGACAAAGACTAACGAATTGCTAAAGCTGAGCAGAAAACAGCTGAGGTGTGCAGTGGGAATTCTAACAGGACACTGCACACTGAACAGTCACCTAACCAACAAGGGCGTGGAGGATAATCCAGAATGCAGGATGTGTGGTGAGGATGAAGAAACTCCTCACCACATACTATGTGAATGCCCAGCCTTGGTGGCTGGGAGGTTTTCATACTTCTGGGGACTAACCGTGGCCCCGGAAGAAATAGCCAGAGCTCCCATTGACCGTATACTCTCCTTTTGGAGAGAAACGGGATTAATGTGATAACGAGACTATGGGGTACAATAAGCTTAAGCTTCAGTACGGCGGGGCTTCGCACCGCAACCCATAAGGAAAAAAAAATAGGTATAAGTTTCTCTTGTAAAGTAAATAAATCAATAAAATATTTAAAGAAAAAAAATAGATTTAAGCGTCTTAGTGAAATTTGTTTTTGAGTACCTACACAACAATCAACTGCATATAAAAAATTAATCATTTGTTTTCATTGTCGGTTATTCCTTGAGGAACTTTGGATAGGTCAAGTGGATGTTACTTACGCGGACTTCTCCAAGGCCAAGGTCACTTGGTAACTTGATTAGTAATAATAATGAAACTTGACAATGTTAAAGAACCATGGAGAATCCATCCATACCCATAAAGACAAAGTTTCCCCACCATGAAACAGGTCACAATGTATTTTTTTGGAACTACGCCAAAAATCAATTAAATAATTTTTAACACATCAGAAGATGTATGGCATTAAAACTAAAAAAGTCGAAGGGAGCCAAATTTGAGCTTAAAAAAATATTTTATTAAAAAGGGAAATGTATAAAGTACGCCGATTACGGCACAGAATCCGGAATCCGGAAGTATGCCAAATGTTTCATTTCAATTTGTTTTATTTTTATTTTATATTTTATATCGTTTTACGACTTTACAAATACTTTACAAAGATCAATTTTAGGATAATTCAAAAAACAAACGTTGAGGATGGATGTAGCTTGAATATTAAGCATGTTGAAACATGATCATGCTACCTAAATACTCAAATAGGTGTTTTTAACTTAGTGAAGAAAATCATCATAATATGTTTCTCCTGGTATAATATAACAATTCAATTCTTTTTGAAAATCATAAAACACGTGATAATCTCTATGAATTTATGTTAATTTATCTACAACTTGTTAATCACTCCAAGGGTGCAAACAATTTTTAAACATCAAACTTCATTAAAATTATGAGTGGATCTAATTTTTACCGACGAGTGTAGCTCATATTCGAAAATTTATATGAACCAGAAAGAACAGAATTTGTGTTAATTCTGCAGCGTATTTGTACAAACGTGACCAAATTCCTCCCAATTACAAAACTCTTCCTCATTCGATAACTATTAAGACTTTAAGTATATTTCGCTGTCCAACCAAAATTATTCCTTATCAATAATAAAAATGTTTATGTATACACGTCGCTTATCTTAATAGTAGAAAAATTCTAGGTTAAGTGTTATAAGTAACAATCTAGCTGAAACTCATTAACACTATCTAAAGATAACAGTCCCATAAAACACTTGAAGACCCGCTTAGTTTGATAAATGGTTTTTAAGAACCCCGGCCTGAATAAAAGTAAGTTGATTTTTCTTTGCCTGTGCTGAATGCAAATTTGTAATTGATCTAGAGAGCGCCGAGTTCAATTGTTTCATTGCCCCGGGACGTAGCGGTCCGCCCTGACGAGCTGTCACTCTGACGTGCGATTGTTTTTGTTCGACGTTCCGAACTGATCTACTATCCACCCGTCGTAGAGGTTAGCCTAGGTCAGGATGAACTCACGCCATTGCTGCAACTGTATTAAATTACCATTTGTTTGAAAATGTGCAAAAAGTAGAACCTGCACACGGAAGAGCCGAAGTACACGAAGGTCGCACTGTGGCAGTTTTACTTTACAATGTTGCTGAATAGCGTAGGTTGGGGGTAAGTGGGAAATAATAACGTCAAATTAGCTTTGAAGAGGGCTGGAACCATTGGTGTGATACATCATGCTTGACTAATTAGCGTTTTGTCTACTAAGTTGTCATCATCAGGAATTAATAAGAAGACACAAATATGTATTAGTTGGATGTCGACCCGCAGTGATTTTTTTTAACAGATAGATAGATTTAGTAGTTTTATAGCACAGATTTGGGATTAATTTTTGTGGATGTTAGGTAAGGCGAGATTTTAGAGAGAATGTCTCGTAAGGGAGACTTCTTATAATATATTTGCATGATAAGACTTAGACCATCAGTATATAGTACAGTCACTTGGTGTCATAAAGTACCCAAACTTCGCACTAATTCATACCGGCTTGGAATTTTTTTCTTTTCTGCGGACTCTTAAACTTTAGTGAATCAGCTTTAAACATTAAAAAGGAATAGATGTGCTTTTACCCTTAAAGGGGTGAATAGTAGTAGTTGGGGGTGGTATTCACCCACCCCCAAAGTTAAGAAATCAATAATTAACGAAGTACTGAAAATAAATTAATTACTTACTTTTACTTATGTTTTTGGGATCGCTGATCACGAACGTGAAGTCAGAAATTAAAAATGTTATGTTGCACCTTCATTATGGCCGATATAAAAGGTTATTATGGATGAATTAATTATTTTTTAGAAATTAGGACTTTATTAGCAGATCGTTACATTTTGAGACATAAAACTCACCTCTTAATAAGAAAATTAATTTCTCTTATCCCCAAGAGCGTGAAAACCACATCTAAAGTTAAAAAATGAGTATAAAGGAAGTACTGGGAATTTATTGAATTTATTAATGAAACTAATATTATTTCTGATATTGATTACGAATTTAGATCGGGATTTTGTGTTAAGGTGTAGCAAATTAATAAACAATAATTAATATTTTCCAATTTTATTAACTATATAGAGATTTAACCTAAATTTGTAATAATTATTCATCTTCATCAATGTTTGAGTCATAAATGCGTCAATTTAAAAAAAACTTTAAGAGTAACTTCAAACACTTCTATCTCCTAAGCTATTATCTTTATCTAAAAAATAAAAAAAGCAACCTTAGTTCATCGCCATAAAATCAGTGTTTTGCTTAAAAATCAACGCCCTGTAACTCGGCGGGTGTTAAAGCAAAAATAACGATATAAGAGTGTTTATACTCCTCTCTTTATGGTTTTGCTACTAAAGTTCTTCTGAGTTTCCTGTTTACCTGTTTCTGATTCCAGCAGAGCACATCCCAGTACTTCATTGCGTACGTTTCTGTCTTTTTTGTAATTGTTTCCCTCTTATTTATGTTGACGTTTTATGTAGGCTTTATTCTTATTATACTATATGTGGTGTGTTTATCTTATGTTATATTATTGTTTTTGCTGGTAGCTCTTCTCAGATTTTTCTGTTAGCTTTTGTTGCTTCAGTTTTAACTCCATATTGTCATCGTTGGCAGTATGGTGGCTATGCATGCCCTCTTAACCGGCATCATGGTGGTTTAATTTTCTCAATGAAAGATAGAATTGTTCTTGTAACTCTGTAGGCCATCTTAATTCCCTAATTCTCCTTTTCAGTTGGGTCGTCCGATAAGTTCGAGTATTTCAGTTTATTTGTTGTTCTTAGAGAGCAGTCGCCTATTTTGTATTCTTCCCCACTGACCGATCTCTCTTTTATTGACCAGTCTCACAGCATTATTAGACTCCCCTTGAAGTTTATTTTCAGTCCAGCTGTGGTTTCTTGTTTTTTAGAAAGTTGAGAATATCCGGTCTTCTTCCGTGACAATTAGAAGACCATTCGCATATGCTAGTACGATCAAGATTTTCAATGTTTCTACGTCTTCGTTAAAATTTGGTGTCACTTTCGTTGTCCACTGTATCACATTTAGGACCGTGGTGAATAGTAGAGGAGATAGAGGGCATCCTTGGTTGACTTGTTCTGTTTGATTTTCGCCGTCTATCCAATCCATTAAATGGTAGTGGTTTCGCGAAGATGGGCTTTTATTTTCCTGTTTATTAAGTAGTGCGATACTGCTTTACTCCGTAGGGCCTCGTGGGGGATAATATTAAATGTCTTACATAGATCTATTGCGACTATGTGCAGTTTTGTCCTTTTTCTCACAATTTATCTTCTAGGGCATTTCTAGTGGTCTACATAAGGTCCCCCGTTGACGTACCATAGATGAATGCTATTTTTACTCTGTTGGTCTTTCAATGTGTTCGACCGGGAATTGGGCATAGTATTTGTAGAGTGCAGAGTGTTGTTCTTCTGTAATCATCTATATCCTGTGGCTGGGTTCGGGAGGAATATTTTTTTTATTGGGTTTCATTTCATAGGCAGGGATGCGATTTGCATGCAGGCTTTAGTAATAATTACTAAGGTTTGCTCTTTTAGCCTTTTCGTTCCATAGAGCATTAACTCGCTCTAACTATTATTTCTAGCAGATGACCCTTTGATGGTGGCTTGTTCAAAAATAAATAATATTCTCTAGCCAATGGATTCTTGCATTCATTTTTTCTCTTTTTTTCCCTCCAGATTCTTGGCCCAATGTTGAAGTGATGTATCTTCTTGTGCGCGTATTGTTATTTCTTCTGTGTTTTTTTCAGATGTCTGAAGGTTTAATTTGTCATTGTCCTGGTGGAAGGTTTACTACGTTTTCGAAAAATGCCTGTTTCTTTTAATTACTCATTTATGTTCCACATCCGTGTTATGTATATATTGTGTTCGCTTTTTATCTGTTTATGTTTGTTGTTTTTTCCTTTCTTGTTGGGTTCATAGGTGATTTCTCCCTCTTTTAACATTTTTCTTGATGCAGTTTTTAATTTTTGAATCTATTAATATCCAGTCTAGTTCTTCTGTCAGTTGTTTTTCTATTTCCTCGCGGTATTTTTTCTAGAAGTTTTTGTGCTGTAGTAGGAAGATATTCCAGGTATTGCATGGTGTTTTGTTATTTCTTTTACTTCCATATAATAGTTTGTTTTGTGTACTGGTTTCTACTGAGGAAATCCCATAGATGAAATACAAATATCCGTAGACATCCGAAGGATCTGCAATTATGCTTTGTATATCAAGTTAACGTTCAAAAAGGATATTCATATAACGTCTTAAAAAAATATTAGAACGAGACCCAAAGAAAGCCACAGATGGACGTTAATAATATATATTCAGGCTACCCTGTGGACATCTTCTAATAGCACAATGTAGTCTTATAGACAACCTCTAGTAATCCGAAGTAACCCCATGGATGTTTAGTGAACGTAGGTACATACAGTAAATCCTATAAATGTACACGAATATCTGTGGGCATCTAAATACAATTGCGTTATGTTGTCACAATACGGAACATAAGTTGTTGCACGTCCAAAGATACCCATGTATCGTTCCAAAAAGTTATCGAAATAATGTGCGGAGAAAATAATACATGAACATCCATAATACAACAGTGGGTTGTCCAAGGAGTATCCAATAAATGCCCTTTGCAGACTCGAGGTTGTCTCATGGATAACTTTTTTGAACAGAATACATCCGAGACGCATCAAAATTGGGCATTCACCTCCATAAGGCTGAAATTTCACCAAATATTTAAAAATATAATTTTAATTTTTTTTTCCTATTGACAACCAAAAACGACAACAATTGGCTCATTCTAGATATTAGTTAAAATAAAGATTTACCGCATGATATTAAAAACAAAACTAATTACCTACTTTGCCTACTTAAAAAAAAAAAACTGCTGCCCAAGGAATCACTACTTCCACATCCAGATTTGCTACTCAAGTCTCTCAAGGAAAAAAAATTTATGTGGAAATAAATGTTTATGAAATTTTATTAATATAATATTTGAAAAACCCATAAAACGATATCCCACATGGGTAGTGGGGTGGGGGTAGTAATAGGGGGGTGGTAGTGGGGATGGGTGAAGTAAAAAAAATATTTTGAGGCCTTTGGTTCTTGTACGCACACTAAAACACAATTTTTTTCACCCCCCTTTATAATGGGGTGGGGGTAGTAATGGGGGTGGCTAATGCCAAAAATTTTTTTGAGACATTAGCTTCTCTTGTATATACTAAATACCAATTTTATGGATTTTTACCTGCTCTATTTACATATTTACCCCCATTTACCCCAATTTACCTCTAACCCTTCAACGGAATAAGATGAAAATATAATGTAGTTCCAAATCTCGTTAAAATACATACGTGTACCAAATATCAAGTCAAGTCTGGTTAAATGGAAGAGCAGAAGTTTACTTCTAACTATTTCTGAACTTCGCCATTTGTAAATTTTACAACTTGTATGTTTACAATAAAGACATTTATCATTATTATTAAACGGTTCCAGAGTAATCGTGAGCACAAAAAAAAAGTTACAGACAGACCGACAGACAGACAGGCAGAATTTTTTTTGCTCCAACTTAAAATCTCTATGTTTCATGAAATTCTAAGCCGTCTGAATAATAAAAATTTTTAAAAATTTAATTTAACTAATTGTTTTCATTTTCGGATATTAATAAAAAAAAAGGTTCAAAGAGATCTATTAGGTTATCCATATGACATCCACAATAAATATAATAAATGAACGTCCCATTAGGATGTCTAAAGGGCATTCACAATGGGCATAACATTACAGATGTCCCACCAGGACATCTGTAAAGACATCTACGAAGAATATCATAAATGTACATCCCACTAGGAACTAGGAAGGCCATAATATATAAGATCTGCATTGGACATCATAAATTTTGCGTCCCATCAGCCAACTTTATAACATCCACAATAAATAATAAATATAACTCTAATTTGGATATTCATATGACATACACATATTAAATTTTAAATCCCATGAGGACGTCCCTATATAAATATTGAATATAAATGTACGTGCCAATAGGACGTCCACAGCGTACAAAGAAAGGATAAGAGAGATAATAAATAAATAAAAATATTTGTCTCGGGGATGTTCCTAGAACATTCACATTTAGGATGTGCCTATGGTATCCACAATGGACGTAATAATATTTACAACCAAATCGGATGTCCATATGACGTCCGTTCGAATTAACTGGACATGGACATCCCTGGACGACTCGGACATTGTGTCAACGTTCATCAGATATTGAATTCTAGTAGATAATATTTTTGGCTAGATAATTTTAGTAATTATTGATATAATATTCTATCTATAATTTATAAAGAGTGGTTAGATGGTTAAATTGTTCATAAGAATTAACCATTCTAAAAGAAAAATATAGGTAACCAGTTAATTAGTCGCTGGTTCATTTAAGCAAACACAATAACTCAAATATTTAAATGGAGAAAAATGTAACATTGTTCTCAAACTGAGATAGATACTTTACGCTCATTTTATACATTCGTTTTTATTTAAAACACAAGCGTTATGTCCATTAAATATATTTTAAGCTTAGCTTGTACATACATACCAGTAATTAGTTAAATAAATGGTTGTTTCGAAAAAACAAACCTTTTTTTAAGTGTGTCCTCATTTCCAATTCTCGTTTTAATAGCCATTGCATGTTCATTAAAAATACACGTCCTTGAATGAAATTTTAAGTATATTTGGACAGGCCAACCGCATAGAAACTTTCATTAAATAAGGGCGTGAAATGATTTCGCGATAAATAAGGGGTTGTTTATCTAAAGTCAAAGCCAAATAAATACTAAACATTTTTTTTATGCGTCAACATGATCCTGAAGTTCAAATAAAAGAAAAAAAGAGATTATTTTGTATTAACTTAACTTTATGGAAAATGGGATGAAGACTGTAAATGAAGATAACATAATTCAACGGCATTTTTCGTAATTCAGTGAAACTGAAAATAATGATGTAAAAATTAATATAAAAATGCTATTAGCTCTCGTAATTTGCGTGACAAAAAAAATCTTTCGGAGGAAAAAAACAGTGAATAACTTTTGTATAAAACATTTTTTTGTGTTAAGCATAATAATGGAGTAGGTAATTAGAATTTAAAAAATCTGTAATAGTATTATAAAATATTATTTTGAGTATTCAGTATATAACTTTAAAAGAAACCATTCGTCCTTTTCATATACCTTTGATCTAAATCTGACCAAGATAGAATATCAACAAGAAGTTCCCTTACGAACCGACTTGCCAACTTCTTTCATTCACATACTATTCTAACGTTCAATATGAAAAGACAAGAAAATAACATTTCTTTCTGTATACTGATGATACAAGTCTGATCGAGCCGATATGTTTTAAGGAACCCCCCCTTACGAGGCGTTCTTTCTAGTATCTCTAGCTCTACCTAGAGGATACTCCATCACAAACAAACATTTGTTACATTTCAAAGCCAGGAACTACTAAAGTCCCTACTATTACGCAGAATAAAACCTAGGGATCTATAAGCTCCAGCAACGCATTCCTCAATATGTCTGGAGAGAGTAAGTTTAGGGTCGAAGACAAGTCCTTCACGAACTCCATCTAAGGTCTATCTAAGACGCAATTATCCAAATTATAATTAAAAATGATAGGGTCAGACTTGCGCGAAAAGGACATCACGTTACATTTGGCAGCGTTTAAAGGGAGTTGTTTAGGAACACACCAGGCGTTAAGTGAGTCTAGACTATGCTGAAGTCTTAAGCAGTCGTTTTCGGATTTAATGCAAATATGTCACTTGAAATCGTCAGCGTAAAGAAGATAGCATACGTTAAGTTTGTCAATAATGTCATTAATGAAGAGCACAAAAAACAGAGGGCCAAGTATGGAACCTTGCGGAACTCCTGACGTTTGTTTTAAATGATACAGATTGGAAGTCACGATATTGAACAGACTGAGTCCGAAAAGTCAAATAAGAAGTAAACAAATGAATAAGAGAGTCACTGAACCCAAAGTTTTGTAATGTGTTTAAGAAATTCCCTTACTTCTTGTTGATATTCTAGCTGGTCAAATTTAGATGAATGGTATATGAAAGGAATGAATGGTTTCCTTGAAAGTTACTACTGAATACTCAGACTAATATTTTATAACAATGATGTAAGCAGAAATACAAAATATTTATTTTTAAAAACTAGACGAGCTATAGGGCTCTAAAAAAATTGCTCTTTTTTTTATTTTTGATATGTGTCAAATAAATGAATACTCCTGTCAGTTCTTTACATGAAAATAGTTTCTTATTATTTTTTAATAGTAATTTTGTTTTTTGAATTGAACATATGTCTCTCCTGATGAGTTCTAAAGAGATCGAAAAAAGTTGTACAATTTTTAGGGAGATTTGATCAATGGAACGTTGATAGAAATGTTTTATTTGTTATTTTGTTGTCTTTTCATATTGAAAAGACGACAAAATAACCGTTCTTTCTATATACTGATGATCTAAGTCTGATCAAGCCAAAATATTTTAAGAAACCTCCCTTACGAGGTGTATCTCTAGCCCTACCTAGAGTATACTCCATCACAAACAAACATTTGTTACATTTCAAAGCCAAGAACTACTAAAAAGCACAAAGAAAATAGGTAAAAAATTTCACTCACATGTCTTAACAAATAAAACATTTCTATCAACGTTCCATTGATCAAATCTCCCTAAAAATTGTACAACTTTTTTCAATCTCTTTAGAACTCATCAGGAGAGATATACGTCATATGGAAAGTTTCCTTCACCAATCTCTGATTTTTATCAACACTTCCTTTCGGAAACTCCCGAAAATTTCCTGGAAGCATTTATTCGAAAGTTTCCTTTACCCATCTCTGATATTTTTTCTACGACTACTCAACTACAATTCGTGAAAAACATGATAGTAATTTTGAAATTTAAAGGAGTCAGTTATGGCATACGCGATGTCTTTGGACTTTAAACCGTCTTTTGTGGTTGCTTCACAACTGTTGAATAATGAGTATAATCTCTTGCGATTGGTTTCAGTCCATCGAATAATGAGTTATTACCCACGACCGTAAATAAATAGTATGAACAAAGAATTAAAAAAATATGGCAAGTTCCACAAAATGTCTATAACAAAATGATAAGAGATGATGAACCTAACAAATTATAATCAAAATCGCCCTGTCAATTGTTTTATACACTATGGATGAATCATATTAAAATTTCAAACTTACAGGGGCAAAGATATTTTTTTTATTTGTTTTACACTTTCAAAAATATAAGGGTTGATGACGTGCAGGGCTGATGCCTGCCATGTCATGATTTTCGTACATAGCGTCCTTTGACTCATCACTATACAAATTTCTAGCCTTACACAAACACCGTTATATTTAAAAAACTAAAAAAACACGCTTTTATAAATATTGCACTATAAAGCAAAAAATAATCATCGAATCTGTTCTCTCTCTCTACCCCGTAAAGGCCTTAGTGTAAGCCGTGTTTGTAATTAAGGATAATATTTGAGTATAAAAGCGTGGGGTATTTTTCGAACACTATTTCGAATAGGTTCGATAATTAAAACGCTGAAGACATCATTAGATTAAATGAAAAGCGCCCCACGCTTTTATACTCAAATATACACTTCACTTCGCTTCAGAAGAAGACCACGACAAGATGGTCGAAACGTCAAGCACTCAACCAAGTCTACGCGGAAGAAGACCCGGAAACCGGCAGCCAGATCACCAGCTCCGCGAAAGCCTTAGCACCAAGATTGTACTTAATTACAAACACGGCTTACACTAAGGCCGTTACGGGGTAGACAGAGAGAACAGGTTCGATTATTATTTTTTGCTATTTAGTGCAGTATTTATAAGAGTGTTTTTTTAGATTTTTAAACTATTGTAACGTGTTTCCACCCCTAGGAAACCACCCTCGCAAATTCCGTGGATTCCAAAAATTAAAACAAGAGATTGTACACTAACACACTTTATTAAATAATTTACTGTATACTTCACAATACTGATTACTAACTTAAATGAACTTTACTGACTAAAATTAACAATGTTTATCACTTTGTTTTCACTTTGTATTCTTAACCTCACTTCTCGAAACTTCATAACTTTCTATACTTTCTGAACTTTTCCGAACTACCCGCCGAGAATACGGTCTTTTATACCTAAAAATGACAGATCTTGATTGTTCTGTGATGACGCCACCATTCTCTAGATAATTCCAGATGTCATCACTCTAGAACTACTACTGGTAGGTTCTTTCTCGAGTAGGTGCAAATACATCTGAATTAATTTAAGGGTTGCACCACATTACACTGCCCCCTCCTTAAGCCTGAACGTCCCGGTCAGGCAATTTGGAATCATCGGTGTATTTTGCCAGTCTATCCAAATGTACGATCTTCATCTTGGACTTTTTGCTTCGTTGAATCCGATAAATGGCATCATTTATTCGGACAGTATACGGTCCATCCCAAGGAGGTTGAAGTTTCGGGGGTCTCCATTCCTTCCGCTGTGGGTTGTACAGCCAAACCAGATCTCCCACCTTGAATCCCCCTGTACTGGCATTCTGATCATAACGAGCCTTCAGTCGGTTACTAGTTTTGTTCATCTGCTCTCGGTCATTCTTCGGCTGTTCTCGACTTTCAATTCTGTAGTTGCTCATGGAAAATGGTTCCCCATGGGCAGCACAATTCTTACACTTGCGACACCAGGCCTCCACATCCTGGCGACTATTAACCCAATAGAACCGTTCCCGTGCTCTACTCAATGTCTTGTTTATGCCGAAGTGTCTGCTGGACGTTTCATTATGCGCTTCCTGGAGTACTTCTGGTACACGACCCCTGGGAATTACTAGACGCATGGCAACCTGCTTCCCATCTGGGCTTTCCCATGCTTTACTCAAAAGCCCGTCTACGACCGTAAGTGAATCCCATTGTGACCATAAAGCCTTCAGCCCCACTTCTTTGTTGGAAACATCCTCCCATACTGGACTCGTTCCCCCTTCTTTTGCTCTCAACATGGGTCCGATTTCTACATCGCGCAATTGCTCTTGCCTCAGAGTTTTCTTTGATGAACTGTCTGGAAGATTGACCTTGACAGTGTTGACTTCAACAATGTTTGGAAATTTTCTCACCTGAGGGTAGCGCTTGCAATCTTCCTTGTCTGGTTTTCTGGATAATGCAGGAGTCTTGACTGCCTGCGTTGTCAATAGCCTGGTTTTCTCGCATTGGTCGTTCACTTTTGACAGAATAATTTGTTCGCTCCCAGTCCTTAAGACTCGCTTCCTACATCAACAATAAATCCATACTGTTCCATAATGTCCAGTCCCAAAATGAAGTCATCCGTGATGTCAGCCACGATGACCCTGTGGTCGAACCTTAAATGTCCAATCTGCAAACCCAGGTCTACTTCTCCATGAACCGTAGCCCTGTCTCCCGTAGCTGTCCGGACAATCACTTCATTTTGCCTCTTGGTAATCTTTATACCCGATATAATTCCTGGACGTACTATTGATGACGTAGTACCTGTGTCGATGGTAAACAAACATTTTCTTCCATTCACATAGCCTTGTAACAGCAGACTATTCGAAATTTCTCGAAGCTGGGAAATCTTAATTCTCTGGGGTCACTGCATTCCCTAGCCAGAACAACCCCCCTGGCATAGTTTTCCTGCTTCTCTTCAAGATTCGCAGCATTGATTCGATTCTCCGAGTTCTTCTGTTGACAGTCTCGTTTCGTATGTCCTACCTTGCCGCAGTTGTAACATTTAATACCACAACTCGACTTTCCTTTATTTAGCTGTTTTTCCTGCTTTCCGAGGCCATCCAATTTATCACATAATTTGGAGAACATTTTCTGTATCTCTGTCAACATAAGGTGCTGGTTCATTTCTGGTTGCGATTCTTCGAGAGTCACAGCTCGCACTCTCGACCTTGGAGTATCCCTATAAGCGGCTTCTACTTCCAGTGCACGTACCAAAGCTTCACTACTACTTTGGTGTCTCGTCAGCCTCAGAACTCGCCTTACCTCTTCGTCCCTTATGCCATCTAAAAAGGCCCCTACGGCCAATTATTTCTGAAATTCTCTAGGTGCACTCGGATACGCCAGGTGTGCCAGTCTCTCTATCGCAGCTTCGAATTCTTGTAAACTTTCCCCAGCTTTTTGTGTCCGTGATTTTAGCTGAGCCTGGTATACTTGGGCAAGGTGTTGGTCGCCGTATCGTAAGTCCAAAGCAGCTTCCAAAACTTTGAAGTCTCTCTGTTTCTCTACTTGGATAGTCTGAAGTAATTCTGAGGCTTGGCCCCTTAGCGCTAGAACTAATGCTATAGCCTTTTCCTCATTATCCCAGTTATTCGCAGATGCAGCTGCCTCAAATTGTCTCTTGTACGTCGTCCATGAGCTTTGGTCGTCAAAAGAAGGGGGCTTTAGTCGCTGACCTGATGGTACCACCTGCTGGCTTCCTCTATCTCTCAACTGTCTTTTAAGCCGGTCTATTTCTCCTTTGACTTCTTCTTCGAACTACTTTATGTTCGACCTTATTTATTTTTCCTTCGACCTTACTGACTTCAGTCTTTACTTCAGTGACTTCAGTCTTAACGTTACCCATCTCATCTTTGATTTCTTTTTTTAGTTCCTCAGTGGTGGAAATGATAGCGTCCTGTTGTATTTTCATTTGTTCATTTAGGATTTTTCTTAATTCCTGCTGGCGTTTTTCTTGCTCCTCTTTTTCCTCTTGATGTCGTTTTTCTTGTTCTTCTTTCTCCTCTTGCTGTCTTATCTTCAGGTCCTCCATCATTTTCTTCAATTCGTCCCTTTCTTCTTGACGTCTTGTTTCTTGTTCTTCTTTTTCTTTCTGACGTCTTTTTTCTTCATCCTCCTTTTCTTTCTGACGTCATTTTTCTTCCTCTTCTTTATCTTCTTGACGTCGCTGCTCCATCATCCTTGCAAATTCTGCAAATAGGTCCTTCATTTGTTTCTCCGTAGCCATGCTTCTTGTTGTAATGGGCATAAGATTAAATTAAAATAAAATACATTTAACTGTCACGTCAATATCGGCAATGGAACTTTCCAGAAAAATCTCGAAACAGCACGAAAAAGTCTTATCCAGAGTCTTTTGTCACTATTCAGTTCAGAGAATTTAATAATCTCCACTAATGTCCAAATAGAAAAGTTCTAATAATTTTCACGCACTAACACAAATTAGTCTTTTTCAGTGTCTCTATCACTACTCAGTTTAAAGGATTTAATTATCACACTAATGTCCTAATAAAATGTTCTACAATGTCTCAAAAAATGCACTTAACACTATTTTCCTGTTCGAAAATAACCCTCGAACAATGTCCAGTAAATTAGTCATCTGTGTTAGCACTAACCCTTGAGAATACTTCTCGAACACTCCAACACAACTTCAGAGCTCCTCTTGTCATAAAATTCCGCTACTGACACCAATTTGTCACGTGTTTCCACCCCTAGGAAACCACCCTCGCAAATTCCGTGGATTCTAAAAATTATGACAAGAGATTGTACACTAACACACTTTATTAAATAATTTACTGTATACTTCACAATACTGATTACTAACTTAAATGAACTTTACTGACTAAAATTAACAATGTTTATCACTTTGTTTTCACTTTGTATTCTTAACCTCACTTCTCGAAACTTCATAACCTTCTATACTTTCTGAACTTTTCCGAACTACCCGCCGAGAATGCGGTCTTTTATACCTAAAAATGACAGATCTCGATTGTTCTGTGATGACGCCACCATTCTCTAGATAATTCCAGATGTCATCACTCTAGAACTACTACTGGTAGGTTCTTTCTCGAGTAGGTGCAAATACATCTGAATTAATTTAAGGGTTGCAACACATCATACTATTAATTTATTTTGTTTACTTTTTAGTATTTAAGGAGAGAATTTTGTCACTTTCGTCATTTATGTAAAGAATTTGACTAAATATTTACAATCTGCGATCTCGAAAATCACCAAATATCGATTTTCATATGAATCGGGCCATGAATTACAAAATTTATCCTCCTTTTTGACGCCACCATTTCGAATTGTTACATTTGGACCAGATAATTGTAATCTGCAACTTCGATAACTCACAGATACCGATTTTCAGTCGAATCCGACAAAACCTATCCGCCATGTTGACGCCACCATTTTGAATTTTTAAGTTTTGGACACCTATTTTTTTCTACTTATCTACTTATCTTTTGATATCCATATCAGGGACCGAAACCGAAATTAATTTCGGTTCGGTTTCGGTTAGGGTTAACTGACTACACCATTTTCGATTTTCGGTTACGGTTTCGGTTTTCAGAGCAGCGTTAATTTGGTTTTCGGTTTAGGTTTTTAAAGCAGCGTCAATTCTGTTTTCGGTTACGATTTCGGTTTTCCAGAATCTCACATTCCGGTTTTCTGTTTCGGTAACGGTTAGGAAAAATTCGTAATTACGGTGCGATTTTCGGTTAGGGTTTCGGTTAAAATTAAATTAATGCTTGCAGGGACCGAAAATGAAATTTATTTCTGCTCGGTTTCAGTTACGGTTACCTAACGTACACCATTTTCGGTTTTCGGTTACGGTTTCTGTTTCGGTTTTCAGAGCAGCGTTAATTTGGTATCGGTTACGGTTACGGTTAGGAAAAAATCGTAATTACGGTGCGGTTTTCGGTTACGGTTTCGGTTCGGTTACGGTCCCTGATCCATATCAAGGGGGTTGTAAAGATAATGATAACCCGATATCTTGTGGTGGCGGCCATTTTGAACATATTATAATATACTATATTGTATTGTCATCAAAGCTACACATAATTGCCAAGTTTCATGATGATACAACAATTAGAAGTAGATAAAATTCAGTTCCTTAAACTTTTTTACTTACACACATACATACATACAGTAGTGGCAGCCAAAGTTCTTGGGTCGATCCCCATAATAAGATATAGTGAAATATAAAGAGCAAAATAATGTACGCGAAAGAGAGCGATACAATAACAACGATTCCAGCACTTGTGTATGTTAAAAGTTCCATCTATCCCCTCTTATTGTCCCTCCTACAGCTTGAGACGTTTATGATGAAAACAGCAGTTGTACTTGTCTTTCTGATTTCTCTCCTTTCCAGATCACAGTCATTTTAGTTGGGGATGTCGAAGCGAATACTCTGCAGTGATGGGATAAAGTGGGGCAAAAAGAAAATGCGAAATCGGATGAAATCCAATTATTGATTAATACGGATTTATTTGCAATTGGTTTCTTGTTAAAATAATTTAATTAACAGTAGTTTATAGAAACATCATGATTTGTTAAATTTATTTAGATTTATGCTGCGTATTTTAACATGGCGTAAAATAATTTACGTTCCCCAATCTCCCCCAATGTCAGATCTCGGCATGCATTGCCGGCAACAGGTTAGAAGCTCCTCCCACAGTCTACACGTGCGCGCATCTCGTTCGGATGTCTAAATTAAACAGGCAGGCAAATATGGGCGTACCGTTTTTTTTATCCATAGTTCATCCATGTCCTCAAAACATAGTCTTTATCTAATTATGAAGAAATGACAGAAACAGAATGAGTTGACTCAAATGTATCACAAAGAAAATTCAGTAAAAGACGAAGGATTATCTTGACGACTAAAAGTAGCTAGAGAGAAAAGTGGCAACAGTGTAGGTTAAACCTCTTTAAAAACAAAATGGCGCCGCCGGCGAAAATTTTTTGCGGCGCCACTTTGAATAGTTTGCCAAAAAATGATTTTTTTTGGGGTTTTCATTGCTCTTTAATTTTAATTTTGTTATCTTAAGACGAATCTGAACAAACCTACATTTGTTTAAAAGTAAGTACAGATGAAAAACTCATTTTTGTTATATTTTACTGAAAAACATAAGTATAGGACAAAAAAACAGCAAAAAAAAAGCTTGGAAAAAACGGTTCAACGAAAACTATACAACTAAAAAAGCCAACAAATAATAAAAAATATTTAAAAATAAACAAATCTAGGTTCTAGAAATATATCATTAAATAAAACGGAACACAAAACAAAACAAATTGTCTTTGCAGACTTAAAAAATCTTTTTTCTTGCTTGCTTTGTCAGATGCAAACTGATCTATTAGACTAGTTCACAAGTTTAAAGCCGTGTTAATGCTTGATAAAGCTCGTAAAAATATGAGGAATGACGTCTAGAAAAATGTGCAAAAATTTCGCACATAAACAATTGCATAAACAAATGAAGATTGAAAAAATAACAAGTTTCGTTTTTTGCAAATAAATCGAAAACTATTAATATTTAAGAAATTTTAAAGAATGATTCTTAAAGAGGAAGAAATTTCCAATAAAAAGTCCCAACTCATATTTTTACGAGCTTTATCAAGCATTGACACGACCTTGAACTTGTGAACTAGTCTATATTATGCTGTTCGAGTCTATTGTATCTAACAGGTCATTAAGTGTGGGAGGGCTAATTCACTTAGTCTTTCGTTTTCTAACGAATTTCTTAAATAATTTTTTATATATTTTAATGTTGAACAAGATCTCTCCCCTGTACAGTTCGTAACTGCCAAATTTATAAATATTCGTAAAGCGATTCCCATGTTAGGGAAGGTCTTACCTCTAGTAAGACCTTTAGATCTAATAAATTTTAGCATTTCTCCAATACAAAATCTAATTAAATCCGTCATTATCATTGTCCATTATTTGATGTTTGCTGTTCGCTTTTATGATGAATTAAGAATAGGTAGGTATTACAAGCATTTCTGCATTTTATGTTTTAGATTTAAAATCTTCGTTTTTTTTCCAGAATTATTGTTATTGAGGATCGCCTTCGGCGCCCCTAGACACGTGCCTAGTGTGCCTAGTGGGTAAACCGGCACTGACTGTAGATAGTTACTTACAGGTTGACCTAATAAAAGCGTATTAATAAAAGATTCACGAGCTCTCTAGATATTTCTTTTAAAAAGTTTTTTTTATTTGCCGATATTTAGTTTTTGAGGGAAAAGTTTATTTTAGCCGCCATTTTTTCAAAATGGCGGCGGTGAAGTTGGCGAGATCTCGACTAAGAACTTATCAGTGAAACTAACTTTGTTTTAATTGAATTCCACATCGCATGAACTCCATAATAATTTGTAAAAAGTGCGTTTCCCACGATTAAAATCATCAGGCAAATTCAGTGTTCAATTCACCCTCATCGTACCTATATAAATTTAGGTGTTAAAAATACCTTGGTTACTTAACTACGTTTTGTGGCGTGTTTGAAAAAAATCCTTCCAAACACTTCAGCTGTAAATTCTCGGATTAAAAAACGAGAGTGTCTTTCATGAATAAATATCTAATAATGATTACTTTAACATCTCAATTTTTGTAAATGTGTCGGTGATTCGACTATAAATAATCAATTAAACTGACTCCCAAAAGCACGCAGCTTATAATCAAGTTCGTAATTTATTACTCCTGCTTTACTGGATATGAGACGGTCAGTATCACTTGTGTTGTTTAACCTTGAAAACAGTGTAATTTTTTCTTCTCGGAATATGTGGCTTAAGAGGGCTAAGGAGGTCCGCCATATTGCCGAAATACTGGGTATAGAATTACGTTCCTTAGAAGGCATTAATTAACAAAGTATGAATGGGGATCTGTCTATAATAATGTTTTGTATTCCGGAAACTCAGTGAAATTGTTATAAAACCGTTAATAAAGAAAAAAAAAATCATAATTTGATTTACCGAGAAAAATACGGAGTTAGCGAAATTCTTTGGTCGAATACCAAAACTTTTTCTAAATACAGCATTTAAAAATAATCAATATTAAAAGCCCAAATCTATACCCCGATCTTTTGGAATTTCTACTCTGGTATGTAGCGGCATCTGCGGCCCGATTTCTTAACTAAAACAGTTTGGCAACATTGTTGATGACCTAATAAGCCTAATAAATAAAAATGTAAGTAAATTGTTAAAATCTCGGAAGCAAGCGCTCGAAAGACAAAGACAGGAGCTCTTAGCTGAGAAAGATGGAGCGAAATATTCCTTAAAACAGAATAGACGGTCAAAATTTTAAATTATTTTATAGTTCTGACTTTTTGAGTGCCCGTTATATTTCAGTTTATTCAAGAGGTTGTTTAGTTTAAACTCATGTTTCTAGCAAGTGTATTATAACTTGGTGTAATGTGGAAAAACATTTTTAATTTATATATTTATTGTGGTGTACTTGTTATAAATTTTTGTGATAGGACACTCGACTTTGCGTTTGTTAAATTTTAAAGGAAGAAAGGCAGGTTTAATGCCTATAGATAATACTTTTTAGCTATAATCCAGCATGTTATTTAATATTACCTTTAAGAAAAAATTGCAAATTAAATTTTTATTTTTAGTTATAGAGGTATGTAGATTTTGAACAAAATATTGTACAATATATGGGTTATAGAAGAAAAGCAACAAAATTTAAAATTTTGAACAAAAACGTTATAGGTACGCAATAAGAAAAAATCGAAAACTTTCCATTTTGAGGTAAATTATACTAAGTAACAGAGTTTAACATATATTGCATCGCATGTATAGTTAAGAAAAAATAAATGAAGAGAAGTTTGGAGTGAGCGCGAATTTTTGTATTGCTGTACCTACCTTTTATTATTTTTTTCCATTGCATGGGTACAGATGCAATTAAGGGGATGAGGGATTTATATGAAAACATTTAACAAAATAGTCGTCAATGTAAAATATATACATTACTTTTGTTAATAAGTCTTTGAAAAAGAAGCGAAATGAAAACAAGGAAAACAAATGATCAGTTTTTCCTCAACAAAAACAGTCATTTTGGTACGTGTACCTATTTTACTCATATTGAATATGCATATATAGAGGCTACTCGATTAGAAACCCCGATAGAAGGCATATGAGAACCTAAACTTTCTTATTATCCCATTAATTAAGTAAATAGTTAATAATTATTATCTTGAGTTATTTATTAATTTATTTTGGAAATGTCTTCATTTAAAATAATATTTATTTTATTTACTTATGGACGTGTAGAAATATTTTCATTTTATTTATTTTAGTTTAGGAAAATCATATTTATTTTTCTTCTATTATTTTTTTAAGTTTATGTATTTGTTTATTATTCACTTATTTTATAAGGTTTTTGCTTTGAAACTTTGTTTTCTTCAAAAATATTGAATGAGGTGCGCTTAAGAGCTCAGTTCATGACTGGCAACCCCGTTTCTACAGGAAGCCCTTACTAAAATATAGCTTTAAGTTTCAAGCCAACAAAACATTATTCATCTATATTCTGGTTGCTTAAAAACTTCTCTTTAGCGAGTTTAATTCCCAAACTTGTGTTTTTATAATATTCTTTAAATCGATGAATAATTGAATAAATTATGTAAATTTTGTACATAGAAAATAAAGAAATATCATTTTGTTGATGGTTACCTACTTATTTTATTTCAGAAAAAAAATCATTATGAAAGAAAACCAAAAGACTTTACTCACAAAAAATTGTTTATTTTGCTACTGGTTTCGTGAACAAAATTTTGCTTTACATGCTCGGGCAAGAAGAATTTTTCAATAAAATTGACAAGGTTTGTCAAGAAAGATGTAAGATATACTTAATAAAGTACTATAACAGTATTTTAAACAAATTCCGAAAACCAATCTTTTCACACGAGTGACAGTTTGGTGGAAAGAGCCGAAGGCAAGTTCCACAAGTCCAATGAGTGTGAAAAGATGTTTTCAAATGTGTTGTTCACAATATTTTTTCTATGACTGCAAGAAAAACAAAAATTTTGAAATTTTAACAGATTATAGTTTATATTATAAGAAGTAATTTTATTATTGAAAGAAAGTGTACAGGGTGTATCTGAAAAGTTAAGTAAAAAATAGTGATTTTAAGATATCGCATATTTATTACTGATGGTGTCATTTCAATTATTTCTTTTCATTATACAACGTGCAGTACAGATTAAGACATGTATAGTTGCTATACCATACAGAGTGTTCCAAAATTATTATCATCAGGTTTTTAGTATTCTTATAACAGATAAAAAGGAAATATATTTTAATTACTATTTAATTAGTGGTATTTAGTTGGATTTGAGTCCTATCTATTTATGTGGTGGTGTGTTTTATGTTATGTTTAGACAAAAATTATACAAGAAATAGTCCAAAAAAGTAATTATTATTGTTTGCAAGTATTTACTAATGGCCGTTTGGCTGAAAAATAAAAAAAAAACAATCTTGAAAGTTGCAATAAAATTCTCATCATTGTCATTAACGATGGCGGTCCCAAGCGCAAAAATGCGTAAAAACAAGGCATCATAGCTCGATTAATTTCTCCCTTATACCTGATCGAGGAAACTTCTTTTCTATAAAACTGTTTCGAATGTTTTATAGAAAAAACTTCATAGAATGGTACCTGCCTATTAAAAACTTTACAAAAAATAAAAATTATTGTTCATTTTTTATTTTTTGTTGGATTTTTTAATAGGCTAGGCAGGTACCATTCTATGAAGTTTTTTCTATAAAACTGTTGAAACAGTCTTTAAATCGGATCAGGGATAAGAGAGATATTATCGAACTATAATGCCTTGTTTTTACGCATTTTTGCGCTTGGGACCGCCACCGTTAATGACAAGATTGTTTTTTTTTTCAGCCAAAAACGGCCATTAATAAATACTTAATAACAATTACTTTTTTGGACTATTTTGCATTGTTTTTCATCACCAGAATGTTCCTCGGATAAAAATATATTTTTCTAAACGTGCTTATTAGGTAATCATTATATTTTTGGAACACTGTATGATTTTTGTCTAAACATAAAATAACATAAAATTCACCACATAAATACATAGGACCCAAATACAACTAAATACCACTAATTAAATATTAATTAAAATATATTTAATTTTTCTGTTATAAGAAAACTAAAAACCTATGATGATAATAATTTTGGAACACTGTATGGTTTAGCAACTATACATGTTTTAAACTGTACTACACGTTGTATAATGAAAATAAATAATTGAAATAGTTATTAGTTTTTATTTCTGACGCCAGTAATAAATATGCGATATCTCAAAATCACTATTTTTAATTTAACTTTTCAGATACACCCTGTACACTTAGGACTTTCTTTCAATGATAAAATTACTTCCTTTAATATAAACTATAAGTTAAAATTTCAAAATTTTCTACTGAGGGCCAAAATACCTTAAAATTGTGCCATGTTCTTTAATGTAAAACTGGAGTAGTTAAACAAGTCAGTTGCTATGAATTTGAATAGGCTAGCCTACATCAAAAAATACAAGTAAACGACAGAATGGTGTGAAAACATGTTATTTTTTTTTGGATTATTGCACACATCGTGTGAAAAGAAACAGTTTCGAGTCATTTCGGTTATTGTGCGTTATTTGTCATTTTCGAAGACAGTTGTTGAAAAGCTACTTTAAAATGTTTTTGAGACGAGGACTAATGGCGAACGTAACACATTGTCAACAGATCTCTTGTACTGTTCATCGTTTGTCCTCGACTAAAAAACATTTTAAATTAGTTTATAATCCTCTTTAACTATATTTTGATACACGTAAAGAACCAGTAGACAAACAAAATATTCAACGATTAAAGTAATCTACCTCTTCTGGGTACATTACTTTTGCGGAATTATTTAATTTAGTGCTACACTGGTAATACTTTATTAAATGAATCACTATATGCTTTCCTTAATTATAAAAAATATTTCTCATGTACTATTTTAAAAATGATCCAAATAACAAATGAGAGTCGCAAACACTAAACACAGCATTAGGTCTTTAACAACACTTACAAATTTTAAAAAATGTAGGTAGGAAAATACTGCAAATATGACTCAAAACAAAATTCTTGCCACCTTATAGGTTATGTTTTGATTGTCCTCGAAGATGAAAAATAACGTAATATCGTTCATTTCACTTGGCCTGAAAAATATAACATAAAAACTTTAACATAAAATTTTTCATTAAATAATCAGTTTATTGGTAATCCAAAAATCATTATAAACTAAAACAATTCAAAATATTCACATTTGACGATAATAAAATAACCACTCATTGCAGAAGGCAATGTTGCCAGCTATATTTTGACGGAATAAAGGTACGATTAATACTCGACATTCCCTGTTAGTTGCATCACATTCTCTGGCTGAACTCTGAGAGCAACGGACTCTAATTACGTATTTCTGTGATAACGTAAATGTAACTATGGGAAATCTGCGACGCGCGGGGAGTATTGGTGGCTTCGATAGGTTCGATCAGCTGATCCTTATCCCTCTTAATAATATTAAGTATTCGCGTACACAGTGATCATACCAAACGATTTAGGTATTTTTTATTTTCTGTCTGCAACGCATTTAGATATTATTAGAAATGTAAAAATACTGTATTTTATTTTTTGGTGTATAAAACATTGTATAAAACTTCGTATAATACCATAGAAAATGGTATTTTATTTAAATATTGGCTGGAATGTTTAAAAAACAGATATAAAATTAGCATTTATTGTACCCTTTGAAATACAAAAACAGAATTGTGACAATTTTTATAAATAAAAAACTTAGTAAATTTGTTTTCAATAATCCTCTTATCCAGATTTGTAGACATTTTAAACTGGTCATAACCTCAAATAAAAGAGTGGGTCCTCTAATCGAGAAATAATTTTATGCTGGTGATATTAAAGTATTTTAAATCATATATAAAATACGTGTAATACAGTCGCATTATACAATTGTAATTTACCTGTTCGCGTCTCTAGATATTATTAACAAATTAATTGTTAAAGAATTTTTTAACTATATACTTCAGACTGCAATATAAATGTCGAATCCGAAGTAGTGGAGAGATCCTAAACTATACTTAACATATTTTCGTGAATCTAATTACGTACAACAATCGTCACAATTTGAATTACAATTATTTCAAAGCTGAAAGATTAGAGTATCATCCACGGACAGGGGATATGAGTAGGATAATATTCAAGTCAATACGATCTTAAATTTGTAACAAAATGTGAGCTCCACACTTTTCATTATGGGCAGATTTCTAAATTCACCGGTGGATCGCACCGGTAAGCAATAGCATTATTTGATTGGCTATTTTGAAACACATAGCCAATCAGCTTCGTATTTTGTCCACCGGGTGCGTCCACCGGTGAATTTAGAAAAGTGCGGTATACTTCTAAGTATGGTTGGAGGTTTGACTGTAAATCAAAGAGGATTAAATAGATTGGAAGATTCCATAAGCCCACAATATATTTTTCTCTACAATAGTTTCAGCGCTTGCTGTGGGTCGGATGCGTAACTAAACTTCCTCACTACCACCCGTACCGGAGAATTTAAACTCGGAGGCATCGAAAGTGGGCCACTAGATTTCTTCTGTGAAATTTAATGTATAATAACAACAAGTTTACAAAATATTTTGATCTCATTAAACTGAAACAAACGGGTATGAAACATGGGCAGTTTTAGAAACAGTTTTGTTCATCGTTGATAATCACAGCCACACACAAAAAAAGTGGTCTGACCTGCGGACCAGACCAGTCTATCCTTATGTATTTGGGCCCGCTGAACCCGAGTCCGAAGTCAGAATTGTCAGGTTGGTTCGTTTTTCATCCCTACCCCCAAAAAAGCGGTATGGCCTGCGGACCATACCAGTGTATTCTAATGTGTTTTGACCCTCTGGGACCAATTCCGAGGTCAGAATTGTCAGATTCGCTCATTTTTCACCCGTAACTCCAAAAACTCCTATATATTTGGATCCGCTGAAACCGAAACCGAAGTCAAAATTGTCATATTGGCTCGTCTTTCACCCCCAATCCCAAGAAACACCCCCAAAACAAAACAAAAAAGTGGTCTGGCCCGTGGACCATTTTAGTGTATCCTTGATGTATTTGGAACCGAATCTGAAGTCGGATCTGAAGTCAGAATGGGGTTATTTCAAAATTTGTATTTACATTGAATTGGCATTCTAGGACTAGTAATAACTAAATATATATATAACGGCAATTTTTTTATGAACTTTAAATAATTTTAAATTCAATTTATAATTTGAAAATGATAGTTCCCGCTAAAAGCCGTGACGTCAATGGTTACGCATGCGTAGTATAGCAGTAAATTCGTATGGCAGCCATGAAATACTAACTTCACCATTACCTACATTGACGTGTGACTGACATTTGGTTTGGCCGTTTTCGCTAAATGTTAAAAAATGCCACTTTTGATTTGTTTGTGCCGAGCCGAATTTTCGATCTGCCTTGTGCAATTTACGATGCAGATCAACTAGAACTCTTCCTCTTTGCGTCGCGATATCCCACAAGCGCTTTTCGAAAAATATGAACGTTTTAAGAATGTATGTTTTTGCGCTATTTTCGGTTCCGAAATGCATGCTTTTTTTTAGCAATTTTTCGCCGATATCTCTGAAACGGTAAGAGCTAGCTCAAAATAAAAAATACCGTAAGACGAGTTCATTTCATTACGAATATTTTGGTTCCATCAGAATCTTGATTTTTTTTTCGTTTCGGAGATATTTACTGAAATATGTGGCGATGTCCGGCAAAAATCGCACATTTCTTGTTTAATGAGTTGGTAACTCCTTAACCTTGGCTCTTAGGCCAAATAACTACTCTAACGAATTTAAATAGAATTAAATTTGTTAAAACTGATTTTTTAATTTTTTGTCTTGCGACAAAAGTGAGAACTTTTTTTTTTCGGTAAAATTTCACCATTTTGTCACCGTAATTAATCGGTAATTAACTGAAATTGTTCTCAATTATGATGTACTTTTAATATCATATATTACTTAGACACTCCATTAATCTCGGCCCTTCGAAGCAAACGTTTCTGGGAAAAATTATTTTTTAAGATGTATATGCACTTTCTAGGAAAACGTGAAATTTCTTTCATTTTCCCAAGAATCTCGCTAATTATCAGTTTTTTCAAAATACTTGTAGACACCAATTCTAAAAAGAAATTGATCGAGCTTTCCGATTAGGTATTGACAGGGCAGCAATCTAACAACAATAAAATTACCTCTAACCATTGACGTCACGCGTTAATAAAATTTAAAATGAGTAGTATGGTTTTTGTGGATTTATGAATAATTAACAAATATCAGAGTGATTTTAATTGCCATTACGTTATCCTCGTATATTTGGGGTTGAAAAACGAACCAATCTGACAATTCTTACTTCGAATTCAGTTTCAGCAGCATACATAAGGATACACCGATCTGGCAAAATCGTGATGTCGACGCTAAGGCCGAGATGGGTAGGCTGCAACAGCGGATCAGGACCGCCATCAACACCGCAAAAAAACGGAAATGGCGGGATAGGCTGGAAGCGTTGAATCCTCAAGACAACTCGCATTGGAAACTGTCGAGAGCCATGAAGAATACCCGGGAGGCCATACCCGCGCTGACAAACGCAAACGGACTGACGGCTCTGATGGACTCGCAGAAAGCGAACGGCTTAGCTAATCACTTTGCGGACATACACAACGTACAAATACCTAATAACTTAGATCACGACCGCATAGAAAACAACATTAACGAATTAATTGGCCATAACGTCCAATTGACGACGTGAATTTCTAAAGATCATGACCAAGCCCTCGGAGGTGGCTCGCGTTGTCCAGACATTACCGAACGACAAAGCCCCGGGTTCAGACGGCATCGAATACAAGCTTCTCAAATATCTTCCGAGAAAAGGCATTGTGCAATTGACGTACATTGTCAACGCGATCCTGCGACTGCAACACTGGCCTATCCAGTAGAAATGCGCCGTGGTCGTACCAATCCTAAAGCCGAATGAGAACTCGAAGCTCGCCGGTAGTTATCGACCGATCTCGTTACTGTCTGCGATCTCCAAGTTGGTGGAGAAGATCATCCTGATTAGACTAAACTCTGCTCAGGATGAACTTAACATCGACGACGAGTGCCAGTTCGGCTTCAGGCGGAGTAGGGGCACTGTGCATCAGGTTGTCAGGATCGTTAATGACGTCAAGGTGCAATGCAACCTCGGGAAGAGCACCGTCATGGTGCTCCTCGATATCGAGAAAGCCTTCGATACCGTATGGATCCCGGGTCTTCTACACAAACTGAACGCACTGGAATTTCCCATACACATAACGAAACTCATTCACTCTTTCCTGACAGGTAGATCGCTCCAGGTTAGGGTGAATAATAAACTATCAACGTGGCGGGACATTCGCGCGGGCGTCCCCCAGGGGTCGTGCCTGTCACCTAAGCTATATAACTTATACGTTTCCGACTTTCCGGAGTTTCCGAATACGAAACTTGCTAAGTACGCCGACGACACGGCCATGTACGCGCACTCGCACAATGCTCAGGCAGCGAATATGCTGCTGAAGGCGCACATGGCTCGTGCCACGGCGTATTACGACAAGTGGAAGATTCGGATCAACGCCGAAAAGTCAGAATCTATACTCTTAACGCGCCGGTTCACTAAGAACCGCATTTTAACGCCTATTTCGGTGGGGGGTCGCCAAATTCCTATTAAACGGTGCGTCAAGTACCTTGGGATTAATCTGGACAAGAGACTGACGTACAATACTCACATCAACGAGACTATACGGAAAGTCTACTCCATGTCCAGGAGTCTGTATCCGCTTCTGGTCAGGGGTATTTAATTTGAAACACCCATTACCATACCAGACGTTGCCTATTTTCAGGCAACTTCCATCTTAACCAACTTC
Source organism: Rutpela maculata (assembly GCA_936432065.2). Lineage (NCBI taxonomy): Eukaryota > Metazoa > Arthropoda > Insecta > Coleoptera > Cerambycidae > Rutpela > Rutpela maculata. Next base: position 317,968,343 of record OW386285.2, on the reverse strand, counting down.
TTCATTACTATAGTCTACCTTTACTCTATCTTTATCCTCACCTATCAACTTTATAATCTTAACCTCCTCTATTCCCTTTCTGTTTGTTCATTGTTTTATCTTTTTTGTTCTTTTTATCCCCTTTTGTTCCAAAATTCATCCCTCGACCGACAACCTTCTTGAACTTTTAAAACCCACAACTGTTAACTTCCTCTACTTTCCTGGAGGCAGGAAAACCACCAGGGTGGAAAATTACTTCGAACGGGTTTTTTCGTTGTGTTTTGTTTTCCCGTGACAGTAACCAAAATTTCTTTAGTGTTTTTTGTGCGTGCACAGTGCGACAATTTTGAAAATATATATTAATTAGTTTTAGGCTCTTATGGGCAGCGTAGTTTTAAGGCATTGTTGTTTTTAAATTCGTTCGGCGAATAGGAGTTACAACTCCTCACCTGAATTACCGTTCTTAGCCGAACCGGACCTTCTCCGCCCAACCTTACACCCACTACGGCGCTGCGCATCGTGGTTGCCAGGTTGGCTCCGGGTCAGGTTCCGACTAGGCGCACCTGTACTTTTAATTATAAATAAACTCTTGTTGATTGATTGATTGATTGGTCCGTAGGCCAGACCACTTCTTTTTTGTTTTGGGGGTTTTTGAGGTCAGGGGTGAAAAGCGAATTTGACAATAGTTCGGATTCGGTTTTGGAGGGTCCAAATACATAAGGATACACTGGTATGGTCCGCAGGCCAGACCACTTTTTTTTTGAGGGGGGTCAGGGGTGACAAACGAGCCAATCGGATAATTCTGACTTCGGATTCGGTTTTAGCGGGTCCAAATACATAAAGATACATGGGTCTGTTCCGCAGGCCAGACCACTTTTTTTTGTGTGGCTGTGATTAAGTGCTCATTGCCCAAAGTGAAAATTGATCTAGGGGGATGTAAGATGAGTGATAGAATACATTAAGATAATTTTTGGAAATTCTTGCCTCTTTGTCTGTTTGTTTAAACGCGCACCACGCAAAAACTACTGAACCAATTTGAATGGGGTTTTCACAGATAAATTCATCTAAACTTTTAGATTTCATTTTATCGAAATCAGCCTACTCTAACCCGTTTCAGAAAATTTGTCAGCTTTCTGAAATATTCCACAGTGGTGATTCTACTTCAAACGTCGTTTACAAAGCTTTTTAGTTCCTTTGAAAATTCCACGCGAACGTAATCGCGGGCACAGCTAGTTCTTAATAAAATGGGATACCAAGCGTTATCAAATAAGATATCAAATATCAAATACTGATGCCTTGTGTTTTATCAATTTTTTTTTATGTTGTCATACTAAAATTTACCAGATAAGTGAGAAGTATTCGAGAAAATTTGCTGCGAAAGATGAACTCAAGTAAAATATATTCTCATAATCAGAAATAATTGAAATGGAATAGGTAGGTAGTTCAAATTCAATATGGCGAAACAAACATATCTCTAAAAAAAACAAGGATATTCATAGATAGAGCCTTATTAGAATCAGTATTAGAGAATTGAAAACAAAATTGAGACATGAACAAAAAGTCGTTCTTGCCAATCTATTGCTTAGAACCAGTGATTATTTCAATTTTTTTACCAAATGCACAGCAGAATGAAGAAGGATGAAGCCAACGATTTTTTTACGCTTAAAAAACATTTCTCATATGCTTTCTGAAAAATCTTAAGAAACGGTCTCTAAGCGATTCCTTTGGAAAATGGATTGAACAAAAAATATCGACGAGTAAAACAGTCAAGACAGCCAAAGTAAAAGGTGGTTTAAAGACGTTTTTAGAGAGGCCAAAAATTATTTTGAAGATGAAGATGATGAATCTGAATTCCCAAGTAGCACCTTAAGTCAGAATTACGTAATGTAGCCCTCGTTTTGGTCCTGTTTTCCCGTTTAACCTAACCTAATTGACTTAAAATTTACGTAAAATATAAGTAAATGGGGAATGAGACGACCTCTTAAATAAGGCTGCTCAGTTATAATGACCTATTGGTTATGGAACATATTTCCCTGAACAGGTAATTTAAACGTAAAATTTTTGTTTAATTGTGGTCGTTAATAGGTAATATTTACCAAACCAGTTATCCTCTTTCAACTGCAATCTTTCTCTCTCAGAAATAACTAATAAGATTTTATTTACAACAATAATGATTTACTTATAAGTCACGAGGCATAAGCAGCAAAGACATAACTAGAAACCAACAGACATCTCTATTATAATGATGGAGTAGGAGTGCATCATATAATGTCATACGTAGTTGTGAAATAATGTGTCCACTTCCCCTCTGTGTGTGTTTTTTACTGCCAATCAATTTTCATTGTAAATATATCCATTCTACCTCGGATTATTAAAGGGGCCTCAAGTATTTTACGTTTTTAAAGAAAAAAAATTTTTATTATAATATTGTACTTTGTATCTGTTAAATAACCTTATATTAATGATTTTTTTCAATTAAATACTCATCAAAATTTCATTGTAAAATGGCCTCTTACAGCTGATTGAAAAATATGGCGAACATAGTGCCATGCGACTTCGAAGTATTCGCTCCCAATATTTTAGGCCTCATTGACGTTTTTCCTTGAGACGAAGTGTTAAAACTTATATTATTTACTTTAAAGTTAAATGGGACCAATATAGGTTAAAATAATTTTGTAGTCTTCAAAATTGTAAAGTCTTTAAAGTTCATGCAGAACTAAATTGGTCATATTTCCCAAATTAGGTTAGAGAAGGCGGTAAATTGAGTGACGTCACTTCTGTTTCTAACCTCAAACTTCTTTGGCTGCAATTGTTGTTCTGTGAGTTTGTGGTTTATTCCTTCAATTTTCTCTTGTGTTTTGTCAATAAAAATGGATGTGTTTTGTTTTGAATGTGAGAAAGTATTCTCCAGCCAGTCAGTGTTAAATCGGGACAACAGAATTGTATATAAATAAACAAATCCGACGTATTTATATCAAATCAACGGTGCCCAAAAGATACCTGTGCTTAGAGTGCAAATTGTGTTTTAACTTTAATAACGACTTGCGTTTGCATTTGATAGAAAAACATGATCACATCACGGATTTGGTGAATTTGGAATTTAAAAATATTTCAGGTAAAATAATTAATCTTTTGTTAGTTGGTTAGTTTAATACTTTATTTTTTATTTGAATAAATGTATTAACAGAAAACATATCATATGAAACTTGTTTTTTAATTCTTAATTACTACTTCCCCATCTATCAACTTAAATTTGTTCATAGGTATAGGTTTAAACCTTCTATAGGGCCATAAACCATTTTTACAACTTCTCTTCAGTGAGTACATTCAGGAACACTGAATACAATCCAAATAAAGTCACTCAGTTACACTACTAACACTACTGAACTTCACTTAGCTTTTCATTCTGCAAACTAAGTACTGAAATCTAGAGAAAAAAAAATAGTTATATTGTACTAAACTATCTGAAAGATTAACAACTGTTTTACCTGATATAATGTAGTCATTACTTCGAATGCAAACAAGTCGGTAATAGAAAAGTTGAAATACAATTACAAGTATCTTTAAGTTCACCGCATATTCGATATAATTATAATTATGTCCTATTTGCTTATGTACTTTTCAATTGTGCCGACTAAAGGTTGACTGGCTGTAGAATACTTTCTCACATTTAAAACAGAACACCTCCAATTTTATTTTTAAAAACACGAAAACAGAAAACCCAAACAACAACAAAATAAATTGCTACAAATTGCTACAAATTAGGACATTATCCCACTAATAAAGTACAGTTGACACTGGGAAGGGCATCAACATAAAACAATCATTATAGTCCTTTGAAGTAATTTAGACAATGAAAACGTAATTTTGCTTTCCAGGGAAGGGAATTAATTCTATTTTTTAAGTAAAAATAACTTTCAGGACATTTTATGAAGTAATATTTGCCTTTAGGTTAAACACCTATGCTAGGTTAGTGGAGAAGTAAAATTAAGGTAAATTTTACCTAAAATTGGAACTAGTTGAAACCATGAGGTTAAAGTTATAGCCTAAATCTGACTACAAGAACAAGACAAAACTCAGGTTATACTTAGGTAAAACATTGGTAAAATTTCCCTGTTTTTATTCAGACAAAAGACAGTGACTCCAAAGTTAATAATTTAGTCTAAAATTATATAATATTTTCTTACACATAGACCTCAATATGCACTTTAACTTTAGAGTTAAATTTTAAGAAACAGTAACGTAAATATTTCTTGTAAATTACACTAAAGTCAATGTGACTTTATAAGGCATTTCATGAGAAAATATTACCCAAATATTGCTTACTAAATTACTATTAAGTCCATATACCTTCAAAGTTGAAAACAATGGTTGCAATTACGTTATAACAACTATCTCAGGTTAATGTGGCTTTAAACTGGTAAAATAAACTAATTGTGCTGCTTGGGTTGCGTGCCAAAAATTACCGGTTTGAGCTAGTACGGCGACTCCCTCCATCCTTATCAATATGATATTTAATTCTACCTGGAGTTTAGGTGCCTATCAATTACAACAACAAATAGGTTTTCTGCTTAAAAAAAACAGTTTCATTATCGATATTCACGATGTGGGCTGTATAATAGGAAATGGAGACAGCTAAACATCTGGTATTTTTTATTTGCCTGACTATAAGAAAAAAGGAAGTATGCTTTTAAGGGGCAGAATATTTACTAACGTAATATTTTGTCGTACTCCTCTATACATTTCCATAAATACGTAAGGAATAAAAAACCAGACTGCAACCAACAGCTATTCTCCGGATAATGCCCCGCCGAGGGCTGAATTACAAATTACAAGCCTGGCCGCGTTAAGTGCAATAATTGTGTATTGCCACAAAACTTATTGCTACTCAAAGAGCTACCTTGCACTGCTAAGAGTCAACAGATCTAAATTGCAGTCTGCAAGTGGTGTAGAGTGGTTGGCACGAGAACTCCTTTGAGTAGGAATAAGTCTTTTGGCTGGCGCTTGTTGCAATCGAAGCTTTAGCGTTTTGTGCCAATACATAGTTATTTCACTTAACGCGGCCAGGCTTGTAATTTATAATTCAGTGCTCAGCGGGGCATTAGTCAGGATGATAGCTGTTAGTTGCAGTTGAACAAAACTGGATACTGAATATGAGATTCGATGAAAAATACAGATGGCATGATCGGTAATTTGCTAGTTGATCAAAATTTGGCATAGCAAAAAGATCACGAGGGGCACAAGGATTAGACTTGCTAACGCTCAGATTTTCTCCATCTCTTTACACCTCTGAGCCATGGACCGTTAGGGAAGTAGACAGACATTGATGCTTTCGAGATGTAGGTCTGGAGACGTCTTTTACGATAGTCCCTCGCACTAATGCCTCGATTCTCCAAGAAGTACGTCCCCAAAATTAACTCTCCAGCATCGTACTCTCCCAAATCCTCTAATTTGTTGGCCACATCAACTGGAAAGACGACAATATAGAAATGTTGATACTTCAGGTGAAACCTGATGGCTAGGAGCGATGGACTGATGTCACCAAGAAACTAATGTGAAGGAGCTTTAATAAGGCAGTGCACTTAATATTCAGCCGCGACAGATGGCGTGACACTGCCAAACGTGCTACACAGCAAGCGGAGGCTAACCAGAATAATTTTCATGATCACAAAAACGTCTGGCAAGACGTTGTGAATAAGAAGAAGAAGAAGAAGATTGATTTTCAAGAGCAGCCGTTAATTTTTGTAACTGCAGCCTGGCTGCTACACATTATTTGACATTGAAGCAGTATAAAAAGGTTTACTATCGAGCTTGTCGCTGATTAGCAATTCAAGTGCCATGATCTGGTCTTGGTCTATTAGTTAAGGTAAAGGTATTTGGGCCAGTCACAAAAAGGATGTCAACGACGCGACGTTGCTTACACTTAATCTTAATCCTTCAAAAATTACCAAACAGTATGATATTCGGTGACCTCGCTGAAGGTAATTTTGATAAATATCTCATAATCCTAATCTTAAAATACATGGAGTATCAATAATTTGTAAGATTAAGTATTTACTGTCACATATTGATTTTTTATAGCAGATTATCAGGTAAGTGACCCGAATAGATCATTTTAAAGTCAAGGGTTTTACATGCTGTTTTGAAAATTGGCGAGGTAATTCATTGTAAGTACTTCAAGAATTCAGCTGTGAAAATTGCAAAAACCACGTGAATCTGAATTTTGCAGGATAACCCCCAACAATCGACCAGTAGCTGGTTAATAATATTCTTGTTTCATCAGCATGAATATAGTTTCATTTTAGGGAAGATTAAATACAGTTTAAAATTAATCTTGTAAAAAAATGTATCGTCATTTGAAAAATATGCACATACAAAACATACTTCTATATCCCGCTGCTTTAATAATCCACATAAATAAAGTAATAATAAAACTTTAATATACGACCACATCCAACGACCGCAAAGAGAACAATATAGAACCGTTGATAGTCTGGGAAAAAGTAGATCCCAACTAGCACTAAATAATTTATAATAGCTATAATAACATCTATAATACCACTCTATAAGAATAAAAGATTTATAATTAAGGTCTGAGAACATACTCTCAACATTTATGCAACCACTATATACCCACAATAGGCACAGGTTTATAAAACCTTTTTATTTAAAATTACAAAAACAATATACAAATATTTAACACCCTTAGTAACATTCTTACAGCACCTATAAAATATCGCAAGAAAACTATTTTTTATAAAGGTTCCTAAATTAGAATTTTTGTTACAGGTATTCACTGGTCCGTTTTTGGTTGAATAATTTAAAAAGCTATCTCCTTTTTAAAAGAGTTATAATATTGAAATTTCAATTTTATGAGATTACTAAAGCTAAAATTAACTTGAAATTTGATTGAAATTTTACTGTCGATGTATGATACGATATGCCATGAATTAACAAAGCACCACCGAAATTGTTCAAATTAGGTGACCGACCAAGAGTTATGGAAAAAATTGTCCTATTGACTCCTATGTAACTAAAACTGTTGTTAATTTCCATAAGTTAATTATATAAAATATCATATGTAATTAAAAGTACATGTGAAATATTTTAATGTCTGCGAAAGTAACATTTAATTTTCTTACATGAGTTTTTTTTCAAGATGGATGCCACGTCTAAAACCTTACATTTTTTAAAAAATATGGCGTCTAAAATAATACAATTTCAGGTTCAATTACAACACTAACTGTTTTATAACAGTTGTTACGAAGAAGCTCTTTTAGTTGCATAGAAACTGTTGTGAAGTATCTTAAAGAACAATTGGGTTCAATTGACGGTAATTATACATAGTCCAATTTTTTGTTGAATGAATACTGTGACAGATTGTTATATAGAATTGTTTAACTCGTTATGTAATCATTATATAGCGACAAAGTATCTATGTAGCGTAAAATCTACTGCAGATTTTCATATAGAACAATTCAACTCGCTATATAGTTATTATATAGCTAAATAATCTTTTATGTTGTACAAAGACTGCCTCAGGTTTTGCTATAAAACAATTCAGCTCGTTATACAGTAACTATACAACTGCAAGCACCTTTAATTTATGGAAACAGGCTGCGGTTTAGTTTAGAAAACAATTTAGCTTCTTACGCAGCCGTTATGCAACGACGAAGCTCACGTAGTAGCACAGTTGGTTCTCTTATAGAGCAATTCAGTGTATTGCGCAGCCATTATAAAACCATACAGCTCTTTGGTTAGTTTGGCGATAATTATATAGATACGCATCATATAGCTGTCTAGGGCGTCTAGTGAAAGTAGGTGAATTTCAATATTTCCACTAAACAATCAAGTGGTTTCAAAATATTTCTTGTATAATTATTTCAGATAAAATTATGTGAGGTACAGCATAAATTATTTTCGAATGAATTTTCACTACCATTTCCATTATTTGTCTGTAAACATACCATCAAGTCTGACTTTCACTTTACGACGAAAGTTTCCACTGCGCTATATTTTATTTCATGTAGGCATCATACTGATTAATCTGATTATCGGAAATTGTATATCTACTGACGTATTTTACATGGTATAATAAGAACAGTAATTCTTTCCTCCACTTGGATAGTTTTATAAATATAACTATCGCAGATGAAATGCTGCAACGGCAAACTTTCTGCTGTATGAAAGTTCTTTATGCAAACACTGGGTTCTGTTAAAACACCTTAATAAAGTTTCTGTATAACCGCTTTATAATTAGTTGTAAGAACGTTTATATCATTTGCTAATACGACATTAAAGAAGCCACCCACAAATTTTCTAATAGCTCTGTAAATAACATATATGTAACTGTTATAAAATAAAAAGGTTCGCATAATTACTTGAAGCTCTATAAGATATATATCGGAAACATTTACAAGGGGATAATAGTGCCTTTATAAAATAGTTTGGTAATTATGTTGTAAGAACATTCTTAAGGGATTTCGATATCACTAAATTGACACAGAGAGCTAATTAGTTCTCAACAGTTCTTTAATAAAACATAAAAGTACATTTTTCCACCACATTAAAATAATTATAAGACAATTCAGCTGAATATTATCGCAATAATGTTAGTTGAGATGGCACAAGGCGAATAGGTCGTCCACCAAAACGGTCTGATAGGAAAGAGATTCGCTGAGCCTGTGCAAGTAGCAAAACAAAAGTTACTGTTATAGTGAAGTCAGTGCAAAAGTGCATGGTTTTCATTTTCTGTCGCAGATTTGTGCTGTATGTCAGCGAATGTTAAGGGTAACAAACAATTCTCATTCGCACCAGATCTAATCCAAAAATTTCTTTGAACGGTCAAATTTGCAGAAAACTTCTACGTATGTGACTGGCTGATAATTTCGAATTCAGGATATTCCATAAACGGATACAGAAATTAAACCTATAAATACATAAAGCTTAATATGTCACCTGAAAGACAGCGGATAATTTCATATAAAAAAGAACCATTCAAACACAATGCATTAAATTCCCTTATTAATTAATTAACAGCAACACAAATAAAAAAAACGCTGATAATAAAATAAATAAAGCATTGTGCGGCAAGACAAAGTAAACCAAAATTAATTTTTTATTATTATTATTTACGGCTAAATTGCCGTAAATGGATTGATTTTAATTTATTTTTAGCTATAAATCACACTGGAAATGTCAACGTTTCTATGACCCAGAAGATTTATTTCCTGATTCGTCCGAATTAATTACCATATTTGTTAATACCGATATCTTCGCTTGACGTATTTAACATCGAACAGTAGCGTAGAATACTTATGAATTACAATAGCCATATAATTGTTAAGCCCCTCTTTATGTCAAATATACTTAGTCAACCGTTGACATCAGCCTATTTGCCATCTACTGTTTGAATTTCAACTAAAAATTTCCCATAAAAAATGCACAGTGTTACCATTTATAGTTATTACATATACTTATTATCACAAATGTATCTTAAGTTTGAGTGTATCTTAAGAGACTAAGAGCAACATTATATTGTGATTTCATTCTAACTCTCGAGAACAAAGCAATATTAGAACAATAACTTTTATTCTTTCAGAGCAGTACAAAAATCAGAATTCTCCCAAGAACACAATAAAAAGCATAAAAATACAGAGTACTAAATCCATTGAGAATGAACAGGTGAGAGCGAAACTACGAGAACGAAACGGGGGTATCTAAAAATCGCTGGGAAGAAATTGAGAGCAAAAATAGAAAAAAAAATGGCGTGTATTTCTGGAAACTTCATGAGCCGGGCATCTGGTCATTGTCATCAGTGTCGTTGTCAACTCCGTCCCAATAGTTGAGAAAGTGGCAGTGCCATATGGGAAAAATAAATGGCAGCTTACATAAAAAACAAAGATAGCTGCCTACAGAAAGAACAATGTTCACAGAAAAGTATGTGTCGGAGCTTGAACTTTAGCCTCCTAAAACCGATAAAAAAATAAATAAAATAAAAAACACACCCCCTACCATACCACGCGTTGCCTATCTTTGCCGCTAGCCACACTTCCTTCTACGAAAACTTACCTCTACTCTACTCTTTATCTTTCCTCAACTTTACAACTTTTCAACCCCCGTTTCCCCCCCCTCTTTACGTTTGCACAATGTTATTCTTTTATCCTTTTTGGACTTCTGTCCTCTTTTTGTCTTCCAAATCCCCTCTAGACCGATAACATATCATAAATTCAAACTATTTAAACCACATCTTTTTAACCACCCTACCTTCCTCGACGGCGGTTACGCCACGAAGTCGTCATTTGTTAGAACGGGTTTTTTTGTTCAGTTTTGTTTTCCCGTACCAACAATCAAAATTTCATAATGCGTTTGCCAACGAGTGTACTTTATAGTGTGTTATTTTCTAATTAGTTTTAGACTCATGTGAGCATATTTTTTTAATTTTAATCTAGTTTTTAAGTCCGTACAGGAGCTCTGACCATCAAACCATTGCCGTTAAGCTGAACCGGACCCATCTCTCCCAACCACACGTCCACCATGACGCTACACGTCGACCATGACGCTACACGTCGTGGTTGTCTGCTTAGCTCCCAGACGGGTTCCGTCTAGGCACATTACATGTACAAGAAACGTTAAATAAGACCTCTGAATTGGATTGAATTGACGAGACATCGATTGCACAGGTCTGCGAGGTTTTGTTGTTGGGCACATGTATAGTTTAGCCTTTGTTCATTTTCGATTACTAAGGAAAGTCATTCTACTACTACTAAGGGTATCGAAAATATAATCGGAAACATCTCCTAACAGGCCTGATTCCCAGCGAAAAAATGCCTTAGGATACAAACCTACCGAAGATGCTACGCGGCTAGAAGTTCAGGCCGCATTTTCAGTCGATGAATCGAAGTCATCAATTTGTAAAACCATCTAGCAGGGTGAACTGCTGTTAGCATCCTTGGTATGTGCGGTCACATTTAAACGTATAGATTTGTTTTACAAATTCATGGCTTAGATGCATCGACTGAAACTGCAGCCTGAACTTCTAGCTGCGTAGCATCTTCGGCATGTTCGTACCCTTAGCCCTTATAACTCAAGAACCGCAAGCAATATAGGAAATATATTAGAAAATCTCTCCATCCACTGTTTAATTGAGGCCGCTAGAAAAAGTTGTAAAGTCATGTGTTAAAAACAATGGAAGGAGATATCAAAAATATTTTTGTTTCTATCTTGTTCTTGATACTTTGATTTTATTTTGTTTATTGATATTTTCTTCACAATGTATTTCGTCCCCAATTATCGTCCTATATATAGTTTGTTCTGGGATTTGTTCTCATTTCATTTTATTCTCATTTTTGTTTTGGTCCCTCTTTTGTTCGCAGGAACAGGAACGATCTTTTTTGTTTTTATCGCAATATTGTTCTCAGTCTCTACATAGATATATTAAATGGCTGAATTTGTAAGTAATTTTAGTAAAATCAATTGATTTTTATCTATTTTTAACGTGAATCTTATACAGAGAATACAAAATCGTTAAAGAGAAATGGTGTCTTACTGTCCTCTAAGTTTGCCCAAAAGGAGAATTAGACAGCCCAGTTAGGACCTGACAACCGACGTTGAAGATTAGAATGAATAAGAGAATACCGTGGATTACAGCAACAGCAGTGCCTACCTTTTACTAGGTCAAGAAATCAGACGCACGTCCTCATACTGCAGGATCGGTTAAACTTATCTACAACAGAACAATATTCCACAATAGTCATCGCAATCTTTGCAACTTAGATTTTTGGATAGCTTGAAAGGCCTTTGGGACAAATAAAGAGTTGTTTAGGTATTTAACAAAGCAATGAGAATGTTATTCTAAGCATACCTAGCAGAACTTAAAGACTATCAATTTATATGAAAAGTTAGCATAGAACCTTTTCTTCTCAAAATTTGATTCTCTTTCAGCACCAACGTATTTGTTTTTTGTTTAAGTCTACTTCCTGAAATCGGGTAGCATCCACCCCCTATAAATTAACAAGCCCCCGCATAAAATAGAACCTTTTCCTTGCTGCATTTACTATTAAGTTGCCAAAAATGAACGAAATCTAATTCATATGATATTATTCCGAAGTTAAAACCTCTGATTACTGTACTATTAGTTTTGTTGCATTTTTTGTTTTGCATGTTGAAAATTGTTTAATTTTTATTATGTAAGTTGTTCTAAAGTTAAATCTGTTGTTGATTTTCTTGAATCTCATTAATTTCATCGTATCCGTTAAAAAAATCTACTAGTGTGTTAAGTAACAACGGATTGAAAATATATTTACTAGATATTTTAATGCATTACAATTTCAAACCATGGTATTTCAATATTAATGTGCTCATCGTGAACGATGTTTAATTTGGAACATTATGTGTATAAAGTATCTAGATAAAGTGAGGATTAACGGATTCTTAAACTACGACGTTTTAAGTTCCAATCTGAAGACTACGGGGCTTATTTAATATGTTAAAAGTTATGCAAGATGCTATATGTTAGATTTGGTGGTAATCTACAAGTTACATAAGTTTAACCAAATTTGAGTTACCGTGGGTACAGTTGCGTGACTTTATCCCGATACTTTTGTTAGAAAAATACAGAATCAGTTTTGCACATGATGTGGATAAAAACCACATAAAATAAGTACTTAGCTAACTTTATTATTATTCAGCATAACCGACATATTTAGACTTATTATTTTGCACCAAAACGTCCAATAGATTGTCTATTCAGTCTATCTAGTAATGATCGTTTTTACATTTACAAATTCAAAATGACACCCATCAAAATATAAGCAGTTATATTAACATGACTTTCATTTTTCAGTACTATTTAGTGTTGTTTTAAAAAATCTTGTATGTATTTTACTTAGTTCATTTTACTTAGTCATACTCATTTGCTTGATCTTGTGTTTCTATGATAGTAATGGAATTAAATTTATCATAGATAATTTACTAAACTTAAATTATAGCAATAGATTATCTTCAGATAATCTGCTGATAGAAATGTGTCAGTCATACCGATGACAAATTTTTAATCCTTGCACAATATGACTTCATATTAAATGCGTCCAATTTTGAATTGTAGTTGATTCATCGCTTAATAAATTTTTGATTTTATTATCCAATATACATATGAGTGAGGTATGGTACTAAAGTTAAAGGACAAAACTATTAAATACCAATAAAACTTTATCATGATTTTTAGGACAAGCTAGATAAGCTAATACATTTATCTCTTTGTTGAATTTAAAATTAGTAAGCAGTAAAATATGATACCTAAATAGGCAACAGAAACTGAAATATCTAATACCGTTTTTTCGTCATCGCATTGGTTGTATTCTGTCTCAAGCGTGAATGTAGTGAATGATCTTCTTACAAAAAATACAAAAATTTTGCAAACTGTCAACAAATTTCCAAAACCCGAATCTACAATAATGCTTTATGAGTAACCATATCAGTTAAGGATGCTCAAAGACGTCTATTGGGGCATCCTGGTGAAGTCTCAGCTACCAGTCCCATCTCGCTCAACTTGAAAATTAAACAACACATTGGATACATGCTGCACTTTTTACGTATAATGTTTTCTTGGAATTTATCACATGTAGAATAACAAATTCCAATGTGCTTCCGACATGTCAGGTTAACGTAAGTTCTTCATTTTGAACTTTGGGTTGGCAAAAGAACTAGAGAGTACGTGAGTCTTGTAGACACCAACTTAAAGTCTGGAAAATGTTTAGTTCGTGTTTCTTGTCTAAGAGTTTTTCTTTTCCATGAAAGGCCTAAACTAGATCTTCTAGCTTTAATTTCTTATACCTTGGAGCATCGTCAAAATCCTTATCCATCGACTGTCAGAATAGAGGATTCTCTAGACGTTTTTACAACTTGAATTCTGAAGTGTGGTTTTGTAGCGTACCTTAGTTGCGGTCTTGGTAAGTATGATATTGTTCCACAGTTGACCTACTCCAACCACCAGCGCTTCACCACCATGTCTGATAGTGTTGGTCCATTGGATGCTTTTATTACAAGCTATTATTTTAACTTGCTTTGTATGTATGTTAGCTAGCATGTTTAGGTCAAATCTTTCAAGTCAATTTTGAACCACTTAACGACGTCCAATTGAGTTGAAATTTTTAATACATGTGTAGTTCTGGTGACAGTACAATAATATGGTGTGTGTTTTTTAGTTTTTTAAACTATAATTTACCTATTTACTTACTTGGGTACTTACAATCTCTGTCAAACAAAACTAATGCCTGTAGGAACTTCTCGCACTCGACAAGCTTTTAAGATAATTAATAATTCAATATAACTTTTTAGTACACCTAAATAATAATAAAAGCTTGTTTTTAAAAAGTTTTTTTAATTTAATGTTATCTACTTATGATGACACCCTTTCAGTTGCCTCTTTTCCAGTCATCTCTTTGTAATGCTTTCTGCAGTGTTTATGTGTACTGTCCATTCGAGGCCATTCCATTTTTTTTAGCAATAGTGTATGTAATTTGGTAATCTGCCTGCACGTCAGGATCTAGCAATTATGGTGTCAACTACGTAGAATTCCAGGGCCATATTGTCCATTTTAGGTAGATCTAAGGCACCCATTACATAAATCGTACAAATGTCGCAAGTGTTTTTTCAGCAATTTCAGACACATTCCCAAGAAAGCATTAAATATCATGTTATTTACTTTCAACTTGAAGTGGCACCGTCATACATTTGTCTTCAAACGTTTTGAACGTATTATTTTACAATTTAAAAATAAAATGTAGCTACTCTTATGTGTTAAACTTTGCACTGTCGGAGCATATCAACTCAAATATTTTCGTCGCAGGCTTACAAAAAAGATGTACTATTTCGATCCACGTATTTTTAGTGATCCAAACTATTTATGGATCGAAAAGGCAAAGCAGGTAAACTCAAACATTAAAATCATGTTAATCATTCTTGAAGATTGAGTGAGTGGGACGATTTGAACTTTTTACTATGACTCTTTTGTGGCTCATACCTAAAGAACTAAATTTCAGCCATCGGGTATAGTTTTCTTACAAAACTATTGATCTTGATCGGTAAGGTCTGCTGGCAGGAGTTAAGAAGGAGAGAAATAGACGAAAATCTTATAAACATCATTGCATCCTACCTGCCTGAAAGAGAAATAATCCTGGAGGTGGAAGACGCCTCGAGGACAAGACAAGTAAACAGCGGTATCCCACAGGGCTCAGTTTTGGGCCCGACACTGTGGAACGTCATGTACGATGGACTGCTAAGGCTGGAACAACCTGAAGGAGTTACTTCAATAGGCTTCGCCGACGACGTGGCTATGGTTGTAGCCGCTAAAGGTGAGGAGATATTCTGATGAACACTGCTAATATTGTACTGCAAATGGATGGCTAGGAATGGACTCCAGCTTGCACCAGAAAAGACGGAGGCTGCACTCCAAACAACAAAAAGTAAAATATCCCCAATACACTTTAACGTCCAGGGTACAATATTGACTCCATCAAAGACAATAAAGTACCTAGGGCCTAGAGGTTTAGTTAGACACAAAGTGCTCGTGCGCCGAACATGTTGAAAAACGACCCAGAAGGAGGAAAAGACTGCAGCAGCTCTGGATAGTCATATGCCAAACATCGGAGGCCTCAGATCATCTAAGAGAAAACTGATGTCATGTGTAATCCACTCTCAGATGTTATATGCCGCCCCGGTGTGGCACAAGATGACAGAGAACAAAAAACTTATAGCCAAACTGTCAAGCGTACAGCGCAAAATGACCATCAGGATATGCTCAGCATACAGGACCATTTCAATCGAGGGAGCAGGAGTTATAGCAGGAGTTCCTCCAAAAGAATTCCTGATGCTCGAAAGGCATAAAAAATATACAGAGCTAGATGGAGTGACGGCAAGAGCCAACCTTATGACGTGGCAGAATAAGTGGAGGCAAGGAAGATTTGGGCGGTGGACATACAACTTGGTACCCGATATCGAGGTATGGATTAATAGGCCGTGCGGGGAAGTAGACTACTACCTAACACAAGCAGTATCCGCACATGGCTGCTTCAGAAAATACTTATACGATCACCGGAGGACGGAAACAGACAACTGCATCTACGGTAATGAGCAACACGACGTAGAGCGTACGCTGTTCCAATGCCCAAATGAGAACGAGGTCCGGGAAATATACATCCGCGAAAGAGGAAGACCATTTTAATGCGGTAAACATGACGGCCGACCTAACATCATCAAAAGTGAATTGGAAATGCCCCTATATGGCAATGCGAAAGAAAGTAGAAAGTAAGGAAAGTGATGAGAGACATGCAATATAGAAACGAGGCGAAATGTTTGAACTGCTTCCCCACCGAAGTAATGCGCAAACGGTTCCAGTGGGAGAAGCGAGAAGAAGGGGAGGAGTTTTAGTGGGTAGGTTCTCCCCTTAAGGGAGAGAATCCCACAGATCAACCGTCGAACCACATCCTAAACGGGGGCGCCTATGAAGGTGTCCCTCCTCTACAAAAAAAAAAGGTCTGCTAGTAGAAGTTGAGCTTTGCCAAATAGCGAGCATTATGTTCTTCTGCTGCAGAGGTACTTGACATCCTGACCTAACACGGTTTTAGTTAACATTATCTATTACAAAAGAGCAGTCTTTTTAGATCTTTTCTTCAAGGACCTTGTATAAAGCCTTAGAATGCTCTAATTTTGGTAGATTTTGTCAATCCTCAACAGTGTTTCGTGAGCATAGGTAACAATTTATCAACGTCCTTTCTAGCAAGATGGTCGGCTGTTCATTGCAATCCAATCGAAGTGGTCGGGTATTCAGACCAGATCTCTTTGGATCAGTGTATTGGTGCTAACCTCTGCATAAATAATTTAATAACGTGCTTCTGCTTGAAATACAGTTGCATGTGTCTCTCAACTTAACAAATATATTCACATTGGAGATATAGCTGTATATATCCGCCTTTACTCTCTTTGATGCTTGGAAGTCATCAGGTTACGAATTATCTGACTTTAAGAAGTTAAAATTTATTTATCTAGTTTCTTTCTATGATGTTAACCTTCGGCAGGAAACTAGCTGTCTGCTGGACTATGTATGGACCCACATTGAGTCTATTCCCAAATTAGGAGGAGGTAGATTCAGGAAAATCTCAAGCACCGTAAACGGTGTATATTTCATCAGTAATGGCAAACATGCGAAAGGTTTGATTTCGGTGGTGCATTGAGGAATTTTGAGTTCACCAGATTGTACAGCTTATGATTACCCTGATGAGTGTGATGAATAGTCATTACATTTGTTGGAACCGATACCCCCTAGATTTTCCACAATTGAGCATTGTACATTTTTTGTACGTAACTCAGTAACGAAGAAGTATTCAGAAAGTTGGAAATATGAATCATGGATTCGGTACAACTACACGCCAACTCATATCTCACTCGCACATTTTTAGGGAAGCATTGAGCTTCGTATTGCCACATCCACAGCAGACCTGACAACTTTTTATTTCCGAAACTGAAATCTTGAAAATGAAGCCGATTGTTTTCAGAAGTGAAAAACACTCCGAAGCCTGCGTATACTTTCCCAAAGAGATTACTTTGAGTTCATATTAACAATAATTTTCAATAAATCAATAAAGATATGTAACTCAGTCTAATATGGTCAAACCTAAATCCACCATGTAATATTTATTGAGTTATTTTCCTAGAAAAAAATTCATATATTTTTTTATGTAATTTATGTTCTATTATAATATTCATTTTTGTTACATCAAAATCTGTCAATAATTCATTATTAAAAGACAAAATTGCCTATAACCCATACGTATTTTTTAAATAATATATGTGGAAAAAAGCAAGCCTCATTTAACATTCATGATAATACGAATACATACACTCATTCATTAGTATTATTGTTGTTTTCCCCACTAATATATATATAATGTCTATATCAAAGAGCGGAAAGTATCTAATTTGTTGTCCAAAAACAGCATTATATCTCTACCAGCAGGTGGATGAACTGAACCCGTGACCCCCTCGAAGCCCCCACTGATGGCTTAGTGTAAATGACCTTCGGTTCATGACCTATACATGAATGAAGCTAATGTCATCCAAATATTTTAATTGAGACAAAATAAATTCGTTGTGTTTGGCGTATGTACGAATCCTTGGAACTCGCGCCAAAAAAATTCAAAACTCATTTCTAATTTCGGATTATCGGCCTTGGAAAATGCAAAGTGCAATGGAACATCTGCTCCCAGAATATTAAGACTTTTCGTTTATTTATTGAAATTTAAACTAAACACGATACGCTTGCCAAAAATTGGAATAGCGAATTTTATTGCGATAATATTTTAGAACATTTAACGACAGAGCTGATATGTATTAATTAGACTTTTATATTTATGTAATTGAAAACAATTCATGTTATCTATTGAATATACAGGGGGGGTGTATCAAGTTTGCACCGATGGTCAGGTAAAAAATTAGACCAGGAAAGATATATTTATGAGGATTCATAACATAAATCGCTATGAGAGTCAATTGTTGAGCTATCACCGTTTTTTTTTAAATACTCGCAAAGGAGTGTGGAATAGTAAATCATTGCCGCAGTGACAGATAAAACATTATTTTTAGTTGAAGAATTTATTTTTTTGATGACCCTTCTCTCAAATACCTTTGCACCCACTACGATGTAAGCTTGTACAAAGGTGTTTCTAAAGGTGCTGATTAAGAATGTTTTACTAGTTTTCTTCTAAAAAAAATCGCCAATACTTTTTTTTGAAAATCGTCCCCATTTTTCCGAATCTAGAATGGAAAAAGGGTCACTTTTCAAAAAAAAAAAAATTTTGTAGAAGAAAACTAGTAAGATATTCTTTATGAGCACCTTTACACTATTAAGATATTCTTTATTGGCACCTTGTACAAGATTACATAGTAGTGGGTTCAAAAGTGATTGAGGTATGGGCCGTCAAAAAAACAATTTTTTCAACTAAAAATAATTTCTTATCTGTCAAAGCGACAGTGGCTCACTATTCCAGACTCCTTTGCAAGTATTAAAAAAAAACGTTAATAGCTCAAAAGTTTTATCCACGCGGCATTAATTTATTAATTATTATGGGTGCCAGTCGCATTTCCCCCCTGATTGTGTGTGGTTGTTTCCACTCCCACTTGAGTTTGACATGTTTAAGAGATGTTTGATAGACGAGAAAGGTAAGAGCTATACTTACCGTAGATTTCTAACTGCCTTCTCTCTCAATATGGCTTCTCTCTTCAGCTTATTTATCTATCACTGTAATAGATCTTTCTGAGTAAAAGATTTCTGATTCACTTTTATAGAAAATCTCTCTCGAGCTTTCGCGATCCAATCGGGGTATTGAGTTACAGACTTGCGGGGTCAGGAGACGCCCGATACTCAACTCCGATCTAAAACACAAAAGTTCTCCAGGTAAAAGACTTAAAAATAACCATTCAGTCAGTAAAATGCAACAGTTTAAATAATACCATTTATTGATTAGAAACAAAAATATATACAATCAAGTTTATGCAATAGCCTATCTAAAGAGAATATGAAATTTTTAAATTGAATCGCCTCCCCAAGCAGGGCAAGGACGAATTCCTCTAATAATGGACGTTCATAGAAATCATGTAATAGCAATAAATTGATAAAAAGACTCAGAAGAATATGAAGGCACTTGGCTTTTGGGACTGACTGAAAATAATATAAAAATAGTTTACTAAAAAAATTTTGGGACACTAGTGGTTAGTTTTAATCTTCCTTTTAGTGATTATATCATTCACAACAATGTAGTTCAACTATATATGAGTTTATTTTGCTTTGCTGCCTACCTTACGGCAACGTACTGGCCCATATAGGTTCGAATTATGATATGTGACATGACCTCGCTTTCGAGTGACCTTTATGAAAATGACCCTTTAACCCCGTTTATGCACAAGATGGTTTTCTCTATAACTTTGTCATTTGGAAAGATCTGCATTTAGTTTTCCTACTATCGCCTTCTGCGGGTCCTCCAATACTCTCGTTCAAGTAACAAGTCACTGGATGAATCAAAATTTGTTTTATTCGAGAAACCGGCCTTGGTCATTTTTTCGAATTTCTGTCTAATCATCGCTTACAGACGCTACGCTACGCGCCTTTGCCACATTTCTCGATCTCACCTTT
Source organism: Rutpela maculata (assembly GCA_936432065.2). NCBI lineage: Eukaryota > Metazoa > Arthropoda > Insecta > Coleoptera > Cerambycidae > Rutpela > Rutpela maculata. Next base: position 317,948,179 of record OW386285.2, on the reverse strand, counting down.
TCAGTAAGTCGCCTCATCGACATTTTAGTGTCATTCTTTTGTATGATATCCACAATGACTGTCTCCAATTTCACTGTTTTATGATCGTCGCCGAACGATGTAAAAATTTTATGTGAAATTTTTGACGTACTTTCGAATTGTGCGCCGCGTCGCGTACACTTTTGGCGTACTTTTCAAAAAGTATAATATATTTTTTTCCTTGTCCACAAAAACATTTAAGTGAAAGTGAAATTTTGGCATACTTTTGAATTGTGCGCCTTGTGCCTTACGTTTCTGTGAACGCGAATGAGTCCTTTTGTGCCAATATTATGAATAGAAATTACAGTCAGGCATGGTCGATACCGAATACCTATTTGATTATCATTTTGCTTAAATATTTCAGAATCAATTTTTATGTGGTGCTAGGTGCTACTGACATTAAGTACAAATCAGTCAACTTTATTTTGATACTGTTCCATTTGTAAGACTATTACGAAACGGATCTTTACCGGGAGCTGCCGACTGCAACTTTTACTTGGAATCATTACTTCCACATCCAAATTTCCGGTGGAGGTGAGACCTTGGATTTTCGTGCATACACTAATCTCAATTTTATTGACTCTTACTTGCTTACTTTACCTATTTACTCCTTAATTACCCCGCAGCTCTTCAACGGAATAAGATCAAAATATATTCTAGTTTCAGATCTCGTTATAATACGTAAGCATATCAAAGTCAATGTCATAAACCGTTCCAGAGTAATCGTCCGCACAGAAAAGTTACAGACAGACAGACTGACTGATCGACCGACAGACATATAGAAATTTTTTGCTCAAACTTAATTTCTCGATGTTTTATGATATTCTAAGCCTAGTCGGGAAAAAAAATTATTTTTTTGACGATTACTATACTTTCACGATGTAGAAGTAGGTACATCTTACTAACATTTTAATATAAAATTAATATATCACTTAATTTATGTAAAGTTCGTTTGAACTTGAAAGACAAAATTGTATGTTATAGTTTCAATGTGTTGTAAGTCTTCGTATTATTGTGTATTCTGAATTAAAACATAATTTAAATAAGATATGACAGTTTACATGCCTTTAGAGATCACCCTATATGACGGATATGACCCACATTCCATAGGAGGTATTTTACCATGCTATTTTATATATTTAAAACATTTGAGATAAAAATTTTGAATATAACAGAAGTTAAGTAGTTAAATTTAATTTATGGCAAAATAAAATGCGTTTTGTTAACCGGCTTCCATTATGAAATATTCTTCAGTCGTTTGCTTATCTTAGTGGATTGTGTGAGTCGAAAAATAACACGAACAATCCGACTATTGTCTGATTTAATGAGATTAGTTCTTCCCCGTTTTCGAGGATATTGAACACTGTGGTGGTGGCAGAATTTCTCGCAAACGGCCAAAAACAACCACCAAACGGGGTCAAACGCCTATTACAATGGTTTGAGGGACTCCTACTTGGTTACCATCCCCGCAAACGGCCAAAAACCACCACCAAACGGGGTCACACACGCTTATTATAATTGTTTGAGGGACTCTTACTTGGTGGTCTCCCTGTTTTCGAGGTTGCTGAACACCATGGCGGTGGCAGAATTTCTCGTTGGGGGTGACCCCCAGAAATGGCCAAAAACCATCCCCGAACGGGGGTTAACGCGTATTATAATTGTTTGAGGGACTCTTACTTGGTGATCCTCCATTTTCGAGGATGCTGAACACCGTGGTGATAGTGGAATTCCTCCCTGGGGTGACCCACCCCGTAAATGGCCAATAACAACCCTCCAAAAGGTGAGAGTGCATTCTCAGCATACCCCCGGGCAAAGCTCTCCCCCTCGTTTTTGAGAATGCTACACAGGAAAAAAACATTAAGATGTCAACAAAGTAGTCATCTTCATTTACTGTGGAGCGTAGATGCACCTTAACTGTGTATCTATCCTCGATACTCCAGTGAAGTAACGTACAGCGCGGTTAGTACATGGATGGGTGAAATCCATCTTGGGAAACACAGCGATCTCGTCCCACCTTCTAGCGGCTTGTATATCAGTGTATATGCGGAAGCTATGTAATTTCAAGACGAGGATTACGTTGTGGATATACCATCCTTCGGAGGGGATGTAAAGCAGTCAGTCCTTTTTCTATTAAATGTTAGGCATAATCCCTACTGTTCTTACGAGAAGAGGTTCGGCAAAATTTCCAGGTTGGGGGTAGCTCGTCTCCTGGCGTCGGTGATGGGCCCTGGTAGCGAAAATAGGCCAACGTTAAATAAATAGAAAAAAAAAAATACTGTGGAGCTGAAAAAAGATGAATGTATATTTTTTGTATATATTTTTTGGAAAAAATAGTTTTTATAATAATTGAAACATCTGATTGATATAATCATAATATATTAAATAAAACAGTAAATTTATTTATTTATTTTAAATTTATTTTTTACTTTCTTTGAACCCGTACAGTTACATCCATTATGAAAATGCGAAGGGGTATTTTTTTGTTTTTGCCATTGAGGGGGTGAACGGGTGGCAAGCTCTCGATTCGTGGTCCTCTACGTGTTCGGCATACTCGAAAACGGAATGGAAATCTTTTTGTCCAGTGGTATGATGAGAGCGCTTTCTCGCCCCTTTGGAGGGTGATTTTTGGCCATTGAGGGGATGGGTGGGCATCAGGCACGCGTCCCAGGGTCCTCCCCATAGCTGGCATACTCGAAAATGGGGGATCAATAAGTTAGATTCCGTGAAACATGATCAATACGCGTTTGACCCCGTTTGGGAGTGGTTTTGGCCGTTTGTGGGTCACCCTAACGAGAAATTCTGTCACCACAACGGTGTTTAGTATCCTCAAAAATGGGGAATCATCAAGTAAGAGTCCCTCAAATAATTATAATACGCGTTTGACCCCGTTTGGGGATGGTTTTTGGCCGTTTGTGGGGGTGGATCACCCCAACGAGAAATTCTGCCACAACTACGGTGTTCAGTATCCTCGAAAACGGGGGGGGGGGAGAACTAATCTCATTAAATCAGACAATAGTCGGGTTCTCGTCCGACTGACACAATCCACTATCTAGTATTTATTAATTTCTAAAGTAGTGTTGACTGTTGTATTATTTCACGTTGTTCGTATTCTTAGAACTAATAATTTTATTAATTTTTGTTTTACATCATGACAGATTTTTACAGCGTCAGTATAAAAGTGAAAAATTATTAAATTTAGCCATTCTAACTAGCATTATTGCTCTAATATTCAGCTAAATTGTCATATAATTATTTCATAGTGGTGGAAAAATGTTCCTTCATATTTTCTTAACGTACTACTGTGAAATAATTTCCTCTCTGCGACAATTTGATGATACAGAAACGCTCTAAAAATGTTCCTACAACATAGTTATAAAACAACTTTATAAATGCTCTATTATCTACTTGTAAAGGTTCTTGATATATCTCTCCTAAAGCTTCAAGTAACTATAAGAATATATAGAATAGAATATATAACGATTACATACATGTTGGTTACTAAGCTATTATAAAATTAATGGTTACTCCTTTAATCTCATATTACCATACACGTTCTTACTACTAATTATAAAGCTGTTAGACTTATTTATTTATTTATTTATTTACTGATGTAATACAGACAAAAATGTCTACATTTACAATTACATCACATTACTAATACTAAATTAAATTAGCTATACAGAATAATGAAATAACCTATACGATACAAATGACTGAATTTAATGTTATACATAATATATCACATACCATCGCAAAAAAGAAAATTATTTATGTATTTATTTATTATTATTGTTTTTATTTTATTTTAACATTAAAATGCACGGAGCTTCTATTGAATACCTGAGGACGTTTTTTCTATATAATATTTTAATTTACGTTGGGTTAGATTAAATATGCTAAAATTTGATTCACGACAGACACAGTTTACATCAATACACATTCGAACAATTGGCGAGTTTTTTCTTACATTAGTTTTATAATACACTTGGAACATAACTGGTCCGGCTCTAAGTCTGGAAGGAATATAAAAATTAAGTTTTGTTAAAATATCTTCTGATACTATATATCCGTTTATTATTTTGCCTATAACGAGCACATTACTAAATTTCCTTCTTATTGACAGTTTTGCAATATTAAATTCATTTCTTATTCTATGATATTCGTTATAATCTGGGAGCTATAGATATTAGATTAGATATTATTAGATATTTTTTTCGGTACACATAAGCTAGAAATTTGTTTTGAATTGTTTCTATTTGCTGTGAGGCTACTACAGTTCCGGGATCCCATATTTGTGAAGCAAATTCTAATTTTGATCTTACAAAACTAAAATACAGCATTCTAATTGTTCTCCAGCTAAATTCAGATGCATTCCTCATAACAAATCCTAAATTTCTGTATGCTTTATTAACTATATTTTCAATATGTTCGTTGAAATTTAAGTTGTGGTTAAATAGGACTCCCAAATCTTTTTGTTTGCAAACAAGCTTCAGAGAGTTGTTGTTAATTTTGTACGTGTACTGATAATGATTTGTCCTTGTTGTATTTGACATTGCCGAACATATATTTATGTTTAACGATATTTTATTGTTTATACTCCAATCGAAGATGGTATCAATATCATGTTGCAATAATAACGCATCTTTTTCACTTCTTACATTTCTGTAAATTTTTACAGGTACTCTTACACAGAAACTTTATTAAAGTGTTCTAACGAACTCCAGTGAATCCATAAAGAATTTTTGTACATTCGAAAGTTCGTCGTTGCAGCATTTCACCTGCGGGAGGGATATTTATAAAACTGTGGAGGAAAATAATAATTAATTAATAACAATAAATTAATTCATAAAATAATATACTTGAAGATATGATACATGTATAATTACCGACAATATTCGACACTTCGAAACAGCCTCCATGCAACTACAAGAGCTTTGTTATAAAACAAATAGTTTTGTAAAAGCTGTTTAACACTTCCACAAAGGTTGTACTATTTCAGTCACCATATTTTTCAAAGATGTAAGGTTTGAGGCATCCATCTTGAGAAAAATTGATGTAAGAAAATTAATATTCTATTAAACTATTTTACATGAACTTTTAATTACGTATTATATATTAAATAATTAATTTATGAAAATTAATAGTTTTAGTTATATAAGAGTAAATATTTTGAAGAACATTTTATCATAAATCTTGATTAATCCCTTAATTTGCAGAATTTCGATGGCGCATTGTTATTTCATGAAATATCATAGCATATATATCGACAGTAAAATTTAAACCGCAAATTAATTTTAGCTTGAGTAATCTCATGAAAATTAAAATTTTAAGGTACACGTATTCAGAAGACATACTGACATAACTGGTAAATCGAAGCATGTAGCAGCTCACTTACCTCAGATAAAGGATTTTAGGTTACCATGGAGAAAGAAAAAAAAAGAAACCACAAGAAATAATATTTATTTAATTATATCAACAATTTTTATTCCAATTATTATGGTAAGGTGTACCATAATAAAACATCATTTAGTTTAAGAATATATATTAAGATTAGAAACTATTATTAATATCATTCTCTTAAATAATAAATTTCATTATTTGCAAAATAAAAAAACCGCTGCCTAAGGAATCACTACTTTCACATCAAGACTTCCTATCTAAGTCTCTTACAACGAAAATACTATATTTGTACTCCACTAAGTGGAAATAATTGTTTATGGAACTTTAATAGTATAATATTTGGAATCGTGTACCCCAAAAACCCATAAAATGAAATGCCCCATCAGTAGTAGAGGTGGTGATTCTTGATGACTGGTTTCTGTATACACACTAAATCACAATATTTTTTTCACCCCCTTCAATAATGGGGTGGGGGTTGTAATAGAGGTCGCCATTGCCAAAAATATTTTTGAGACCTTAGCTCCTCTTATATTTACTAAATACCAATTTCATGCACTCCTAATTGCTTGATTTACCTATTTGCCTATTTACCCCCATTTACCTTCAACTCTGCAACGGAATAAGATCGATATATAATCCAGTTCCAGATCTCGTTAAAATACATACGTGTGCCATATTTTTAAGTTAATATCTTAAACGGTTCCAGAGTAATCGTGAGCACCAAAAAGATACAAGACTAACAGACAGACCGACGCGATAGACAAATTTATTTTATTAAAACTTAAAATATTGAGGTTTCATAACATTCTAAGCCTATTCGTACAATGAAAGTTTTCAAAAATTTTTCTTGCGTTAGTGTACTTCAACTGGATGTAGAAGTAATACGCAGAAAATAGCATGACAAAGATATAAAAAATCATTATGTGCCGTGGACTACAGGATAGAAATAGAGCCTCTATGTCAAGCGTTTTCCTCAATAAAACCTACTACGCATCCATACTACCAGAGGTAACCCACTGTTTATCCAATTTACTAGAGGAAAGCCACTACGCATTCATACTTCTTGAAGAAACCCACTGCGCATCCATTTTACTCGAGAAAATTTACCGCGCATCCATACCACTTGAGGTAACCTACTGCGCATCAATGGTATTCAAGGAAAGCCACTGCGCATCCATAATACTCGGGGAAACCTACTGCGCATCCATACTACTTGAGGTAACCTACTGCGCATCTATAGTATTCTAGAAAAGCCTCTGCGCATCCTAAATACTCGAAGAAACCTACTGCGCATCCATACCACTAGAGGTAACCTACTACGCATCCATATTACTCGAAGTAACTTTATAACATGATATTTGAAATTACCTACCCCAAAAACCTATAAAACGATGTGTCACATCGATAGTGGGGGTTGGGTTGGTGGTAGAGGGTTGGGGGTGGGGGTGGATTAAGTAAAAAAAAAATTTAGGCCATAGGTTCTTGTATACACGTAAAATTAAAATTTTATTTTTTTTCACCCCTTTTATAATGGGCTGGGGGTAGTAATGGGGGTGGCTAATGTCAAAATTTTTTTGAGACCTTAGCTTCTCTTATATATACTAAATACCAATTTCATGGACTCCTACCTGCTTGATTTACCTATTTACCCCAAATTTACCCCAATTTACCCCCAACCCTTCGACGGAACCAGATGAAAATATAATCTAGTTCTAGATCTCGTTAAAGTACATATGTGTACCAAATTTCAAGTCAATATCTCAAACGGTTCCTGAGTAAACGTGCGCACAAAAAAAAGTTACAGAGTTACAGTACAAAGTTACAGACAGACAGATAGACCGACAGACAGACCGACAGACAGACAGACCGACAGACAGACCGACAGACAGAAATTTTTTTTTCACTCAAACTTTAAATCTCGACGTTTCATGACATTCTAAGCCTATTTAAACAATAAAAATTTTTAAAATTTTTTTTGTCGTTACTATACTTCCACTGGATGTGGAAGTAATTGTTGATGTGATTAAATAAATGTTGTTTCTTGTTCTTTCGTTTTTCTTTCTCCATGGTAACCTAAAATCCTTTATCTGGGGTAAGTGAGCTGCTACAGATATCTTTCTATATTTTTTAAGATCATATAATACAACTGTCGTGAAACGAGAAAGCTCTTCAAATTATTCAAGCAAGAACAGTTATAAAGTAAAATTGCTTCATAACAGATGCTTCACTAGGTTATAAAAGTGCTTTATTGTTGTATAGAGGAGAGTAAACGAACTTCTATTCGACTCTTTACATCTCTATGAGAGCTTTTTAATACACTTTATAGATGCTATGAGAATATTACTATAGAGTGCTGAATAGTTGTAAAATTATTGTTTTGTGGCCTTTAAACGATAAAATGGCTTTATAGCCTGCGCCTATTGTAGGTATGTAGAGGTTGTATAGATACTGAGAGAACGTTCTCAGACTTTAATTATAAAACTTTTATTCTTATACAATAGCGATATAGGTAGATATTCTTATCACTATTATAAAATAATTAGTGTTAGTTGGAATTGCATAACAAATACGAGGTATCGAGCTCAAATTTTGTATAAGGGTATTTAAAATAACTGTAAATTGAGTATGCTATCCACTTTGCCGGTAAAATATTGCCCAACAGTAGATTTTGAAATTTCGACCCGCTCAGGGGACCTTAGTAGGCAAAATATGAAAATTACAAATTTTTCAAAATGGCCAAATAGACCTATCGAGTACTACGTCACAAAAAAAAAATTAAATCGGGAAACGCGTTCCACAATAGTAGGGTGTTGCGGTATTAAATAGCATACACTGTATAAAAAATATTTAAAAAAAATAACTTGCCCACCTTTGATTTTATATTTTTTTGAAAATAACAAAACAAGTAAACAATAATATTTTAGCAAATATTCTCTGACATATATCATCAATCAATAAATAAGTTTTACAGTGGGTATATAATTTTACATTGGCATAACATATTAATGCTAAACAACCTAATATCAGTATTAACGCGTGGAAGATCAGGATGATAACTTAATAGCATCAAAACATATTTTTTATGGCAAAGTATTTTAATTGTCTAATGACTCTCTCTCAGACTTGTCATATTAAGTGTTTATGTGTGTATCACATTCCATTTTGCTCCCAAATGTAACTCTGAGATTGTTGACCTCACTGATACTACTTAACGTGTTACCGTAGATATACTGTTTTAATATGCATAAATGGAATTGTGTGAAATAAAAGTTAATAAATGGAAATAAGTTTATAATACAGGATGTCCAACGGGGAGCAGCAATTTTAAATTTTAATATTCAATTTTAAATCGCAAATAGTTCAAAAAGTCGTAAGTTAAACCCCTACAATATCTACATGGGAAAAGGGGGAATTTAATTTTACATAATTTAATGCAAAAAAATACAGATTATTCCATTTGACTTAAACAAGTTTTCGCGGTTTGAAGTTGACAAAATATAACGTAAAGAACTGAACACTTGGTATATTATTATTGAGTTTCTTTAAACTCTAGAGCGTTGCTCACCTTATGGTCTTTCTGCATGCCAAAAAGCAAATGAGGATCATTTACGCGAAAAGAGTTATAAATTATATTGCTGTCAAATTTTTTATAAAATGTCAAATATCTCTGAAACGGCTGAATTTAGCTAGTTGTTTTCGACTCGTTTTCGACTTTTAACTGTTTTCGAAAACATCGAAATATATAGGGTGTTCCATTTAAAATAAGCCAGTCGGTATCGTCCTCCGGTATAAGCGAAAGTGCCAAGTGATTGTAATTATTTTCTTTGGATTGGCCATACTGACATTAATAATTCCCTAAACTTTCAAAATATTCTGGTGCGTACTTTTCCCTATATCGATCGATGCAGTTCCCAGTGGGACATTCTATAGTTGTTTAGAACATTATGATCGGCGTCATTTTTATTTTAGTGCACGGTGTGCTACAACCAAATTTAAATCAAAGTTGTTGCCACTTGGAATTTTTTTTATCACATTCTTGGAGGTATATAGAACCAATCTCCACGATATTTAAAATCATCATCGCGGATTTTTTTTTACAAGTACTTGACGTTTTTTGTTTAATGTCCGCAGGCCAGACCACTTTTTTTGTTTTGGGGATGTTTTTTGGGGTTAGAGGTGAAAACTGAGCGAATCTGTCAACTCTGACTTCGAATTCTGTTTCAGAGAGTCCAAAAACATAAGGATATACTGGTATGGTCTGCCGGACAGAAAATTTTTTGGGGAGTGTTTTCTTGGGGTTAGGGGTGAAAAACGAGCCAATCTGACAATTCTGACTTCGGATTCGGTTTCAGCAGGTCCAAATACATAAGGGCATATTAGCCTGGTCCGCAGGCCAGACCACTTTTTTTTTTGTGTGGCTGTATCATTAAACAAAAAAGTAAAATATTTGTAAAAAAAAATTTCTGCGATGAATGATTTTAAATATCATGGAAATTGGTTCTATATACATCCAAGAATATGTTAAAAAAAATTCCGAGTGGTAACATTGATTTAAATTTGGTTGTAGCACACCGTGAGTGATTAAAGGCGCTATTATGTAGTTATGGATTTGTTTTTGGTACCACCAATTCTTACAAAATTTTATAATGAATCTAAAATCGCAGATTCGTACTGTACTCGTATCTCGTTCCGAAAAGTTAAGCAACTTTAATCGCGGTTAGTACTTGGGTGGCCTACAAGGAAATACAGCGATCTATCACCACCTTCTATCGATCAGCATATATGCTGAAGATGTGCAATCTTAGGCGAAGATTGGGTACCGTCTTTCAGAGGGGATGTTTATTAACCGTTAATTATTGCCAAATTAGCTGATTAAAAATGTAACCTTACAAATTATCTCTGATGTAATTTTCAAGATAAAAAATCAAGATCTAACCTAATAAGAAAATGAATCTTTCGAACCACATGCTTTCCGCTCCAGTAACAGAATGATTGTTTTTACTTATTTTTGGATAAATGAATTCACCAAAGCACAGTTGCGTTCCAATTTTTTACCTTTATGGTAATATCTTTTACTTGAAATTAAACCAGCTCGGAGAAAAATATGCTTAATGTAACCGCGAGATCTGTTAGTTCAGATTTAGATTCAGATTAGAAAGGAGAGGCTGTCTGATTGACCTTGACTACCGCGACTCACGTAGATCTATTGTGGCGCTCCTGTTCTAGTTTTCGTTAGAGTTCCTTGTCCAGCCTTTTCTTTTGTATTAGACTCCACAGCTTTGATAAGGACCCCTCAACATAGCTAATAGCCCTTGGTTATCTTTTCGCCAAGTAGTTGGAATCTCTGTTTAACTAGGCCCTCGCATAGCGACATAATATGCACATCCTACTAGACTCATATATCTATTAAGTCGACAGTATCCAGTTAGAAGATCCCTCATTATCCTAATCTATCTTTCTATATTCTAGATAATTTCGTGTCGTTAGTTCTGTCTCTCTCTAGCGAGTTACTTTTTTCGCTCTGTGTCTGTCTCGCCGTCGTGGCCGGGCCGTGTAAGGGCAGGGAAAAAGCGAGTAAGAGAACTATCAAGTTGTAAGATATAGACAGAACCAATGATGGAAAACAAGATGGTGTCATCACTTTTCCCCGGCACACTGCCTAGTCTAGGAATATGAGTCTATGGATTTACTTTGTACCCATTTGTTAATGGATGCTCGTCTGCATGGCTTAGCTATACTGCAAATGGGTTCGGGTCCTATTAGGGCCTTGAACGCGCCTTCCCTGCAATCCCATACCAGTCACGAATCGACGTGCTTGGAATTGATTGGCCTTAACGCTGCTTAACTATAGGAAAAAATGGCAGTCGACTAGTTCACGGTTCCTTCCCTCATTATTTCCTTTGTACGCCATTGTAAAGCGGTCACTGCAGCATGAAATGTTGTGGCGGATCTTCTTAGATTTCTGTTTTCGTGTAAATCCTAGCTTCGATTCCCTCTTCTGTCTTGGAGACGTCCGTGTACCAGATTATTTATGCGACATTGTGGACCGTTTTCTCGGTCTGGTATTTTTATTTGAAAACTTTCGTTGAAGTTATACTTTGGGACTACAATACCCGTGGGCATTCCTAAAATGGAATCTGTTTTAAGCTCTGAGAATAACTTTCGATGCTCTGCTCCGTGTTGTTGCCTTATGGGCAATGTGCTGTGCTTTAGCCCGTGCACCACTGAACGAGCTTCCCCTTGCATAAATATGTGTGGTGGTGGCAAATCTAGAATGACTTCAAGTATAACTGAGGGAGCGGTTTATAACTGGTGTATAACTATAGAGTCATCTTAGGATTTAACTCCAATTTTTTTCACATCTGTTAGTTACTGAAAGATTAAGGTGTGGGCTGGTAAATCTAAAATGACTTCAAGTGTAACTGAGGGAGCGGTTTATAACTGGTGTATAACTATAGAGTCATCTTAGGATTTAAATCAAACTCTGCAACCTTAATGAACCTTAACAAACTTGCTCGAAAACTTGTAGACATTTGTGGAGAAGTTCACTGGAATCATATAAGAGGCAATATTTGCCTGTCAAGCCATTAGTTAGTAGAACCAAAAGTGAAAACAACGGAACTGAAGCCATATAAGTTAATTTTCAGTTTTTTAATTGTTTGAAGTGTGTTTTATCTCCTATATTTGTATATGCACAAATTTTAGAAATAGATCGCAAGATTCAGTGGTGCAGCCAGAAAATTCATCTGGGGGGGGGGGCAATAGAACCGGCCTCCCCAGAGAATGAGGAAAATTTTTCAGAAAATGGTTGAAAACGGATGTGTATGTAGATTCCTCTATTAGATAATATTGGCATTAATTACAAAATATTTATTTCAAGGGATAATTACACTGCTTTGTACTGCTTGTTTATTTTTTGGCTCATGGAAGACGGCTTGGGGGGGCATGGCTCCCCCCCTGGCTGCGCCCATGGCAAGATTTTTCACTTAAAATGTTGGCAGTAAAATTGAAAAAGCAGTGAATATTCTATATTATATAATTTATGTTAATACTTTAAAGAAAACAGTCATCGTTCGGCTGCTCACAGGAAAATCCAATATTTACTAATCCATGTATAATGGTGTTAACGTTGATGATCAGCAAATTATTACTGCACATTTTCCCACAGTTTTTATTCAGTATTCAGCAGGTACATCAAATACGGAAAAAATTACTACTTTTACTACTTTTACTTAAATAATTTTAATTAATTAAATTAAAACCTAAACATGCTGCGGGTTAACATAAAATACCAACACTTTTTATGAAACTTCGCATCTATATTTGTACAACCTTGTCAAAGTTTATTTCTCTTGAATTTTGTGAATTCTTCAATATCGTTAAATAATTAACAAAATCGGAGGTAACGAAATCCCAATTAATTCCAAAATTATTCACCTAGACAACCATTCTATAAACCTACTTTTTAGATGTCGAAGTGATAATCGCAGATCGCAGGTAATATGTCGAATACTCAGGCTACCATACTGCTGAGGTCTTAGTAACGTTCCTCAAGAGCCTGACATAAGGCTGTTTCTTTTCAGTACCTTTATTGACGATGTATCCATATTAATTTTTTCTACTCCCCTAGGTAGATTTGCTGTTTTCTGTACAGTTTGTAGAATGGATAAGTAGGCAATTCCAGTTAACTGAACGGATATATTTCATATCAGTTCTAGGATGGATATGAAATGAGACCTACCAATCACAGTTCGTGTATTAAGTACATAGACAACTATTCGTTTTAAAATCAAATTAGTGCGTAAGTTGTCAAAGTAACTGTCAGTGTGTACTGTCAGTGTGTATTTGCGTAATATATAAATGTTTAATAAATTTCGTATTTTTTAAGCTGGTCGTAGAAAAAGTATACTGTACAACTCGAGTGGATTATCCATATCACACTCAAAAGATTTGAAGCACTCCGCCTACGGCGTCGTGCTCAAACTTCAAAAATGCACGCCAATGGCTGAAATAAGTTTTGTTTTACTTAAAAAAGGTATAATAAAGGTCTATGATACCCATCCAAACTTGGTTAAAATTGGGTGACTAATAACTGAGCTACAAAGGTGTTACTGTGAAAAGTGGGATACACTGTATATGGTAAAAAAATATAAAATTTAATATCCAGTATGGTTTTTAAGAAAGATATTATGTTTTATATATCATTAAGAAGCTTTCATTGTGGCATTTCAGAAGGTGTAAAAAATATAAAAGTAAAGCAGTAAGTAAGTTGATATCTCCGAAATTCGACTTTCAATAATTGTTTTTTTTAAATAATCATTGGAAAATACATTTGATTTCCTATAACTTTTTTTTTCGATAACGAAGTTAAATGAGGTTCTAACGTTCGCGCGACCACCCTGTATATATTATTATATTGCATTATTATATCTATTTGATTTAATCAGGCAATTATTTTTAATAATCATCGTAAAACAAATTTTTTTCTACAGAAATCCGTTCTGTAACAGACTGAATTCAGATATTGAATAAAAAATGTCTGTTAATTTGTATGTATGGGGGTGTGTGTGTGTGTATGTAGATCGTTTCTTGTAAACACGATAACTAGTTTTGGACTTAAATTTTTTTTTTCTAATTTGATATATCTGTAAAATAGCATGGTAGATTATTCACTGTTGAAATTGGGCCATATCGGTCACAAAGGGCGACGCCAGAGGCATGTAATCTATCATGATTTATACAGTGTGTTTCACTTCTCGTGAAGACACCCTTGTTTCTTTTTTAATTGTTGCCCAATTCACTTTAAATTTCTATGAGTTATACAACTCCATAAGACGACTTAGTGTACTTTTTTTACGTAGAAATGATTCCTGCATGAGATTTTCTAGTCAAAAGTGCCTCTAATAAAAAAAGAGAAAAAACATTCATCATCAGGTATAGCTCATGAGCCGCCCTCCACGGGCTGGCGTGATGTAATACACAAATTATTGTTTCTTAGCCTAACAAATGTTTCCTTACCAAATTGGGAGAAGTTCGGTCAAGAGGTAGTTGAGGTATTGCAAAAAAAATAAATAAATAAAATTTTGACACCCTGTATCTTTTCCATAGCAACAATTTACTAAAGCATGTTTGGTTATATCCTCATATTTTGGTCCAAAGAATCTACCCTTGAACCATGGCCTATTATTAATAGTCCACCCTGCATAACTAAGTATGTTTGATATTTGACAAATAATAATAAAAAAGGAAGTTAGAGTGACACTAATTTAATTAATGTCAAACTAACTTCCTTTTTTTTTATTGATCAAATATCAAATTAGAAATTACACAATTAATATTCTAGGTATTTGATATTCTCAATATTTTCATACAATTAAGAAATTAATTAATCATTTAATCAATTTTAACACATTTATTCATTAATCATTTTTCATTTTCCACTTTGATTTTGATATCTTATCAAAAAATGTAAACATATTCTATTCAATAATTAAATATTCATTATTCATATGTTTATTAAGATCAGGTTTTCTATTTCTTTACGCGAAGCGTGGCTTGCTCTCCCTAGCATGTAAATCGCCTAAAGACGCAAGACATACGTCCCATTTTGATACGTATTGCAGGCGTAAGATCGAAGAGAATGACCAAAATATGCGTAGACGTAGTATAACACGATTTCAGTATCCACTGGGCACCCTGGATCAGGGGCGCAGCCAGGGGGGAGCCATGGGGACCCCCCCCCCCAAGCCGTTCACCATGAACCAAAAATAAAGACACATAATTCTATCAGTACAAAGCAGTATTCAAACCATCCCTTGAAATAAATATTTTGTAATTAATGCCAATATTCTAGTAGAGGAATCTATACACATCCGTTTACAATAATTTTCTGAAAAGTTTTCCTCATCCTTTGTAGAGGCCAGTTCTAATGGTCCCCCCTCACCAGATGAATTTTCTGGCTGCGCCACTGCCCTGGATACCATTGGTTAGAGTCTAGGCGTATGCGCATGACACTTCTAATCGAAATTTGAAAGTATTAGCGGCAAGTGACTCGGTATTAAGATTAAGCGGATTCGTATATGAACTTGGCGAGGCGGATTAATATGTAGTAAAATAATAAAAATATTATCATGAATAGAGTTAGTAGTAGTACTGTTGTTTTACTAGGCAATCAGGCCGGGATGGCCCATTTTGCTCTAGGGATCTACAGTTTAGCGTGGACTCCAAACCACGGTCCTCGACCACCAACTTTGACCCACCCTGGTCCCGTTACACCACCCTTCAAGGCGGCGCATTAGCCCGAGGTTCCCGGGTCTCCTGGACCAGCCACCGCCTTTCAAGGTGGTTCACTAGCCCTAGGATTGCCTCTGTTGGCAGCCTACCGACTATTAGATGAGATCATGGGTCACCCATTCAAGTGCCGGACGCGCACAGCGTTGCTGCACCTCGCTGATCGAGCGACGGAACTTAAACCGGTGATCGTACCTCATCCCCATGAATAGAGTTAACTTAATTTTATAATATTAATATTAAAATGAATTAACTGCAAAATTTTATGACTAACTACCGCTTAGCCTTGGCGCGCTTAGATAATTGGGTGGGCACTGCCTACCCTACCATCCTTGACAGGCCACTGCTGATCGGTAGTGGCGGTGGGGCTGGTGAAAGGAGGTGGTAGTGGGGGTGGATGAAGTAAAAACAATTTTTGTACACACACTAAATCTCAATTTTATTTTTCACCCCCTTTAATAACGGAGTGGGCTAATGCCAAAAAATGTTTTGAGACCTTAGCTTCTCTTATATATACTAAATACCAATTTCATGGACTCTTACCTGCTTGATTTACCACCATTTACCTCCCAACTCTTCAACGGAATAAGATGAAAATATAATCTAGTTCCAGATCTCGTTAAAGTACATACGTGTACCAAATTTCAGGTCAATATCTTAAACGGTTCCAGAGTAAATGTACGCACAAATAAGTTACAGACAGACCGACAGACAGAAATTTTTTTGCTCAAACTTAAAATCTCGACATTTCATGACATTCTAAGCCATTGAACAATACAAAATTTTAAAATTTTTTTTGTCTTAGTGTACTTCCACTGGATGTGAAAGTAATAATTGAGCCGTTTTAGAGCAAAATGTTCATCAAATAGGTATTCTCGGTTAGCCACGCCCGATTGAAACGTCGCATTCGTTATTATTATATATACTGTGTGTGTAGTCGCGGGCTAGGCATGGGGAGAAGAATTACAACATCGCGCGTGCCAACTGGCTGAAATGAAATAACAGAGCTGGAATGCTCCATCGACGGACGAATTTACGGCTGCCGGTGTTGTCAAATCTCTCGCGCTACGTGAATGTACATGCCTAATGGGAAATTACACACATGGTATGAATGCTCTCATATGTACCCATTCTATTCTGTAAATGGATTATAGTCTGATAAATGGAGATAAATATAAGTAAATAAATAGAATATTGAGGTTACACAGGAAGCATCTCGATAAATGTGTACCTATAACAGCGTCCTTCGAAAACTGCATGATCCAGGAATACATTTTCTACAAGTATGTTAACTTTGCTTTACATATTTTGAATTTTCCATCTATTATTTCACATTACTCTAAATTTATTATATTGTGTGGATGTCCGCTGGCCTATCTTAAATAACAGATGGTTTGCAGTTTCCTTTATATTCACAGGTGCTTATGATTTACGAATTTATTAGTGTTAAACTTGTATGTGTATGGTTTTACTAACAGTTTACGTTTCAGCTTGAAAACAAATAAACTAAGGATGAACAAACATGGTTCGTGGGGAACATAGTGTAGGTGGGTACTACTCGAAGACATCATGAATTAACATGGGATCTAAAATATTAAGCCGTATACAGATCATCAAACATGAAACTAAACTAAAATATAGTTTATGTGAAAACATATTTTATATCAAACCTTTAAAATGTTTATCTGCTTACTAACTTATGATAACTTCATCACCATTTAACTATTTTCATTCTCAGTTGCTGCCTATACCCTGCGTCAGGATATTCGAGAACAGTCATTTAATAGTACTTGAAATTTCGTTTAATAATTGTGGAAAACAAAATACATATTTTTTTCTTTAGCCGGATGAGAAATATCATCTTCTCTGTTCATTTTCTAGCTTGAGAGTCGTCTATCAATTTCCACCATTCTGGGAATATATCACTTTTCCTACTAGGTACACAATACACTATTTTCTGCCAGAAGGATGAAAATTATGCAAATTTTAAGGGCTCGGATTTTTTTATTGCTTTAAATGTGCCAAATTTAAACTCGAGTAGTTTCCACTAACACCGAAACACTTAAACATTATATTCGAATATTTCACTCAACATCAGTTTCGGCAACCATACTGGGATCATCTGGGGATGATAAAGCTAACGAGTGGTAAAAAAAAGTTGCCCATGTAAGCGAAAAGGCAGAGCTTAGATGGGTATCTATGAAACAGTCACACGATGCATGAGATTATATATTTTTTTTCGTTGACCGGCCAGAAGGCGCAAGATTTTCGATCAAATCAAGCAGCGCTTTATAATACTGACTATAAAATATCAGTTACACACACAAACACATATGGACTTTTTTTCTAAAGCGATTTTTTAACTGTTATATTATTTTTGAATATGCTGTCGATTGCAGTAAAATAGCATACCTACCTGCCACGTCTGTACGGTACTGTTTACTAGTTATAAAATATTTTTAAATGGCGTTAAACGAATTAATACAATTTTATTGAAATAACATTTAGTTTTAACAGTTTTGTTTAGAAAAGATGTCGAAAGTGTCCACCGTCTAGTTTCAGACACTTTTGAGCCTCTCTTTAGTGAAACATAGTAATATATTTCCTTGGATTTCATCTCCAATTGTAGCTTCAATCAGAAATGGGAAACTGAAAGATTGATTTTTTTTTTGTAAAGACATGGTCATATAATCTTGGAAGAATTCATTAAGATTAACTAAATAATCTTGAAAAATCGCTGGCTCCATTTTCTTGAAAGTCAATTCTTTGGCGTCAAGATGATTAATGAAGCAAAAGAGACGTAGGAAAGGATTCTACTTCATCAGCTTTGGCTGGTTAAAGTTCATTGAATGAGCTGAACCAATAACGGAGGAAATAAAGAAAAATAAAAAAATTATACGTTACTGCTTATTTAAAAGCAGTTTATTATTATTTTCCGTGCTTAAGAAAGAGTTCTGATCGTAATTACCTTACTAGATCAAATATGGACAGACATCAAAATGTTGTAATAATATTTCTCAGAGATTCGTCTCAGTTTTTGGACCAAACTTTATAACAATATCCGGCAAAGTATAAAAATAGTTAATAAAAAGAAGGAAATCAAGAAATATGTTTTTGAACACCTGTTTAGCCAAGTTCAGACGCCTGCGTGAGTTTCATTCTCTATCTGTTTTGCTTCATTCAGTCAATACTATTTTCACGTTTTATTTCTTTCTAATTAGTTTTCTATATTCTTTCCTTTATTACTTGTTTATATTATTTCTCATTTTAACAGCACACCAAATCTAACTTTCTGCAGATAAAAAGGGGTTTGGACATAGAAATTTGCTGGTTTTTCAAAATTTCAGTTTTTCGTAGTCTGAGAATTAACATTATCACTGAGATGAAACTAGGCTTTATCGGAGAAGAAGAGAAAAGAAGAAGAAACAAAGCCAATAATTAAATATCATTCTACGTGAACGGATATCTTTATGGAGTTTTTGAGCGTGAATAAGGCGATATGGAAATCGAAGTGAAAGTCTCTCTGCGAAAAAGGAAGGCACATGTTAAATTACAATCCATTTACCTAAGCCAGGACACGTACAAAAGTTTTCAGGGCATTTTCACGATTTCTATTATATTTTCAATAAGTTCAGCCATGTGTTTCTTGGTAAATGACTACTTACGTTCCATTTCACGCCTGTTTCACGAAACAGTTAGCAGAACCATCCACGATACATTGAAATGTGTTGACGATTGGTTTACCAGCATACATCAGACATTGCTGCCACTTCCAAAAAACACATCATCAGATCGGCTTCATCTAGACTGTGTTGGTAGGGTCATGCATGTTGGCAGTAGCGAGAGCCACATGGCGCATAGTACAGGAATGTGAGATAGTGTAGATGACAGATGTCATGATATGGATTGTTTATGCTACTCTTTTAGTGTTTTTGCTTCTAGAGATTTTCTTCTTCTGAGTCTTCCGTCTTCCTGTATTATTGTTATCCATGTGTAGCATGTTTCCCTATTTTAAGTTTCTCGCTACTCAGTATTAGCACTTTCTTCAGTAGTGTCTCTTTGGACATGTCCTCATTACTCCAATAAGTACATTTCTATCTTTTTTGTTATTGTTTTCCTCTTATGTTAACATTTCTGTACCTACTTTGGTCCTATTCTATTTGCCAGTAGTTGAACGATGTTCCTTTTAGCTCTTCTCACACTTGTCATAGCTTTTGTCACTATCTAGTTTTTATCCCAGTATATCATCATTGGCAATATCATGTATATTCTCTTAATTAGATTCCATAGTAGTTTATTTTTCTCGAGGAAAGGCAAGATTTCCCTTCTAATTATGTCATTTTAATTATTTCTTTTACAGGTTTTCTCTTTTTCATTTGGTTCGTCGGATATGTCCCTAGATATTTCAGTTTTTTCCTCATTCTTAGGGAAGATGCGTATTTTGTATTTTTCTCCGTTGATCAGGCCTCTGCTTTGCTTACGGATGTCGCACCATTATTAGATTATTCTTGAAACTTAATTTCAGTTTAGCTGAGTCCAGATACGGTTTTGTGTTTTCTAGTTGAGAATATCCTAGTCTTCTTCCGTGGAAATCATCGTTGTACACTAATACGACCAGGGTCCTCAATATTTCTGCATCTTCATTAAAATTGGGCGTTTCCTCTATTGTGCTTTGTGCCACTTGATCTAGGACCATCGTCATTTGTCCTAACCATTGAATTGGAAGACAGGCTTTTATTATCCTGTTTAGGTAGTTCGGTACTTCTTTGTTGTGTAGGGTGTTTATTGTGACTTCGTGACTGATAGTACTAAATTCTTCTTGGAGATCTATCGCGACAATATACAGTTTTGTTCCTTCTCCCCGTTTTTCTTCCAGGATTCTTCCAGTTTCATAGAACTGTGCATACTACATCCAAATAAATTGTAACCATCAACAATATTAAGAACGTCATCATTAAATTCTTCTAAAATTGTGACTTCGTGTCTGATAATACCAAATACTTTTTGGAGATCTATCGCCACTATCAATCAATCAATACAAATTTATTAATAATTACTTGTACAGTAATGCGCCTGACCGGATCCCGGTCCGGAGCGACCCACGCAACCACGGCATGCAGCGTCGTGGTGAATGCGTGGGTGGGCGGAGCGGGTTCGGTTCGGCTTAAACAATAATTGGGGTGGAGTGGTGAGCGCTCCTGTTTAACGATTAAAACTTAAAGCTAACAATTTATTTTGACAATATCAAGAAGTGATTTGAAATATTAAGGCTAATTTTAAAAGTAAAAACAAACTTAAAATTAGGCACATAGTGTTTTGGGTCGCGGCACTCGCGCACTGCGCACTTTTTCAGTTCTGGTTGCTGGTACGGGGAAAACTCAACGAAAAAACCCGTTCGAACTAGTAACGTCTTCGTCCGATGGTTAAACTACCTCCGGAAAGGTAGGGTGGAAGAAAAGTTGTGATTTAAAATGTCTGGATTTTCAAGAGGTTATTCGTCGAGAGGGGATTTTGAAAAGGGAGACAAAAAAGGACAAAAGAACAAAAATTAACAGAAATAACAAAAAGGAGACGAATAGAGGGAATTGAAAGGGGTTTGAGAGTAAAAGGTGGTGAAAAGTAAAAGGTGGTGAAAGGGAAATTGTGATATAGGAAAGTTTTGGCTAGGGAGGTTGCCGAAAGATAGGCAACGCAGTCCGCTAGTAGAGATCTATGAGGGAGGTGTCTGAAATGAGGCGCATAAATTTATGTTCTAAAACTCTAAGTTTCCGCATTGTCGTGGCCGAGATGCTGCACCACACCGGTGCCGCGTATGTGATGGCCGGCCTGATCACCATCGTATACAATAATTTTTTATTCGTCCTGTTTAGTCCGCTACCCCGTGCCAGGAGCGGGTACAGACTCCTGGACATGGAGTAGACCTTTCGTACGGTTTCGTTAACGTGTATGTTGAACGTCAGTCTTCTGTCTAAGTTCACCACCTGATACTTCACGCACCTTTTGATTGGAATTAGGCAACCCCCGATCGAAATTGGTATTAAAATGCGGTTCACAGTGAACTGGCGCGTAAAGAGTATGGCCTCCGACTTTTTGGCGTTGATCCGAATCTTCCACTTGTAATACGCCGTGGCACGGACCATGTGCGCTTTCAGGAGCATTTTCGCCGCTTGTGCGTTATGAATCGCCACTGTGTGTAGTTTTCTTTCTTCTTCCCGTTTTTCTTTCGGGATTCTTCCAATTTCACAGAACTGTGCATACTACATCCAAAAAAATGTAAGCCCCAACAATATTAAGAACTTCATCATTAAATTCTTCTAAAATTGTGCCTTCGTGACTGCGATAGATTTCCAAATACTTTTTGGAAATCTATCGCAACTATGCGTAGTTTTGTCTCTTCTCCCCGTTTTTCTTCCAGGATCCTCCTAGTTCACAGAACTGTGCATACTACATCCAAGTAAATTGTAACCATCAACAATATTAAAAAATTCATCATTAAATTCTTTGAAACATTCTTTTATAAATTTTGCCATTGCCCATCAACCTCCCGCCCATTGCATAAGTACGATAAAGTACCATTACAAAATTCTATCTGTCAGTAACCGTGACAACGACTATTTAAATAACACATCAATCTGAGGCTTACGTTATCATATTTCATAACAAACTTTTCTCTTTTCGGATATGACAGAGTTTAATAATAAAAAAATGAAAACAATATTGTGCTATATTCAAACACCTTTTGTCAAGATATCTATATCTGAGATTAAATAGGTATAATGTGAAGAAATCTCTGAGAAATAAATAGTAAACATGTTTGTGGTAAGCCAAATAGGCGATATATACGTCCATGGAATTTTTAGATTTGCTGCACTGCAAATAAAAAGTAAAATGTCTCTTTAATTATAATTTTTGTGGAATGCTCCGTTGGTTACAATTTTAATTAAACATCCGCAAAACAAAACGTCTAATTTCGAATTAAAGAAACCAACCATTTATGAAAGTTTGTGTAAAATAAATGCACGGAAATTTGTCTTTGATGTCTTAATTACGGCGAAAATTTTAGCGGAAATGAAAAGTCTGCCAACAATAAGAGTTAATCGTGTTTTCTTTAGAGAGGGAAAAAACGTAACCTTTAATGGGATACAGCAATGGCGGATATATTAGTTACAGCAAAATCTTGGAGATGTGATGCTGATCCCTCTACTAATACTACAAGAGCACATTTATTTATTTATTTCATTACATTATTTTATTTAAAATACTTGATAATAATACTTGACCCATACTTTTATATTCATCGCAAATACGAAAACGAAGAGTATATTTCGTTTGAACGGCACATTTCTAAAACCGTAAATTTTGCTCGTAGAAAAAAAAATCATTTCATCGTGTTAGTGAACGAATTTTTAACAACTTTTAAAATGTCTGAATGTCCGTCTGTCCGCCCATCCAGACAGTAAGTTAGTGTTAGCTAGAGGAAGCACTTTTGTTTTTGAAAAAAATGTTCAGTAAATATTTGCTGATCGATGTGTCCACCCCGAATGACACTAACGTGATACTCAAGTAAACAAAGAAGTTGAGAAAGTATAAAGACTTCCAAATACAAGTTAGCAGATGTGGAATGCAAAACTACAGTTGTGCCAGTGATTCTAGGATCTATCGAAACTGTTAAGACTATTGGGAACCGCTCATATTTTTAAAAATGTTTCGGGTAAGAAGCCTCTATGATCTCTTGTTGGAGTTTGGAGCTATCGAAGCAGATATCACTAACGTCGCCTAAAAGACCCAGAAACCTGGAACGGGCTCCAACAGAGATGAATCGCAGGCATGTGCGAGGAATCGGAGAATAGTTTCCAGCCACAGCTGAAAAGTGTCACTTGCTAAGTCTGTGGTAATAATAATGAAATGGAAAAGAAAACTAGAAAGTATTTCAAAAAAGTTCTTTTTTCTTGGATGGTTACACTGTATGTGTCAAGGCGTTAAATACACAGCCACACAAAAAAAGTGGTCTGGACTGCGGACCAGACTAGTGTATCCTTATGTATTTGGACCCGCTGAAACCGAATCCGAAGTCAGAATTGTCAGATTGCTTCTTTTGTCACCACTAATCCCAACCCTCCCCCCCCCCCCCCCCAAAAAAAGGTCTGGCCTGTGGACCATACTAGTGTATCCTTATGTATTTTGATCCTCTGAAACCAAATCCGAAGTCAGAATTGTCAGATTCGTTAGTTTTTCACCACCAACCTCAAAAATCACCCCTTCCCCCAAAAGAGTGGTCTGACCTGCGGACCAAATCAGTATCCTTATGTATTTGGACCCGCTGAAATCGAATCCGAAGTCAGAATTGTCAGATTAGTTCGTTTTTCACCTCTCCAAAAATGTTCTGTCAGGAGGACCATACCATTGGCAGTGCATCCTTAGTATTTGGTAAGGATACACTGGTGTGGTACACTTTTTTTGTTTTGGGGATGTTTTTTGGGGTTAAGGGTGAAAAACGAGCAAATCTGACAATTCTGACTTCGGATTCGGTTTCAGCGGGTCCAAATACATAAGGATACATTGATCTGGTCCACAGGCCAGACCACTCTATTTTGTTTTGGAGGTGTTTTTTGGGATTAGGGGAGAAAAAAGAGCGAATCTGACAATTCTGACTTCGAATTCGATTTCAGAGTGTCCAAATACGTAAGAATATACTGGTATGGTCTGCAGCCCAGCCCACTTTTGGGGGGGAGGGAGGCGTTTTTTGGGGGGTTAGGAGTCAAAAGCGAGCCAATCGGAAAATTCTGATTTCGGATTCGGTTTCAGCGGGTCCAAATACATAAGGATGAACTGATATGGTCCGCAGGCCAGACTACTTTCTTTTTGTTTTGTGGGTGTTTTTTGAGGTTAGAGGTGAAAAACAAGCGAATCTGACAATTCTGACTTCGGATTCGGTTTCAGCAGGTCCAAATACATAAGGATACACTGGTCTGGTCCGCCAGACCACTTTTTTTGTGTGGCTGTGATATCAGTTCATAATGCTCTAATATCTTTTTCCGCTCAATTTGCGTTAAATTGAAGGTCATATTTGTAATCAGCATGCCAAAAAACATAAGATAGTATACTTTTCAAAGGTGGGCGCATTGGGCCTTAGAATTGGCTTGTAGGCTTTCTGTATTACTTTGTTTCCCTGTAAATTAGTTGTCAAATACTATACCCTAACATTCTGCCGATTTAATTATGGAGAGAATTTCTCCATTTATATTTATTTTTGTATTTGACTTGACTAGATCTCATTTTTGCCACCGAACTTTAAAACCACACATTCATTGGGATTGAGAGACAATTTACGTTGAAGAGACATGTTATTCTAAATTTTTATTTATCATATTCTGGGCAAGAAGAAAGCTGCCTTTTGAAAACTATAATATAATTAAGTATCATCTACGTATGCACAATACGACAGCTCAATTCTATTAAAAAATTCGGTTGTGTACAACACAAAATATAAAGGTCCTAAAATTGAACCCTGTGGGACTCCAGTTAATTGACAAGCGCATATTGAGTAAGAATCGCCTACTCAAACTCTGTCGCCTATTGTGTAAATAAGTTAACCACAATTTCATCGAAACCAAAAAATTTTACTATGGCATGCATTAAGTAATGATTGATTTTATCAAATGTTTTGTAACAAAACCAAAGCAGTGATAATTATTAATACCCACATTCCCAGCCCTGATAATGTCATGCGTAACATGATATAGTGTAGAAGCAGTGCTATGTGCAGATCAAGAGTCTGACTGATATTTATATTTATTCAGTATATCATTTTCATCAATTTTGGGCAACTAGGATACTCTAGAATCGAAGATAAGGACTTGATGAGCTGGGAAGAAAAGGATTCAGCAGCGTATAGAGATTTCATGCATTTCTATGGCCGTTTTTTTGCGAATACATCGATAGTGACCAAGAACTAGTTCTAAGAATGTCTAAAATAACCAGAGGTCAACATGGAAAACCTTTATTAAAATACTGTCTCAAAAAACTGAAGAAATGCTGTCACTAACCAGGAATCAGTTGCATAAAATTACATCTCGCTATGCAAAGGTGCTTGTATAGAGTGGGAATGTACAATAAGTACCTGAAATGTAGACAATGCAATAGAGTAACTGAGACAGCCTTACTTTTTGTGTGAGGTTCGGGATGATCGAAAACAGTCCCCATTACTCCAGGCATTACAGACCATATAGGACCCTTACATGGGAAAATTCATGGTACTTCTGGAAATAGGCTTGCTTTACGATTTTTTGGAGCGCTTAATCCGAATTTTTAACTTCCCACCAAAAATTACCCACGCAACCTCCTCAAAAATTTGAAAGTAAAACCAAAAAATAGTTTTTTTTAAATCTTTTTCTTGTTCGTTTTAGGAAAAAGAAACCTAAAAATTCGGAAAGTAGACAAAAGCAACAAAAAAGGTCCTTTCACTTTTTAATGTTGAACGAATGGGAAAGCGCTAGCACGCCTCGAAACATAAGCCTCGGCGCCGCCACAGTGGTCCCAAATTGAGTTTTTTAGTTAAAAAATGGCCAGAGAGAGCGCAAATCTTGTCGGAAATGAACAATTTTTTTTTTAATTAAAGCTTACCGAAATTCCAACAAATCCTTGGAGCCAGAATTTTGAAAAGCAATTTTCCGTTTTTATTATATTAAGTTAAAGGCCAAAAAAAATTTTTTTTCGATCAACAATTCGAGTTCCACTTCTTAAGAATCATTTTCATCCAGATCCTCGAGCATATCTTCAAAAATATTCTCGCATGAATTGTTGCACTCGAGGCACATAAGGGAACATTTCAACCTGCTTTTCTTGCAGCCACACGCGCCGCGGCAGCCTTCTTAACACCTGCAGGAGATAATCTTTAGAAGTTTTGGTGGAGCAGGAGATTTCAAAGTAGTGACAGGAGAAAGTCTGTAACTGGTTTTTTCCAGCCCAATTTTTCTGTCTCGATAACATTTCCTTGCCAAAGTTGGACTTGGTGGTACGTTCTCAACGAGTGTTGCACAGCAGCAGCTTCGGTCGGGGGCAAAGAGGCAATGTTGTGTTTACTGTTTGTACGCGGTCTTGATGAAACACTGATGTCTAAAACCGTTCAAAGTCATGTTTTCGTATTTGCAACAACACAAACAAAGAGAAAATTGATTGCCAGCTTTTGCGATAGCTTGTGGATCTGTATTTAGAGTCCGGAACAGCTGAGCGAGGGGATGCAAATCTGGGTTTCGGAGGAGGACTTTGATAATTTTGGTTTTTCCGTGGCCGAAAATCGCAGATATAGTGTCACAGCCGCTGAAAGCATGTAAGAATAATATATACAGTGTGTCCAACTAAGTCTGCACCATATGGGAAACTTTTTTATTATCGGATTTATGAAAAAAAAGTTATTCTTGATAAAAAGTTTTGCATGGCCTAAAACCCAAAATGAAACAATCATATATCAATTTTTTGCAGTCATATAGTGTATGTTCATGATATTGATGAAAAAATTAAAATATTCAACCGGTTAATTTTAAAACTATTTGATACACATGCCCCCCTTAAAACCATTAGAATCACAAAGAAGCATGCACCGAGGTTAACTGACAACTTAAAAATGCTCATGAAAATTAGAAACAAAGCACATACGAGATATAAAACGACACGTCTGCCACAACACTGGCAACTACTTTATATCATCCTCACTTTCAGGAAATATTCCTTACAGAGATACTTATGGATTTTATAGGAATAATATTAAAGACAATATCACAGAATTTAATTTTTCACTGACAAGTAATGAAGAAATAAGTAAATACATAGGCGAAATTAAGACTAAAGCCATATTGGCTGACAAAATAAATATCACTATGTTGTCTTTGTGTTGTCTAAATTTAATACCTTATATAACATACATAATAAATGAATGTTTATTACGTAGTTACTTTCCCAACTGCTGGAAACAAGTTTTGGTGATTCCGTTCCCAAAGTGGATAATCCGGGTGAAATGAAGGATTTACGAAATATTTCGATATTACCAGCGATGTCTAAGCTTATGGAAAAAGTTTTAAATTGTCAAATTAGGTCTCATTTAAGCGAATTTGATATAATACCTGAAACACAATCGGGCTTCCGGTCGGGTCATAGTTGTGTGACTGCGCTGCTCGGGGTAGTGGATGATGTCCTATTGGCAGCAGATAATAACGAATTAACTACCTTGGTTTTATTAGATTACTCGAAAGCTTTCGATAGGATAAACCACTCTCCGATGTTGGCAGTGTTACACTACTATGGTTTTAGTCCCGATGCTGAAGCCTTGCTGA
Source organism: Rutpela maculata (assembly GCA_936432065.2). Taxonomy (NCBI): domain Eukaryota; kingdom Metazoa; phylum Arthropoda; class Insecta; order Coleoptera; family Cerambycidae; genus Rutpela; species Rutpela maculata. Next base: position 317,920,142 of record OW386285.2, on the reverse strand, counting down.
ACTGTCACCTTAGGGAACGTCAGCAACAAGTTATTGTAAATAACAAAACTTCCGAATTAAGCAATGTTTCCAGTGGTGTGCCTCAAGGCTCGATCTTAGGACCACTTATGTTTATTATATACACCACTAATCTAAAAAATTCGTTAACTCAGTGTGGCGCGCACTTCTATGCTGATGATACGCAAATTTACTTGTCGTTTCCTAAGTCCACTATAGCTAATGCCGTAGACATCTTAAATGCTGATCTAAACTCACTTATCAAGACCTCAGAAAATCATTGTTTAACCGTAAATCCTTCAAAAAGCTCAGTTGTAGTCTTTGGAAGGAAGAAACAAAGAGATGAGTGTCAAGACATGTTAAAAGTAATAGTTGGCAATGAAGAGCTAACACTTTCACAGGTGGTACGTAATTTAGGACTTAATATTGACACATCACTTAGATTTACAAACCATGTTAACCTTTCAATGAAAAAAGCATACAGTAATCTTAAATTAATATTTTCCTGTAATTCTCTACTTAATAAAAAAACAAAGGTGATGCTATGTGACACTTTGGTTTTATCCCACTTTAATTATGGAGATGTAGTCTACAATCCATGTTTAACAGAATATGATAGCTCCCGTATTCAACGTATCCAAAACGCATGTTCTAGTCTATCAGTTGAATACCCGTCACAAAAATATTCTAACGGCACCTGTGCATTGGACAACTCTTTTTGAAAGATCGTTTTCATATAATATATTTAAGATATATAATAGCATTCCTCAACATATTAAGGCAATAGAGAAAATAACAAAATTTAAACAAAAATTAAAAACAGAAATGATCAACAATAATTTCCCATGAATCAATAATTTTATACATGTCTATATGTTAGTTTATATAATTATATATTTGTTATATTATTATATGTATGTATGTGTATATGTGTATGTATGTATATATATTATTTTCTTTTTTTTTCTTCGGTTAAGTGGAAGAGCGCGCATTAGCGCGAACTTCGCCGAATTACATGATATGTTAACATTTTGTATGTTCATGTAAATGAAAAGACATTTATTATTATTATTATTATTATTATTATTATTATTATTATTATTATTATTATTATTATTATTATTATTATTATTATTATATACGAGGTTTGTCGAAAAATGTAAATTTTGCTCAAGAGTACCTTTATTTATTACAATATCGACAATCGTTATTAGGAAAAGTTGATCTTAATTGAAAACTACGGTCAGACATCCAATATTATCCATCTATTATGAAAAAACGATTTTTAATAATATTTGGGTATAATATCTATTTTTGCATGGTAGATGGATAATATTGGATATCTGACCGTAGTTTTTAATTAGGATCAACTTTTGTTAATAACGATTGTCGATATTAAGAAAAGTTGATCCTAATTGAAAACTACGGTCAGATATCCAGTATTATCCATCTATCATGAAAAAATAGATATACCCAAAAATTATGAAAGATCGTTTTTTCATGGTAGATGGATAATATTGGATATCTGACCGTAGTTTTCAATTAGGATCAACTTTTCTTAATAACGATTGTCGATATTGTAATAAATAAAGGTATTTTATTCTTGAGCAAAATTTACATTTTTCGACAAACCCCGTATACGACTGCAAAAAATTGATATTTGATTATTTCATTTTGGGTTTTGAGCCATGCAAAACTTTTTATCAAGAATAACTTTTTTTCATAAAACCAATAATAAAAAAGTTTCCCATATGGTGCCGACTTAGTTGGACACATTGTATATGTATACATTTTTTTTATTAATATTTATTTTCGGGTGGGGGTTGGCAACAGCATGCTAGCTCGAGGAGCGTAGCGTCGAAAGACGAGAGAGCAACTGTGGAGTTCCGTATGATACCTAAATGCACGCGCGGCATCGAGGCGCATGTTTCTGGACTCACTCGGTCCCTTCCCGTTCGTCATACGTCAAAATGTCAAAGAACTTATTTTGTTGTAAATTTTGTTTACTTTCTGAGTGTCTGAGTATTTTTTCCCTAAAACAAAAAAAAAACGATAAAAAAATCAAAAACCAATTTTTGGGTTTTTTTTATTCGCCTTGTTTATATTTATGTCCTGACGGAGTTTAGCTGTAGGCTATTCTACCACTCAACCAGGACGGACACACACACACACACACATAGACAGCATCACAACACCTATTCCCTGCGACATTGCCATCTGCCGCAGCTGAGACTCGAACTCAGGAGAGGAGAGAGACTAGACCGCGTTGTCTCTAACACAACCGCAGTCTAGCCCACTGCTACTGTCTCGGCAACATGTGAAAAACGCCACTACAGATCCATACCCTAGCCAGGATTCAACCCGGGACCCCGTGGTCGTAAGCCTAACACCTTAAGCACTGCGCCACCGGAGCCGGTTTTTCTCGAAATTTGAGGGGAGGAAGTTAAAAATTTGGATTCAGCGAGCCAAAAAACATAAAGTAAACCTATTTCCAGAACTACCATGAATTTTTCCAGGTAAAACTCTCTAATGCCTGGATTATATATGGATAACTAGAATTAGATAAGGAAAATGCGATCAGCACAAAAAGTTCAAAAGACTACAGGGCTTCTGGAAACAAGTTGAGCTTCTATAAAAAAAATATATACAGTTTTTCTGAATTTTCGGTGAATATCTTGAAAAGTACAGTTCTACATTAAATTGAGCAACAAAAGGGAAATCTATGAAAAATAGACAGTTAACACGATCAATATTAAAGTGGATCAAGCATGTGTTAACTTAAGTCGCGAGAGTGCTTAAAACATTTAGTACAAATCTCCCTGAAGCATTGTCAATCAGAACATAGCAAGTAGTCCCGTCATTCATAGTGAAAACACCCCTATAACAGTTCAAACAGCTCACTATTACGTGAAACTGCTCCTTTGCAATACTTAAACTTCAAATAATGCAAATGACCTCAAGTACCTCAAGCAATAATTATAATACGCTTCAAATACATACCCCATAAACTTTTATCTTCGTCTGGAAGTTAACATATTTATTTCCCTTGTCTAAAGTCGTTTCCGCAAAATAAATTCCTTGCGTTAACTATACAATTATTTTAATGAAAAGAAAAGACAAAAAAGCGTTTAGATAGCCTAGGTGATATTACTGCAGTCGTTACATTTTCCAGAAAGTAATAATGGGGTTACTTGGTATTTTATTTACTTAATTAGTACAACTATTAAATAAATCGTGGACGATAAGGCATGATACAGCAGTAGTACTAAAAGTAACACATCTAAAATAAAATTATATCGCGTGTTTGACAAGATTATTTTACTGCAATTTTCTCAACTTTACGGTCATTCTGAAGATACAGTACCGGGCTCAAGCTTTCAGTTTTACTATAAAGTTTCATAGGAAACAAAAAATAAATAAATAAGGTGGTTAATTATTATAAAATCTGGTGGTAAAAACAACACCTGTAATCCTGATAAGAATTGTTTTGAAGATTATATACAGCGATAAAATAACGAATCCTTCTGAATAGTTCATTTTATAAAAGAAAATCAAGCAAAACATTTTTATTTTCATAATCTAAGTTTTATTTGATGGTAGGTGTGACAGTATTCATTAAATTAAACAATATTTAGCAATCTTCACTTCCTCTTTATTGAATTTTGAATTTTCCCAAATCTTTCAAAGGCTATATGAAAATTTCTGTACACAGCAGTATTAAAACAATAACAAATTCTCCTTATGCAAAGATCATACCGAACAGTGTCAGACTAGAAGTGGCTGCACTTCGGAAAGGAAGCTGCAAGATCTATCAAGAGCTGTGCACCACATATTTAATGCAATATTTATACATGTAATGTTTACAGATGGTTGAACTGCAAATACTTTTTGTATAGTTTTGAGATAACATCTTAAACGGGGGATTTTCAAGATGAAAAAGTGAACCATAAGCTACTCTAACATAATCTGTTTTACTGACCGTCGACTTCCCGTCTGGTGAACAGATTATATTTTAGAATCTGAAAAACCAAGTGATGACCGAGGTAGATCTTCAAAATTGTGTTAAAGTTTATAGCGATAATTTCACAGAAAAGTTTCTTGCTGATAGTAAGTACCAGTGATAGAAACATATAAGGCAGTTGCATCGATAATGATGCAGAGTAGACAGATGTGTACCCAGGAAGATCTATGCGTAAATCAAGGGAAGACTACTGTGATTACATTCACAAAAAAAAAGAAACTCAATTTAATAATAATAATAATAAATTGTCTTTATTCAAGTATTACATATATATAAATACAATACCTAGGGCGAAGTCTAGCCGAAGCTACTCTACTTAACCCTAACCGAACATAAACATTAACACTAAGTAATAGAGATAAAAATATTACTTTTAAAACTAAAGACATTTTTTTATTTTGGAAAATAAAATATTAAATGTTAAAATATGTGAGACAATGACGCAACAAAATAGAAAGAAAAAAAATTAAAAAGAAAAGAGAACATATAAGACCAAAATACAGACAGTTTTAGTTGTGAATGTAACTGATAATTAAACAGAATTAACTTGAAGCGTAGATTCATAAATTCATAACAGACCATGCCGTGAATAAACGATGGCCGCGACTAACTTTGTGATGTCAAAAATGTGTACTTTACTCTTCTGCGAAGACTGGTCACTGGGAGGTTTTTCAGAGTATCGCTTAGGCTGTTATATATTTTAGCTGCGTTGTATGTAAATGGCCTAGTAAACAGAGCTGAATAAAATCTAGGCAGTGATATTTGACCACCATGTCGTCGTACATTTACATAGGTAAATCACGTCTAAATACAATTTTTTTTTCGTAAGTATGGTGGTGAAGAAGAAGACAGTATACGTTTAACAAATACTGACGACATATGGTATTTATATACATTTTCTAATTTTAGCCAACCAAGCTGATTTATTTTTACCGAAACTCTATCGTATTTTTTTAACTCATAAACAAATCGACAGCAACAATTTTGTATTTTTTGAAGTCTACTTTGGGTGATTTTGTCAAGACAGGGATAATATATTGTAATTCCATAATTTAAAATTGGCAATACGAGAGACCCGGTGAGTTTCTTACGTAACGTAAAATTGATAAGCTTTACATTTCTATATAGCAGCTTTAAGGCTAGATATGCTTTTTTGATGAGTAGCGACACATATTCCTCAATTTTTTACACTGTTAACAACTTGTATGGGCTCATTACAGATAATTAACTTGAGGTGAGTCTTAACTATATGTTCTAACCGCTTTGGACAAAAAATAATGATGTTGCATTTATTTGTGTCCAGTTTTAAATTATGCAGTTTGGAATATTCCGATAATAATTCAAGGTCATGATTTATCTGTGTGTACGCCAAATCAACAAGATGTGGTTCAAAGGAGAGTGATAATTGTGTGTCATCTGCAAATGCTTGAATGTCAGAATATTTTACTACATTAAAAATATCGGCGATATATATAAGGAACAATATCGGACCCAAAACAGATCCTTGGGGAAATTTCGGAGCACGCATTATCAACTACAACTTGCTGGCGACGGTTATTTAGGTAGCATTTATGGAGATAGGATCAAAACCATAATATTGAAGCTTGGAAAGAAGCAAAGCGTGATCCAGAGTATCGAAGGCTTTAGAAAAACCGAGTAGTAAGAGAGCTGTGGCTAAGCCATTGTCAAGAGATTTAATTATGTCATCTTAAATATTTAATAACAGCGTTGTAGTGCTAAACACTTTCCTAAAACCAGACTGCAAGTCTGATAAGGAAAATTATATCTCCCTTTAAAGCAGATCCAGACAAATTGACTACCAAGGCTACGCGAGCTTTATGGACCTACAGAAAAATAGTAGGAGAGAACTATTAACTACCACCAAAAATGGTGCACTGGATATGCCAAAGGATTGTGGTGCCAATAAAAACCTATACTTCCCTGGTTCGATGGCATAAAACCGGAACAGGGGAGGCGTTGAATAAATATGAACGATGCAAAGCTAGGAAATATAGGGATAATAAGTGGTATATCAACAACGCTTACCACAGTAATAGAAGCACTACTCCTCCTACCTCCGCTACACTTATTCGTTCAGAGTGAGGCACTGCTAGTAGTATACAGGCTGAGAACAAACGGATATGCGACCATTTCAATGAGATATTTCAACAATTAGAGAAGTATGGAATTCTTAACATATAGTCAGATAGAATCACCACCAGCCACAGTTTTACAAAAAACACCGGGAGTTTCAGGGGACCAATCAGGGACACATATCAACCTGAACTTTGGTAGTTCCTCAAGAATGTTCCAAGCAGAAGTCACAGTTATAGAACTCCTCTGCACACGAAAAATTCTACTGAGGTCATACATTAGTTCACGCAAAAGATAATCTATAACCATCACTGACAGCCAACCAGCTGTAAAAGCTTTGGATACAGTAGTAGTGCGTTCCAAAAGACTCCCTTGTTTCTTCAGTGAAACTGGCGGAATACAACAGCCTACAACTGAAGAGGGCGCGAGAGCACCAGAGCAATGCAAGTAAAGAAAATGCAAATAAGCTGGTCAGAGATAAGATGGGCGATTCGACTCTTTTTAATGATTCGTACCAAACAAATCCGTATCAAGAAAAAAATCGTACTGAAAGATTCTTTCAAGAATCCGAACTGTCTCGATTGTACAAACGGATACGGTTACAACGTCGGTACGAAATACACGAATCTTTTGCTTTTGTGGGATTTGTACCATTACTCCAGTTATTTTAGAGAAAAATATGGCATTTATTTATTATTATTTTTTTTTGGATACAATTTAAGGAATGCTTTTAAATGCTTCAAAAAGTTTTATTAGAACTCTACACGTGTAGAGTCGGCTTATTAGGCCTTTATCAAGAGTAAGAAGATACTGAAGTATACTGAGTATCTTCTTACTTTTGATAAAGGCCTAATAAGCCGAAACACGTGTAGAGTTCTAATAAAACTTTTTGAAGCATTTAAAAGCATTCCTTAAATTGTATCCAAAAATATTGAATAATGTTTCACAAGGAGCCAACCGCAGAATCCATCCAATGTACAAAAATATGGCTTCTGATCTAACAAAATATATCCTTCAATTTTTTTTTGAAATCGATTTATTTTGGTGTTTTAAAGAAAATATTAAAAATCGACAACGAGATCACTACGGCATAAACCATTATTCAAGGTCAAAATTCACAAAAAACGGTTTTTGCGAATATCGCGCTTTCTAGGGCTCGGAGGCCAACTGAGGTTATTATAAAAATGAAATATAATGAAATTGCGCGCAAAAATGATCTCTTCCATTTTTTATGTACAACGAACGGTTTAGACAAAAATGTGCTTCGAAGTTTCCACACAAGGCATAATATATATATTTTTATTTTGATTAAATTTTGGAGTTAAGGTTTTTGGAAAATTCCGAACAAGTTTCATTAACAAAATTTTCCAATAAAAAAATGCCTAATATGATTTCTTGATTTTCTCCGCATATTTTGGTATCGCAGGTGGCTTTGCATTTGTAGGAAGTGAATGTTTTTCTGGCCATAAGTAGATCGTAAGTTATTCTATACTTAAGTAAAATTTGATTCAAATTGAAAAAAAAAAATAAAAAAAGTTGGTGTTACCATTTCAAGTGAAACACGCTGTAAATATATAACCAATAAATTTTAATGTGAAGATTTAGCAAATATTACTGTATATGACGGTAAATATATATCGATCAGCTAATAATATACATAGAACAAGCACGTATTCTATGCAGGGACTATATGAAATGGAGCATTTTATATGCCTTGCGCGGAAACTTCGAAGCAAATTTTTGCCTAAACCGTTCGATGTACATAAAAAGTGGAAGAGATCATTTTTGTTCGCAATTTTATTATCTTTCATTTTCATAATAACCTCAATTGGCCTCCGCACCATAGAAAGCGCGATATTCGCAAGAAACCGTTTTTTATGAACTTTGACCTTGAATATTTTTTTATGCCGTAGTGATCTCGTTGTCGATTTTTTTCGATTATTTTCTTTAAAACACCAAAATAAATCTATTTCAAAAAAAATGAAGGATATATTTTGTTATATCAGAAAAGTCTAATTTCACTGGATTACATTCGAATCACTGCAAGGACTCGTACCAATGATATGAATCGTAGAAGTTACTACCCACCTCTAGTCAGAGATGGCGTAAAAACAGCCCTAATAGGACCAGGACCAACCTGCGGGATATCACACAGCATGGTAAGAGTTTTAATAAGGGAACTACTAAGCCAGAAATACAACGTATTAGCCCGGGAGACAGCGACAGAATTTTTTGACCGATTTGATTAACATTCTGTTTAACATTATTCTATTTCTGTACCATAAATAGTGAAAATGGTTGTCTGCCAGGGTACGCGCGGGACAAGGCTCGTTAGGAGTGTTTTAACTAAGAAAAATAGTATCGTTGACTGAAGCTATTAACGGTCAAATTTTCTTTATGCATTATGGACATCATGAAAGGCTCGAAAAAATTCTGCTCCCCATCATACTTGCGGAACAAAATGCGTCTGCCAAGTATGTCAAAGAAACGAAGTAGCTAGACTTAAATTATTATTTTGAAATTTCTTGTATTAATAATAGTTTATAGTATAGAATGTAAGAAAAGCGTAATCTGCCAGTCTTCCAGTGACACTATTTTTTTTTACATAGTTGAGACGATTCTGTCGAGCATTGTCCCGCTACTCGCATGGCAGACTCACCATTCACCAATTAACAGGACATGTACACAACGAACAAATTTACAAAGTTAATAAAACCAAACTAACCAAAACTGTCGTCAACTCCTGGACTATATTGGATGGCGGGGTGCGAGACACAGGCACGTGCGTTCATTATTAGTAGACCATCGACCATCCAAATCAAAAATCAACGAATTACTACTACAGCCGAATAGAAAATGATGCAGTGGGCATTGCACACTAAACAACAACACTTAACCAACCTTGGGGTGAGGTACAATCCAGAATGTAGAATGATTAGACAGTGGATGTGAGGAGACGGAAGAGTAGGCAAAATCGTGCTAATGTTATGAAACCTACCCCCCCGTTTTAGAGGGTGCTGAACAGAGGAATAACAGGATAACAGGGTGAAAAAAGTTTTTAGTCATGCGCTCCCTCTCAAACGGTCAAAAACCACCTTTTTCTTTGCGTATTTATCATATGACAGCTTAGTATTGACTATGTTTGCAGGGATTCTGTGTTTTTTCATGGAGATATAACAGATGGTGAAAGGTGCTCTCGGGGGTGGAATCTCCTCTATCAGGGGGTGTAAAATTGTTTCCTTTGTTGTTTCTTATTAAAGACATTTATCCTTCTGTTTTCAAGGATGCTGATAATGTAAAAATAGTTTTACGACGACTAAACCCTTCTTACGCTTAAACGGACAGCGAACCACTCCTTTCATAGGTTTCACGATATCAATGCTCGTCGGGGCGTTCTTCGAGGGGAATGGCTAGAAATTTAAGCGGAGTTCATTGATAAGCAAAGGACAATGGTAAGAGTGAATTGTGACAACCTCAGGGGGTTGGTCCCATCCCCCAGGAGGTGGAAAATGGATTTTTTTTTATTTTCTAATTTATATATTGAGTGGGAGTGGTTTCAAAGTCATCACTTGTCCATTGGACATCCTCATCAAAGATGAACCTATCCTCGCAAGCATTTGAAATTTATGTTTCTTAAAACTGCAATCTTCAATCACATATACTTATTGGAAAGCAGGAAGAATCAAATGCTTTTATTTTTAGTTGAAAGATTAGACTTACTTACTTGGTGAAAATTCATGTCAACACTATAGTTTCACAAACAAAACACTTGTTTTTTAAATTTTTACTGGTATGAGCGAAAATTTAAAAAACAAGTGTTTTATTTCTGAAACTTTTATTTTTATTTTTTTCTCGATTATCGTCCTCGAAAACGGAGGGGTAATCGGTTAATCCAGAGAGAAAGTCAAAATCAATTTTCCACCTTCACAATTCACTCTTACCATTGCTCTTACCATATCAGTCAACTCCGCATAAATTTGCCATTCCACTCCAAGAGTCCCCTAACGAGCACTGATATCGTGAAATGTATAAAAGGGTGATTTCCATCCATTTAAGGATGTATATCCCTACGAAAAACAAATAATTCCTGCAAAAATAGTCAATGCCAAGCTATGAGAAATAAGCAAAGAAAGAGTGGTTTTTGGCCGTCTGAGAAGGTGCGCATGACTAAAAACTTTTTTCATCCCTTTTATCCCTGTTCAGCACTCTCAAAACGGGGGGGGGGGGGCAGGTTTCATAACTTTAGCACGATTTCGCTTTTTTTCGAGGAAATCCCAACTCCTCATAACCACTATGGATGATGATTGAAAGTACAGTTGGGCGTTGTCGAGTTGTCGTGTATTTAGTCTTAATGGAAAAATGTCAATGTGAATTCTGTCGTATTCGAATAAAGCACTAATCAAATAGGTAGTCTCAGTCAGCTTAACGCCTTAACCGGAATTACCCCTAATATAAGAGGTCCAGGGTCAAAGAAAAGGGAAATGCTGTATAATGTGGTGCAGTCAATCCTACTATATGGAGCACCTATTTGGTGTGATTATATCAAAATGAGGAAATACAGGCAGATGGTAATTAGGATACAAAGGAAAATGCTTATCAGAGTGACAAGCGCCTATCGTACGGTTTCGGCAAAAGCAGTGCAAGTAGTTGCAGGAATAATACCCATTGATTTACTAGCAGAGGAGAGAAAGGCTGTACATAACAGGAGAGAGGAAAACATACAGCAAGTTAAAACACTAGAAAGAATACGCACAATTCAGAGGTGGCAGGAGATGTGGAATGACACATTAGATGTAGCACAATGGACAAAGCAGCTTATATCAAATTTGAGCGAATGGGTGAAATGCACACATAGGGAAGTTGACTATTTCCTAACGCAGGCACTTCGGGGCATGGCTCATTCAAAGTATACACAAAGAGGATTGGAAAAACGGAAGACGACAATTGTGAGTACTGCGGACAGGTGGATACTGCAGCTCACACTCTGTTCGAGTGCGAGAGATGGCAGGTTGAACGAAGACAAACCAATCAGGAGCTAGGGATGACAGTAAATATAGAAAACATGATTCCGAGTATGATAGAGAACAAGGAAAAGTGGAGGAGGATACACTTATTCATAAGAACGATAATGAGGGAAAAAGAGGCGGAGGAAAGGCGACTGCAACAAGGTAGAATTTAGAATAGGCGAGGAAGCAGATGAACAGACACCACCTAATCTGACGTTATGCGATAAGCGGTTCCGGGTTAGAGAGGGGAGACGAAAGAGGTGGTTTTAGTGAGTATGCCAGGACGGGAAGTCTCACACAGTACTGGGGAAAAGGCAGAACAAGTACCTCAGTCAGTGCATAAAGCATTTCCACCCGTCAAAAAAAAAAAAAAAAAGTCTCAGTCAGCTACGCCCGACTGCAACTTTTACTCGTCTTAGTAATACTAACAACTTTATGTCAAATGTTTCCTCATATCTGTCTATGTTTACTTAGTATAAAAAAGACCTCTCAGACGGCCCTGTCCCTAGTTAAACTTTATACAGTTGATAAAAAGCTTTAGTAGTTCATGCAAAAGGTTATCCATACATACTTAAACAACAAAAGCAAAACAACGCGCAACGGTGGTAAATTATTTGCACGTGGTGATTACGGGCATGGCGTTATCAGCTCATTTGCAGTATGTCAAGCTAGCAGCAGTTCGTCTATCAGCGGCCGGCCATAACCTAACACAACGTTACATTTTTAATGGCGAAACATTTGCATATGCTGCATAAGTATGTAAACACAAACCACTGCACTTCCGCCGGCGGGTGTAAACCGGAAACATGCAGCCGCTAGCATTTGTTTGAACCCCAGCCCTCTTGCTAAACCCGTTCCGGTTTATTCCATTATTATAAATAAATTTATTTTTGGTTCACTTTGACTCCGCACCCGCCCTAACAAACACGGATACGATAAAAAAATTAAGGGCAAACTTAAGAAAATCCGTCGACAATCACAGACCGGATAGGTTTGATATTAAAACTTGAATATTTCCTGAATCCAAATTATTAACCCTTTGAAGACTAGTGGCTATCCTGTGCAACCACCTTATGTACGCAAAAATGAACTTTGACAAATAATTAATTAATGAAATAATGAAATTATGTGAACTTTGTTACCAAAAAAAAAAGGTACCATCTTTTTATTTTTATTTCTGATTATCTAAAATAGTATTGAGAATTGTTTGATGTTATGTTTTCGGTAGAACAATGATGTCTCAGTGTCTCACGTGTAGGGGTACGTAGCACTGAAGATCCACTAGTAGAACATATTTGACATTTTTATAGTGAAACCCACAAAAAGTTGCAAACTGGATAATTTTTTTTTTAATGAGTTCGTGAAAATGTATAGAATAATATCCTGAAAAGTATACATTCCGCCCGGATCCAGAACATAAAAAAAAGTGAAAAAAAATCTACCAATTTTTTCAAAATTTTTAAATTAAGTCAGGGCAGGAAAAAATAAAAAATACAGGTGGATAGACCACGTGTTTCTGAACAAAAAATATGCTTATAAAATTTTTCGCTAAAGCCACGGTATTCCTGGAAAAAAATAGTGAAGTAACCTTGTCACTCTGCGCGGCTAACGCACGGTTAAATGCATAATATGGAACCTCTAAAAATTCTTAGCTGTTCTATCGAGTAAAATAAAGCTTTTTTCTCTTTTTATCTTTCTGATTACACGTTTTAATCATTTTTCTTAGTGAATAGGAGGATAAATAGTGAGTATGGAGGGAAAATATATTATAATTATCAATGCATACACAGACACCACACATACCCGCTGAATCGCTCGCATGAATTTTTACGTGCCTTTACTGTATTGTATTTATTACAGGTACACCTATTCATATTTCAGCTATATCCAATGAATTCCTTATACATCTGTTAATGTATTGGAAAAGTTTCAGAATTTGTATTCAAAACAATCAAAGATATTTTCATAGTTATAAGCATAAGATTTTGAAAATCGCAATTTCTTATCATGATCTGATTATCATATTGTCGAAAAAATGCGTACAAGTAAACGATTTTGTGTTTGAACATTCGAAAAATGTACATTTTTTCAAAAATAGTGATATTTTATTTTTTCAAATGGGTCAATTTCTCGACAAGTTACAGCCTCCAATATATATATTTATAAAAAAAAAATCATCAAGCAAGGAAATTCAAATGATTTGAGATGTACTTTTTTTAAATCCTCCTTACTACAACGTAATAAACCATAATAATCATGAAGTGTACATACTTTTCAACAGTTCTCAATGAAGAAAGAATTTTTTTGGAAGGCTTTTTTCTATATTGTTTATTGCGACGATTGAGTTCGGCCGTGATAATATATATAAGTATATTTTTCCCATCCACCCTTTGCTTGTATTGTTTAAAACAAAAAAGCATCAGAAAGCTACAATTTCCATCTTTTAAATGAACCAACACTCATGTAGATTGAACAAATTCTGATTTAGTGACATGTAATTCGGTGCGACGCGTCTGTGTCACAGTCATGCGTATTCAAGCGCGTGCACGCATGGATCTCGCTCCGAGTTATAACGTTACACTTGATTATTTTTTTCCGGGAAAACCGTTGCTTTAACGATAAATTTTGTTAGGACATTTTTTGTTCATAAATACGTGATCTATCCATCTGTATTTTTTATTTTTTTCTAACTTGATTTAATTTCAAAATTTTGAAAAAATGGGTGAAAAAAAATTTTTCTTTCACTTTTTTTATGTTCTTCACCCAAGCGAAATGTAAACTTTTCAGGATATTATTCTACACACTTTCACGAACTCATTAAAAAAAAGTTTACACAGTTTGCAATTTTTTCTGGGTAAATACCTACGTCGACTGGGCTACTGGAAAAAAACCATAACGAATAACGATATTAGTAGAACTTGTAGACAATACCTTTACCACAAAAATGTTTTCCAACTCAGATATGAAATCTCTAAGAGAGGACATCCTTAGTATATTGATGATAAATCATAAGGTTCAAAAGGGTTAGAACAGTATCTCTTGTCGTTCTTTATCAGTCCACAAAGGGTTTTAAATATAAAAAATATTATTAAGTATAAAAGAAAACAGTATCTTTCTATGACTACTAAAAAACAAAAAAAATTACTTTTTTAAAATATTTTTTTGTGTGTAAAACATATGTATATGGTAGTAGAATGTCAATGTCAATGGTATATAAAAATCATTTTCATTCTATTAGTAACAGTAATTTTATTTCAAATGATTAATAAGTCATCTTGAAGATTTCAGATGAGAATTAAAGAACTTGTATAACTATTTTGGTGGTTTCAGATCCTCTCATACTAGAAAGAAATATTTTATTCACTTGACATGCGGTGAGAGCTGTGAGGGAATTTTTGTATATTTTAATTTTACTTTTTAACAGTTTTTAACTTTGAAATGTAGCAAATGTTTTACTTGCGATGTATTTTGTCCTACTATAAGTATCCATTAGGTAGGGTTAGAGGTACTACCTAATATATATTTTGTATTGAGAGATATGAGGTTTCTTATTAATAATGTGATCAATACTCCAGGGGACGAATGAGAATTTTCCTTGCCTTTTCATATTAAATATTAGACAGTAGGTGTATGAAAGCTATCTGCTAAAACCCCAAAATCATCAAAATAATATCTACAGATATTTAAAAAACAAGCAGTTTTCTTTTCCAGCCTCGTCAGCGGCTTTCACTAGACCGATTTTGATGATTTCTTTTTTTAAATAAAGCTCTTTATCCACAGATGTGTCATCACTAATTTTTATTTTCTTAAATTGTTATTTTCACACATAAAAATGAATTAAATGTTGAAACAAATAAATGAACTTCAGCGCTCGATCTAACGTACCGATGAGCCCTACGATATCAAACTGCGCATGTAGAGGCCGCAGTTAACTTAAGAGATCCGAGTGGATCAGTCAGAGTTTTGATCATGGCACGACATGTTATTTCCATTTTAGGTGACGGCAATTGTTTGTTTGTTAATATTACGAAGGTATTTTGTTGTTTGTGACCAACCTTATACGCAGCCTGTTAATAATTTAACTGAATACGAACATTTGTTATCGTTATATGATGCATACGTTGGTCATGTTGAATTGAATTGCATCGTATTGCATTAGTCAATTATTTTATAATTATTTCTTTAAGGTATTATGGAGACGATAACAACGAAGCATATTTTGACTGGGTTCGGAAAATATTATTTGTAGCTAATTATAATTGTGAAAAAATCATTTTCCGAAATGTCTCCATGTCGTCATGTTTCAGATTATGCAGATACGAAAATTAGGGTTTTCCATTCCGTTAGTACTTAGTCTTTCTATGTCTGTCGTGTCTGTCTGTTGTCGCTGACGTCACATTTAAAAACCTATTTGATGAATAAAAACAATATTTGACAGGTAGTTTACGATACTGCTAAGAAAGAGACCTGACAACTCTTAATAAGAAATATACGGGTTGGATACTTTAAAAAATAAAACGACAGGAAAATAATATCTGGAATGTGGTTGATAAGGATGAAAATCTGATACAATTTTGTTAAAAATATATATACAAAGAGATCACTGAAAAGAATATGATGTCTGGATTGACAGAAGATGTCAAATAGAGAGGTAAGATTTTTGCAAATAATTTTACAAATTCTTTATATTTCTCGCTTACCGAAGAGAAATATTGTAACTATTCCAGATTACTTAGGACTTTCACATGTCAGATTTAAAATATGAAAATTTAGGTATTTCAATTCAGTCATTCAGTCGTCTGTCAGTCGATCTCTTGGCTCTATATCTAAAAAAATATTTGAATCGGCAGGTAAATAAAGGTTATTTCCATGGAAAAACTCGAAAAATATAGAGGCTGAACAGTGAACACCCCAAAAAAATAATTAAGGAAAAAATGTTACGGAAAACAATAACATTTGACGTGTAGTTAACACAATTGCTAAGGAAAAAACCTATTTTAGTTTTAATTAATGTTATATATGGGGTGGTCACTAAAAAATAAAATAAATAATCGGACTGAAGACGTCAACATTTGACGGAGGATGTATAGAGTACACTTTTGTTTCTATGAACTATTCTAGAAAAAGTGAGATCATTACACTGAATCAGGCGAATAACTCAAAAATGTGAGTGCTGATAGTAAGTTCAAATGTGTTCCTCCAAAGCACAATTTCTAGAATACATTTTTAACATCCCCATTCTGACGAATTTCGATGGGCTCAGCTAGTTTTTTAATAATTATGGAAACAGAAATAAAATATGTAATTCCTAAAGTGTTTATTAAATATCGGAGAAAATTGGTATATATTGAAAAACTAGAACAGATAATTCAATATTTTTTTGGGATTTCAGTCTCCCCTTGACTTGCCTTCCTGTTCCCTTTTTAAAATCGGTTCTTACTAAATACGCTTTGTTGCATGGCATGTCTGACAGAACCGTGCCATATATCGTGGTTGCTTGTTAGCGGCGTCACCAAAGCTTTTCCTATCAGCAGCATAGTGATATAAGCGTTTGGAAGGCCTCCTCTTCGCCCCCAGCCACCTGGCTTTTCCTGAACTATCAATAGTGCTAAATTGTCCTCTCTTTGTAAAAAAGAAAAACGTCTCCAGACCCACATCACGAAAGCATCAATATCTGCCTCCATGTTGGTTCAGTGTCTCAGAGGTATAAAGAAAGATGGAGAAAACTAGGATGTTGGCAAGTCTGATACTGTTATGTTTCTTCATGTAACGTCAGATTTTATTCAACTAGACAGTTGCTCATCTTGCCACCTGCGTATATTTGCATTTGCCGGTATTGATTACGAGGGATAATTTCTTGTTTACTTTCTTAATTACCTATCCTTACCATGTCTAGGTGGTTTTGATTTGCTCGGTCTACCTACAGTCATAATATTAATTTTGTTGTAATTTTTACATAAACCGTATTAGAAGCCTATTTTTCGTAGATGGCTCAGCAGGTGTAAAAATTCATCCTGGCTTGCTGCAGCTAAGGTAGCATCTCAAGTTAAAAATTTTAGTTCCACCTCCTAATTCACTTTGGCAGTTCTCCAACATACGCCACATGACGTGTACATTAGAGATGTTAAAGAGTATTGGTGACAGAACACAGCCGTCTCTGACGCCTATGTCAAAGGACCCTGCACTTTTTAAAGGTATTTTGGCGATCAATAGATTTTTCTAATTTTTTTACATGTTAATTCTTGAGAAATGTTTACCAACCCTGCAAAGACACAATCATACTTTAGATAGGAGAGGGCGTTGAAGTTGTCTTTGTAAGTTTTATATTTGCTTCCATTTCGGTGAAACCGTTGAAATAAAATTCACCGGGAACGGTACGTGTGTAAGTACATGTCATTTGTATTATAAAACGATTATTGTGTCACATCCACAATCAGGCGTATAAGTATACCTATGTCTGAATTAATAAAAGGCGTAATGACATATTTTTGCCATATCTATATAGCGTGATTCATTTTTAGCATATACAGGATGATGCAGTTACATCTATTCGTAAACCAAATAAATTAAGAAAGAGAGTAGACACAATAACGCAACCATTTTTTAGGAGAGGTAGTACACATTAACAATAAAACTATAGCAAATATGGTAATAGTATCAGTATTAATAGTAGTAAAAGTATCAGAATTAAAACAAAACTTGCGTACACATCAAATACTTTACTTAATAAATACTGGGCATACTATCAGGTTCAAAAAAAAGCAGATAGTCAAGCATCATACTCTATATCCACATGTCCAGGTAAACCTCTGTCGACGGCATCATTAATTTTTCTTAGCAAAGTTTGTTGGGGATATTGCACATTCTGCGTATGCCTGGCGTACCCTAGGTACCAAAGGACCGTGGACACATGTGCTCATAACCCCATTGTCTTAGCTCCCGATTTACAGCTGCAGTACACCGCAGTTATTGGTTCTTCTGGAGGATTATTTTCTATTCCATCCCCTTCCATTCTATTAAATTCAATAAATAAATTGTGTTTATCGGCTTGGGTAAAACGAGAATATAATCTGGCTTGTATCAGGTTTGGTTGCACCCTTTTTACTTGAAAACTGAATTCATTTTCTTCTAATCCTTGTCGGTTTCGAACATCTTGCATGTATCCAGGCGCCAAAAACACTTGGTAGGTTCCGAAGGCTTTGTTTCTAAGATAATCGAGCGACAAGTGAGGAAAATTTAGGTCGCATGCTTCTATGTCCATCCACGGCCCACCACTTCGCCTAAAGCTCAATTCGTCCCTTTCAATTCTTCGCAAAAGTTGATTTTCTGAATGCTGAATATGTATCATGTTCTGAAAAAACTTGAAAATCGATTTTATATGTCCATTCCTGCTTTCTACTATCCATCTTGTTTTAGTTATTAACCTCTTGAAGTTTGCTTCTGCTGTTGTGAATTGTCTTTGATTCCGCGGAAGAAATTCTGGCATTTCATGAAGTAAACCCAAATCTTGCAGAAAGGCAGAGGCATCATGGTAACCCCTGTCTGTTATTAAGATATCTCCATTTCAAATTCAATGTTGTATCTGCGCCCTATTTCGTTTCTCACCATGCATTAGAATGTTTGCGTCATTGTTGTGCGTGTCGTCCAAAATGAAACTATTTGGGACAACGAAGAGACCTGCTTTAAGTAAGTTTTATACATTGAGTATGACTGTCTAGCAACACGAAAATTAGAGATTTTGCGCACTTTTAAATACGTACAATCTTCGTAAAGTATAACTCGCGCGATTTCCGGGTCAGGGTTATAAGGCCTATTGGCGAATTTATTTGGTTTGCGAATAGATGTAGCTGCATCATCCTGTATATGCTACAAATGAATCACGCTGTATAGATGTGGCAAAAATATGTCATTACGCCTTTTATTAATTCAGACATAGGCATGTATCAGATACTTATACGCCGTACCCCTGATTCTGATGCGAAATCTGCAATTTACGTCATTTCCGGTCCAAACGGATGTGACACAATAAGCGTTTTATGCTAGAAATGACATGTACTTATACACGTATCGTTGCCGGTGAGTTTTACTTCAACGGTTTTACCGAAATGGAAGCAAAAAAAACTTCAATGCCCTCTTCTGTCTAAACTATGAACCCCATGTGATTATGCTTTTGCAGGGTTGGTAAACATACCTCAAGAATTAACATAGAAAAAAATCAGAAAAATCTATTGATCACCAAAATACCTTTAAAAAGTGCAGGGTCCTTTATATTTATCGTGAGTTAGTGTTGCCAATTTCCACCAAAATCAAGTTTTTCGCATAGAGTGGGCGAGTAGTAAGGATCAGATCTCTCGATGTCAATAATACAATTAATAATAATAATACAATCCTCAGTTTGTTCCATTCCAGATCGTCAAAAGCCTTACTATGGTCTATGAAACAAAGGTATTTTTCTCATAGAGTGGGCGAGTAGCGAGTATCAGATGTCTGGATGTCAATAATACAGTTAATAATAATAATACAGTCTTCAGTTTGTTTCATTTCAGATCGTCAAAACCTTACTATGGTCTATAAAACAAAGGTATTTTTCTCATAGAATGCGCGAGTAGCAAGGATAAGATGTCTGGATGTCAGTAATACAGTTAACAATAATATAATCCACAGTTTGTTTCATTCTACATCGTCAAAAGTCTTACGTAGATCCAAGAAACAAAGGTATATAGTTACGTAATATTTTCTTGATTCCTCGACAAATTGTAGTAAATTCAGTATTTGTTCCCTAGTAACGCGTCCTCTGGCAAATTCTGCTTTTGCCAAGACAAAAACAAAAGGAAATTGAACTCTTTGAGTCAATCTGAAAATTTAAAATTATTCAAGCTTACCGCAAACTATGTCTGTTCTTGGTAAAATTCAACCTAGAATATTAGTCACTTTACTATCTGAATCACACTAACCGAATCAAATATATACAGGGTGGGTTTCTAAGGCCGGCGTCCTTTAAACTCACTCATGCTAGCATTACTAAAACTAAGTAAAGTAAACCGCAGATTTAACAGGCACTCAAAAAACTTCGGCATCTTTGGCTTTGCTTGCGGCGTGTTTGATGGGTCAAGGGCGCAGACATTCTTTGAGTGCTTGTTAAATCTGTGAATTACTATAAGAGACTTCTTTTCTCCTCTCTCATAGAAAGTACTATGACACACGTTTTTAGTCAATAACATGAATATCTCTTATCTACTTTCACAGCTAATTCAGACCCCACTACCTAGAATTAGAAAGAAGGCTGGTTCTTTTAGCCCTTAAAACGAATTCTCATGAAACGTCATGAAGACGAAACCCACCATGCTGAATAATATTGGTATCTACGTATAAAATTGATGTTATTGATACTTACTACTTCTTCTGAGGTCAAGTACCTGTTAATTTATATATCAAACTAGCAAAATACCAGTTATTCTGCGAAAGGATAAACAGTTATGATATTCTCTTTGAGCCTATTGGAGGCAATTTATGAAAATATATTTGAAATTATTTTTATTAATATTCCATTCTATCAAACTTTAGTTTCTTATCTAAAGGAAATGGGAGAAGGCGTATATGTTAAAAATCAAATTATAATTTTACATGTTTTACAAAATAAATCTATTGGTAAGATTTTCGCTACTAAACTCGTTTTTACTTTTTCCCTTTTTTTCTTTCATTTTTTATTCACTGCGATACATCCTCCTGTCTGCAATTGCGCAGATCATTCATTGTAGTGAGTTAGTCGATCACCATTGGAAGAGATTAAGTGTCAGTGATGTAGAACCTCGGAGAATCGATGTAAGATGAAAAGTGGCAAAAATCGAAAATTTTTCCTCTCAAAAGACGTTATAGAGCACAAGCCAAGAAATTGAACGTACCTCTAGCTCTGCGTCAAATTTTGACTGAAGTAAGCCGAAAATTCCTGTCGCTTCATGACGTAATCGCAGAATTAGAGTAGTACTATACATATGGACTTGAAAATAATTAAAATTTTGAAAGTTGGAATAATATTAAGTACCCAAAAAGGGGAATAGCAAAAGACGTGTACCTTCAAAATAAGAATTTTTAGGTAAAAGGCTAAAATTGCCGAGGGTGATTTTTACCATAAAGGCAAAACATTTCCATCCGGCGACTTGAAAGTTCTTTATTTTTCAGAAACAACATGGCAGACAATTCTATGCAGCCATTTTAATGGTATTCGTATGAAAATTTCCAAATTTGAGTGCTCAAATTCAAAATGGCCAAAAATAGGTCTAAATTCATAACTTCTGTCTCCTAAACTAATAGATGAGTCCATTAAGATCAAAACAACTACTCTTCTAGCTAATACTGATGAAGTATTGAATTACATGATAGGATTCCTAGCAATTTAAGGCAAAAAAATACGAACCGATTCATAATGCGGCTTTTCGTAGTTAATAGTCCCAAAGATGCCTAAAACCTATCAAAGTTGACCAATACAAATAATTTTTTTTTCAATTTTCCTTGGAAAATTTCTAAACGATCCCTCACGAGCTTTTTGGAAAAAGTTACTTTGCATTAATAGAAGTTGGTTTACATTTGGATTATTGATGTAAGAAATTGCTTTTTTTCTTAAACCTCAGTGAAATCAATACTATAAGCAATAAGAAATCAAAATAAAGCTATAAAGATAAATTTAAATATTGTGATTATTGCATAATCACATTGCTGATACCTTCAAGAAAATATCAACTCATGGAAATTAAGAATATCACTCTTAAGGCATGCCGTTACAAATTGTATACATGTTAAATACTATATTCTAAGTAACTTCCAAACATGTAACGAATTTAACGGGTATTATTTCTAACTCAACTTAACCTCAGTTAAGTAATTAGATGTACTTTAGCTTATGCTATTGTATTATTTATGTGAATGTCGATGACCTGTTATTGTTTACGTTTTGCTAATGCAAATTCATTTATGTGTAAACAAATGAGATGGATGTGTATGTACCTTCATAACAGATAATATCCGTTTACTACGTAGCTCACAAACAAAACTTGCACAAATGCAAACAAAAAAAAACGGACAAATTTTAATTAGCACAATATGCAAACATTTTCACTACGCAAGCCTGCAGGCAGGTGAAAATTAGAGTTGGAGGTTATACAAAGGTAGTACTGAATAGGCTTTATAGTCCAGTCAATGAAGAGGTGGTAGAGGACATGGGCATGTGTTCAGCGTAATTAGGAGGTAAACATTCTGAAAGTCCCCGCCCCTAGCCCTGCCGCTTCAGGGGGGGGGGGGGGGGTTAAGTGATCGGCACATTTCTAAAACCGAAAATATCGCTCGTAGAGAAAAAAATTTCATATCACTGTGTTAGTGAACGAATTCTCAACAACTTTCAAAATGTCCGTCACGTTTTTTGTAAGCACGATAACTTAAGAAAGAAAAGTCCGATTGTATTGAAATTTGGAAAGTAAATTAGTGTTAGCTAGAGGAAGAACCCCTTTTTGAAGGAAATCAATCAGTAAATAAGAAAGTTATTAATCATTTAATTTGAAAAATATATGTTTTCTTAATTTTTGTCGCTTGTACTTAAATAGAAATCTTGCGAAATGTTATCTCTATAATATATTTTTTTTTTGTTTATATATTTTACTAATAAATATTTCATAATAATATATCTAATGAGTTGAAATATGATTCCCGAAAGACATATATCACAAACATTCAATTTTTGTAGCGATATGTGGTGGTCAAGTGGCTGAAGTTTCGGCTTGCAATCCAGAGATGCCGTGTTCGAATCCCACACAGGTTGGATGCTTTTTTTTTCAATTTTCTTTCCATATATTTTTTCGCAACAAAGTTGGTATCACAAAATTTAAGATGTCCAAAAATTAACATTATTTACAAGAAAACTGCGAAGAGTATCCTATAGAATGTGTAACAATTATATAAAAAAAGTCAGTAAATTGGCGAAGAGTATACCTACGTTTTTAGCTTGTTTATTTTGTTTCCGATTTGAATCAAACTTTACTCAAGTATAGAACAAAGTAGGGTCTACTTATGACCAGAAAAACTTTCGCCTCCTACAAATGCAGAGTCACCTGCGGTACCAAAAACCTGGGGAAAAAAAATTATATTAGGCATTCTTTCATCGGAAAATTTTGTTAATGAAACTTGTTCAGAATTGTCCAAAAACCTTGAGTCCAAAATTTAATCGAATTAATCCTACTTTACTTCCTAACTACCCTCCAACACATTCCTGAAGAGGAGAACTCCCCCCCACCACGTCCTCTACTCCTGTTGGACATTCATTAATTAAACTTGTAATGAAGCATTCTTTAAATTCCTGCTCCATTACTAAAGTTTAAGGATTTACACACGACACCAATGTGCACACGGCACGCAAATCTACCAGCTCCCGTCTAGAGGCGCGGATTTGCACACGACACTAAACTATACGCAGTTCTACGTCACCAGTAAGCGAGGATTCTCGGATATAAAAGCCGGCCACAAATCATAATTCAGAGTGTGAACAACTCTGGCAATCTGTCTACAGCGTGCTGAGCTGGACATATTACAGTTTTGTACATCTCCCGACGCAAACACGACGGAACGAATGCAATCTGACCCTGGGAATCCTACAGCGTGTTGAGCTGGGACCTCTCGAGTCGTTAGTTATTCCCCGGCGCCGTTTCGCCGCCAAAACCAGAGCGAATGAGCCTGACCTGGAGACCTCCTACAGCGTGTTGCACTGGGAAACTTCTTGAATCGACGATATTCACCCGACGCCGGATGCCACTCCCGTGGCAACAGCAAACGTCGCATCGCAATCGTTACACACTCTCTCTCTCTCTCTCTATCAGATAATAGAAAATGTTGTCCTAAGAACCGTAAAAGATACGGACCTGTATGTTATGTAACACTGCCACCACATTACCTGTTTGGAAAAGTAAATAAATTGTTTATATTTTTATTGGGTTGTCTTATTAACTAATCTGGACCCTGATTAATCTCCGAACCAGCTACCCGACAACAAACCGTTACAAACTATTAATAATATAATTTAAAGAAAATTGCGGTGGCCTAGAATACATGGAAATCTAAAAAAGAAAACAGTTGAATATGTATTTAGGAAAATATTAAAATATAAAATCAAGATAATTTATAAATTAATAAGTCTTTATTGTTTTGATGTGGTTCGATGAACAGAATGGTGTGGAGTATATCATTGCTTATAGGCGGCTGGAACCTTCGGCGTGATGCTGCTTCTGACGTAGTTCCGCAAACTCTTAAACACACTACACTCGAATACTATAATTCGGCCTGCGTTTCGCCAACCATGATGGCATCATCTGGAGATGATTAAAACTGATCGAAGATGATTAATCATCTGGCGAAACGAACGACGAGAATCTTTCCTTCTTATGATACACAACCGTCTAACGATGTTATTGAATTTTTTAAAATTTCTTATATCTGTTATATACACACCCAATATTTACTTTAGTCTATTGTTCAAATAGGTGTGCGCAGTTGACAACGTCCGTCAACAATTCTTATTCGGTTGGCAATAGTATTATTAAAAATATTTTGATATCATAAGTATATCATACAATGTACGAAGGAATCTGAAAAACACAACGTATGTTGAGGTTTCAATAACTTGTACTTCGTAGTTTTGAATGCTTAATCAAAAACATCAGTAATATTTTTCTCTAGAATTATAATAAAACATGGATTATGTAAAACATGAGTGATATAGTCATATTTCAATGGAGAGTATCATGTACTGACACTTTACATATGTTTTAAATTTGAAAAAATAAAAACAAAGGTTAACACATTTGACAAGTATTCGCGATCGGCAACACACGACTATAACTTTCATTAGCTTCATAGTAGTCTTACTAAAAATACCTTAATGCAATTTTAAAGTAAAATTTATATATCACCTAATCTACCTAGAGGTTCGTTCGAACCTGAGGGATATACGGTACATCGTTGTTTCAACATCTTGTATATCTTCGTATTTCTATGTATTCAATCAAAAATTTTAATATATTGCTCTAAAATTATAACTAAATATAGTTTATAGAAAACATGATAGTTTGCATGTCTCTGGCGATCACTTTGTGTATCGAATATTGTCCAATTCGTATCTTACCGTACTATTTGATACATATTCCAATATTGAAAAAGAATTTTAGATCAGAAGTCAGAAGTTATCATGTTTACAATAAACTGTCGACGCAGATACAGACACAGGCATTTTTTATTCAATATTTGGATTATTACTATTATTATCCAATTCTAACTAAATTTAAATCAAAAGTCATGTAAGGAAATTCGGACAAAAAGCGTTTAGACTGCTTTTATCTGAGGAACACAAAAATGGAATTATGTATCTAGTTATTTTACGATCGAAATCCCAGATAACAAAAACATTCTATTTAGTTCAACGCGTTAAACTCGCCCTCTATATCTTACAACATGTAGAAGTTGTAGTTGAACGATTCACCTTTAAATGGTGCTACTAAGATTAAGCACACAGTCTATATACATTTTATTTTCATTTTACTTCCACATCCAGTGGAAGTATAGTAACGACAAAAATTTTTTAAAAAATTTTTATTGTTCAAATAGGCTTAGAATGTCATGAAACGTCGAGATTTCAAGTTTGAGCAAAAAAAAAATGTCTGTCTGTCTGTCGGTCTGTAATAGGGATTGCAATTTACCGGAAGTTTTAATAACCGGTAAATCGGTAAATAAAATTGTAAATAACCGGTTAACCGGTATTTACCGGTAATTTTTAGAATGAATGAT
The DNA here is from genome assembly GCA_936432065.2 of Rutpela maculata. NCBI lineage: Eukaryota > Metazoa > Arthropoda > Insecta > Coleoptera > Cerambycidae > Rutpela > Rutpela maculata. The sequence goes on along the minus strand of OW386285.2, from coordinate 317,894,204 downwards.
TAGGGTGGCGAAAATGGCAATTGTCTTTTTCCATGTACAAAATTATCTAAATTTAACAAAAAACATTTTTGTCCACGACTATTAAATAATGTTCTCATTATGTATGTGTTTCCTCAAGGATAATGCTATCCATTATTTCCTGCAGTGAATAATGATTTCATTATTTACTACTGAATAATGAGGACAGTCAGTTGTTTGTAAGAAGTCACGGGCAGGTACTTCTTCAATTCGAATGCAAACTTTTTAGTAGAATTTATGGCTAGTTTCTGAAACCTTAAATAGAATAAAATTATTCGTTAACTATCATAGCTACAATTGTAAACAATTTAATCCAAAATATTTAATAGTTGTGGACAAAGTATAGTATTTACTCGCATATAATGGCTACTATTCACTCTGGTGAGTGAGCCTACGGCTCGTGTCTTAAACTTCACCCTCGTGAATAATAGCCATCTTATATGCTCGTTGAATAATATACTATTAGATACGTATATTTAATATAATGAACAAACAAAAGGTTTTTTATCAAAGGGAAAAAATATATATGAAATAAATTTAAATAAATAATTATTCTGTAAATAACAAAAATATTAACTTAAATAACAAAAATTATAAACATAAACTCAAATAGGGCATTTACTGAATACCTAATCTAAAAATACAATATTTCTTAAAAATAGCCTGTTAAAAGGGGTAGTTTTTCAAAGCTATATCTGCTAGTCGTCTATTTGTGCATAGAATACCACCAGCTGAAGACACCCTTCCTCAATCGATATTGGTGGGTCAATAAGTTAATAAGAATTGGTAATAACATACTTCTAAATGTATTCCATGGATATTTGCGGCAGTGAAATATTCAATTTCCTGTCGCAAGATATTGTCAATGTCTCTCTTACTTGTATTTATTAGGCTTGGTGTTTGGATTTTTTTTTTTATATTATTTATTTATTGTTAAAAGTGCTGAGTGTTGGGACAGTCACTCTGTATTTAGTGAATACTAGTAACTGACATAAATAGAAACGTTGAATAAGTGACATATCGTAAGTTCAGAATTTACCGAAATAACCGGTAAAAAATTAAAATAACCAGTAATTGTCATCATGTGTTTTTTGTCCTGATAACCGGTTAACAGGTTTTGCAATCCCTAGTCTGTAACTTTTTTTGTGCGCACGTTTACTCTGGAACCGTTTGAGATATTGACTTGAAATTTGGTACACATATGTACGTACTTTAACGAGATCTAGAACTAGATTATATTGTCATCTTGTTCCGTCGAAGGGTTGAGGGGTAAATTGGGGTAAATTTGGAGTAAATAGGTAAATCAAGCAGGTAAGAGTTCATAAAATTGATATTTAGTATAGACCAGAGAAGCTAAGGTCTCAAAAAAAATTTTTGGCATTAGCCACCCCCATTACCACCCCCACCTCATTATTAAAGGGGATGAAAAAAAAAATATGATTTAGTGTGTGTACAAGAACCAGAAACCTCAAAATATTTTTTTACTTTATCCACCCTCACTCCCACCCTTGTCTCCACCCCCACCCCACTACCGATGTGGGCTATCGTTTTATGGGTTTTTGGGGTAGAGGATTTCAAATATTATATTATTAAAGTTCCATAAACAATTCTTTCCAGATACAAAATTTTTTCGTTGTGTGACTTGGATAGAAAATCCGTATGTGGAAGTAGTGATTCCTTGGGCAGCGGTTTTTGAAATAGATATTCGATGTCAGTAATGTCTGACTCCAACTATCGTTCGTTAAGCCCAACAGCGTTCATCGTATTTAATAGATATTCGCAGTAGGCAACCCCTCACTGCAACTTTATTTTTTTCATAATAGTCTTACTAAAAATACGCCATATTTTAGGGTAAAATTGATTAATCGCCTAATCTACACAAGTTGGTTCGAACCTGAAAGCCACCTTGTATATTGCGGTATAGAAATTTTGTACACGTACATGTATTCATATTTTTGTAATGCTTAATAAATAATAATAATAAGAACCTTAGTAACATTTTGCTCTAAAATTAAAATAAAAGCTGTTCCATATAAGAATGAGAGTTTGCAATCCTCTGGTGA